>CM035147.1:39104504-39294172 GCA_020205605.1 Panax ginseng | reverse complement strand
TTGATGGATAGTTTTGGTATGATTATGGCGATGAATTCCTTGCCGAGGGTGAAAGATGAATTATTTTATGGCATGATCATGATAGTTGATGAAAACACTATTATCTTTGGCTGTGTGGTGCATGGATAATTAAGTGGTCGTGATACTAAAGAATATCCTTGGCGTGTAGTCTGCATGGATGATTCGATGATGTGGATGGATTATTTTAATTTGAGGTCTCACGATAAAATTGATGATAAACTTTTAAAAATCATAGAAGATAGTAGATATCATACTCTCTTGACTCTTAATGGATTACTTTATTCCGTTGTAGTTGTTGATCTAAAAGCGGTTTATGGAATTATATTCTATTGGTTATTATATTGTTGAAGGCTAAGGATAATTTATTACTTGCATTATCTTAGTCAATAATATTTCTTCTTTGGGCTAGTTGAGCTCACCCCTTTCATTGTTTCGCGCCCATTCTCTTGAGGAAATGAGAATATAATGACCGAGAGCTAATCCGGGAATGGATTGATGGTCGGATGGATTTGCATTGAAGTAGTTCTCACTATTACGTGCGAAATAGTGTGATAATAATTGTAATAATATTGAATTTGAGTTTGTATATTGTCTAGAAGACGATATTAAGTGTTGAAACTCGGCTTATATTTTTAGTACTTTACCGTGATTATATAATTAAGTTGTATTTGAATTTTGTACCATCATATTTGGCGACTCAAGAATGGGTGATGTATACCTATTTTGGGAAAGTCACATTTTATATATTATTAAATTAATAATTGAGATGACAAGTTATTATTCATATTATTATTTGCAATATTAGCGATATTGTTTGCCTCTTTTAATTTTAACAAAAGAGCTCTAACTCTCAACTGACATACATGTGTCAACAAGCAATCTGAGTAAATCAGTATGTCGATCCACGGAGAAAATTGTCTAAATTAAACTATTATGCATCAACTAAATCCCTATATTTTATATCGCTTAAACTAATAATTATGATTAAGATTAACGAAAATTAATCTAGAATCAAATAACGACTAAAAAGATGAATAAAAAATGTAATAAATCAAAATGCTGGAAGTAATGGGATCCCTAACTTCATTTAATAATTCATCTAATTACCACCATCGTACCAAATTGTTCACATATCGAGGAAAGTAGCCAAGGGCACTAATGTGTGAAGCTAACCATTTTCAATGTATTTATGACCCTTACATAGCATCTACATGCGATAGATACCATGTAATCATCAGTAAAACCAAAATCACTATATATACTGTGAAATTGCAATAATATTGAATTTAAGCATAAACCCTTATTTAACACAAATGCGGTGAAACGTTATATATACATAGTGATTCACGAAATTCCAACTAACGAAAAAAGCCCCATATCGTACTATCGTGATTACAATCCATACATGTTATTTTTTTAATTCATACAAGTACTAAAGCGAATGGTGATCAATCATTCATGCATGCAAATCGACCGTGATAGAAATTCCTTATAATATGTCAATGTGATCCAGTGAGGTCAAGCCAATCGATTAAACGCTTACATATTAAAAGCAGGTTTAGAATCCCATAATGGAGTTTAGTTCATGTTGAACCACAAGCCATCATGGGATCAAAGCAAAACATGGATAATAAACAATCAATTGAAAGAGAGGATGAATCGATCGAACCCAATTATTGATTACAATTCGATAATAACGTTGATTCAGGTATTAAAATCGACAAAAACGTGAGTCTTCCTGATGATTGAAAATCGAAAGAATAAGTAGAAAATATGAAGTTTTGGCTTGGTTACTACGTTTGGAATCCTCTCGAAGTGTAAAACCCTAGTTCCGATATCAAAAACACATAAAACTCTTTGAATAATCGTCCGAGGATTGTTTTAACAAATTACAACTCTTCCAAATAAAAAATAAAATAAAAGCGGTCAGCTGACTTGAGGGCGCCGCGCCGCGCTGACAGCGGCGCTCCTCCTTGTATTCTTGGCGAGTAGCGTATTATATAAATCTGGCTAAGCCAAGGTGATCGGCAGATTCTTGAGTATTAACTATGTGTGGCCAGCGTGGCTTCTTGAGTTTGGATTACGGATTACTGCTTTGCCATTTCTTGCTTTATCCTGCTTTGCCATTGCATCTTTGTCATATCACTTTTCCTTCATCCATTCTCGATTTGCATATTTCCACTTGTTCCTTTGTAGTAAATACGTCATTAGCCTCATGCCATCTAATATCACCAAATTATACCCGTATCCTGCACTTTTGCACCAAAGGGAGTTCTAAGTACATGCAATGCAAAATAAACAAAATGCAACTAAAACACACTAAAATGTGCTGCTTGAAGATAGGCGTGTAGTTGGCGTGAATTGATGTCAGATAAGTAAGTATAAAACTCACTTATCAAATACCCCAAACTTGAAGTGTTGTTTGCCTCAAGCGATGCATACACATAAAACAACGAAAATGCAACTACATCTTTATCTGACTAAATCGTGATACAAGCAGGTCTCACATTGTTCCCAACCATAACAAAATTTTGGTCCAAAATGCCTCATTGAATTATCGATTCAAGAATACAAATTCAAAGCTGAGCTATAGGCATAATATCATACACTCGGATAATTTACATATTATTTATAGAGATCTTTGTGTGTGTGTGTTGTGTTCACTAAAACTTGATTTAAGCGAAAGAATACACATATTAAAGCTGCTAAAATAGAAAATTGCAATCTAAATCAAGACTATGTATACTTGTACAACAAAGGCATTCCAACATGTCAAAAACAAAACAAGGTGCAACAATGAGTTTAAGCTTGCTTTATTACTACTCACGAGGGGTGATTTTGCTTTTTCCTTGGTGTTTATTGCTAATTTTCTTTCTTTTCTTTTCTTTTTTTTAACATGGTATGCGATGCCTCATTCCATTAGGCGACCTTCTGCTTTAACCCTTAGCGAGTTTTTCAACAGCGACTCCCGGACCGTGAAAGACGCCAGGGAGCTAGGTGTTAAGACACCCCTAAGGCATACTTACTTCCAGTAGTCGGGGCCCAGAAATAAGACTATGCGTTATTGCTATTTGTTTGTTTTTTTCTTTTTTTTATACATAGCATACCATGTTTTCCCAACGTTTGAATATCAATGTTTTTAATGGTCTAAGTTCACTTTTGACATATTTCCCTATTTAAAACTCCATTTTCTATCGAGCGATGCCACACACAGATTCTTATACCTACAAGTGATTGTGAGCACGTCAGATTCAAACCAAAAACATCTAAACAACAATATGAATTTCGCCGTGTAAAACATTATAATTAGGTTCATATTATCAGAAAGTGCTCAACAATTCTTCAAAAATTCACTATCATAATGACTACTCGGCAAGAATTTCCATATAGCAAGAACTTTGTGAGACATACCAACTAAATATACACACATACTAAAAAAAATTTGACAAGCGAACTACTATACAACATAAACATGCAAAAATGTAAACTAAACATTACGAAATACTAAATCTGACTATCTACCACCCCAATACCGCAAACTTATAATATTCGATGTCCCGGTGAATGAAGGTAAAGGGTTAAAGAAAACTCTAATGCTCAGCCTTTTACCCTCTTGGTGGTGAATGCAGTAGTGGATATAGCTGTTAATGTCGAGCTGAGGGCCACTCTAACATCATTCCCTTTTGTGCGAAAGCGACTTCTGTAAGTGACCTCGTGAGACCCGTGGCAAGCAGTAAAGAGTTATCGTACATGGCATCAACCTTACGCTCCAACCTTGAGGTTGTCGATCCCCGATGCTTGACACAGTAGCTTGAGTTGGCGTTCCCTTCATACTGGTGAAGAGGCTGCTTGTGGTGGCTCACGGGAATGTGGGTTGGATGATAAATCCTTTTCGGCGGTGTGGTACACCTCACCCCGATCCTCGAATTTTGCAATGGTGGCGTGGTGATATCACAGCTCGGGTTTTGTATTTGTTTATTGTCCCGATGGCATCCACTGATGAGCGCATAAGCGTAGCTTCTGCGTGGCAGCGTGTGGAATGCTCTGATAGTGCTTCCCATGAGATAGCGCCCAACATATTTTGATGGATGAGATGACCCACATCAATATATTTTAGGAGATAATGCCCCATGGAATGATTGCCCTTTCATTTTGTGATCTCGTCTTTGATGAGACGAAGAGCTAGTTTTGCTTGTATATGAACAAATTCCGCCTTAAGCATATCGATTCAAAGTTGCGTGAAATATGAAGGCCGATTAAGATGTAGGCTTTATAAGTCCACTTACGTGCACAGCACACGTAATTGACAATAACCGATTCAAGTCATTTCCATATGTACTTTTCTTTTGATTAGCAAACCCGATCGGTGGTGTGTCGATTAACACAGCGCACTTGATTGCGGGAGAATGCGAAATCCACTTGAGCGCAGCGCACCATGGATAACCACTCATTGTTGCCTACCGTTCGCGTAAATTCTCACGACAATTCCCATTAGAAGTGTCATGGGCGTGGCAATCAATCGAAGCCATCCTCTTTCTCAAATCATGTCACATGGCGACCATCTTGCCCTTGGGTTTTAAACCCCTCTCCTTCCACAAACATTTTTTCCACGATTAAGAAATATTCCATTTGGGCTTCTAAATCAGCCGAACTTGGTGTGATCTGACATCCTCCCTTGACTTCTAGAGGAGGATGATGATGAAAAAAAAGATCGTGCTCTCTTTGGACCCATTGTTTTGAATGTTGAAGATGAAGATTTTCTTGCACGATAGAGATTTACGGCCGGTTTGAATAACCCCAAATTGATTCTTTGCCTGACTTCGATTGGAAACCCTAGTTTTATAATACGGTCACGAGAGGTTGATTAGAAGTTGAATGTGGAAGAAATTGAGGATGATCACGTGGTGGAGGAGATATGCGGCTTCAATTTTGGTGGCGATAGAGAGGAAGAGGCGATGTGCGTGTGGAGGAGCAAGTGATTGCGCCGGTTATGTGATTTCAAATGAGAGACCAAATGAGCTGACCACGTTTTAAAATTTAAAAAATTTCCTTTGTGGGTGTAGCGGCTTTATGGCGTGGTCTTTCAATGGTTTTAGGCGGCAGGCACGCGAGTTGAGTTTTCAATCGATACATGTGCGGTAGCGGCGCATTGGAACATGGCTCATGGAAATTATGGTCTTATGACGGACCAACCCGCCAGCGAACACGTCTTACGTGATGTAATTATTACGGTGTGTTGCGACCACAGTACTGTCTTTGCTAAATTTTATTCCCAATACTACAAGAGCGATAATGCATGCACTCAATACACTGCAATAACATTAATGAACAACGTCGAAGCATGATTTACTAAATAAAAATGAGTACTGATACAACCGAGCAATTTCGATCACTGATGCCTGAACATACTCTATTAGATTTCACCTACGATGATAATTATGTAAAGATGCTTACACTATCCTAACTAAGAATAAAATGAGCTAACAAAAGCAACTTGAGCTGAATAAATACTAAGTAGAGATAGAAATAATTGGTTGCCTTCCATCAAAGCGCTAAGTTATTGTGACATCCCCCAAATCGGGTGCTTAAATTTCCACATAATTTGGTGTTCACTTGTACAAATATCATTTATCTATCTACCCATAATAAATGCAAACCATGCAATAGATAGAAATAAATCCTCCTCTTGTGGGATTACAACATCTGAATAATAAATACTGATCTGAGTCAAACTAACCTTAAACATCGTGCGGAAACATAAGCAAATAATAAGTCTTAAACAACATCAAGTCTTGACAATAACATTCTTAAAATTAAATAATAAGTCTTCAACACTTATTAGCTTTGCCCTTGCCTTTGCTAGTAGAAGGCTCATCGTATCTTTCATTCTTAGCTTCTGATGTTATTATTCTGCAAGAATGAGTATGATTGCCCACAAGTATAAAAGTGAATTAACAATATATAATAACATGCGAGTGAATCAAAGACTTACGAAATAAAAGCTCAACTTTTGAATCGAGAATGAATAACAAGAATTCAAAAGATTTACGAGGTTATAAGACCTTGAACTATGTCTAGGTTATCAAGGGTTATACTTGAAACCTTTAACAATCATAAGACTATGGACTCTTTTACTTTCGTACTTAGGGGATCGACCCTTAGTACCATATTATGCACAATATCTTACTCTAAGCTAACATAGCATAAGTAATCCCTATCTGAGGGTTGTTCATCTCGATTTGACATTAGAAATCGACACCAAAGGAAGTTTGATTGGATAAATCAATAAGAGTTATGAAATTTAGAGCGTTCATCAACTATGGACTAGTCGAATCAAATAAGGTTCACTAGTCTAATATGGTTCAACAATAAAAGATATTTAAATTGAATAACAATCTCAAGAGGTATATAATAGAACAAGTATTGTATAACAGAATCATACTTTGAAAAGATAAATAATCTTCAATATAACAATTTGAACTTGATTTAATAATAACGAGAATTTACTCGGTGTAATTTATAAACTTGAATAATGATAACAAGTAGGGTTAGGAAAATTGCCTCGTGCGTAGGCTAAACGATTACTACTTCTGTTCACCACAAATCCTACACATACCATATGTATTCACGACATTCGTTAGTTACATTTTCACTTAATTATATAATATAAACTCCAATTTATTTATCAAATCATTACCCTTCTAATTTAATTACTTAATTAAATTAGAATATTTTATTCTCTTTACTATTATTACACTCGAATAAATTATTTCATAATAATTTCCATCAGAATATTTATTTTATTCCATAAATATCTCAATTAAAATATTTACTTTATTTTATAAATATTTTAATAATAATTTTCATCGAATATTTATTTTATTCCATAAATATCTCGATTAAAATATTTAATTTATTTTATAAATATTTTAATAATAATTTTCATCAAATATTTATTTTATTCCATAAATATCTCGAATTAAAATATTTAATTTATTTTATAAATATTTTAATAATAATTTTCATCGAATATTTATTTTATTCCATAAATATCTCGATTAAAATATTTAATTTATTTTATAAATATTTTAATAATAATTTTCATCGAATATTTATTTTTTTTTTTTTATTTTTATTTTTAATTTTTTTTTATTTTTAGTAAGCATGTGAGGAAAGTATTTTACCAGACTTCGGTTTTGCGAGTTTTGATTCTGCGGTTCTTGAACATAACAAGGCCAAATTAGGCCAAAAATCTCTCTGAAGTAAAATTATCGTTGTGAAGAACACGAGAATATGGCCATAACTTCGATTAGTTTATTTTTACGCAATTTAGAAATACCCAAACAACTTGTAATACACATATAACTATTACTTAACCCTACAGCATGATTTTAACATTTTAAAACACATAATTTGTAGAATCGACACATGTAATTTATTGTTCTTGGTGTTTTGAAAGTTTTGAATCTGAGAACATGAAAATCAACCTCTGGATTCGTTATAACAGAATCCGTTCATTTGAAGATTTGGTCTCTTCGTTTTAATATGCATAATTATATCTACAAGTATAAAATTTATGACTGATATATGTTTGGCGTATTAAAATTGCGAGTAAAGGGCCATATGGCCATATTTCTATACTCTGTAATTTTGCGGACAACAATATCGACATATATTTTATGAAGCCCGATGTTATGGTTCATACAACATAGTAAAAATATACTACGTTAACATATTAACATCTCCCTCCATCCCATGATAAAGTCCTTATTACTATTTTGGGTAGTATGTTAAATGTCTATTTTCCTTTAATACAACTTTTTTATTTTTCTATTATACGTAACATTAAATATCTCATATTTTTCTTATTTAATTCTCTCTCCATATTTAATGACATTATTATGGATAATTTTGTCATTTTATTCATCATCTTAATATCGTGAAAAATCGATATTTTTCACCATATTTTCATACTCTATAATTTTTTTAGGAAGTATACGACGACATGTTTTTATAGGCCCGATGATATGGTTTATATAACATATATAATAAAACACGATATAATAACATTTATCACGTAATTAACATATAATCTTTACTCCTTTTTCCCTTATAGAGCTTTTCTGAGAACATAAAAGCTATTTTTCTTAAAAACTTAAATAACATAAAAATAGAAATTGGGTTAAAGGAATTACCCGGAGTATAAAGTGTAGATTAGGAGAGCCTTGATAATCCTTTCTGGGTTACTAGATCAATCACACACTCCATAAATTCTCTCAACTTCAAAATTTCTCTCTGTGATAGCTTTGTTCCAAACTTAGAAAATAAAGTGAGCGCGTATCGATTTTTTATAAAAAAAAGCTGGCGCGTAGTGGATGGTGGATTACCCGGTAATGGTTAGCTGCTCTCGACCTCCACTAAGGCCTCATTTGTGAAGCCTAAAATGGCTCAAAACCATTTAATTTAATAAATCCTTTATACCATAGTTTAATAATGTCACACTCATTTATCTGATAACTTTCAAATATATTATTTAATTTAATTTGAATAAAATATAATAATTTCTCATTAATTCACATAGTCATATAATTAATTTTCTCATTAATTATAAAATAATATTAAGCTTATTAAATATTTCTTTTAATTGATAAACTCACATAATTACATATTTTGAATAATAAATTCTCCATTTAATTTAATAAATATAACACGTATAATTAAATTAATCTATCACAATTGCATCGATTAATTATTTAATCTAATAATTAAATCATCGAAAATATTTATTTAATTCAATAAATATTAAAATTAAATTACAAAAATCTAGTTCGTCACATCTTTCCCCCTTAAAAAGGATTTTGTCCCCGAATCACGACTCGATAAATTAATGGGATTACATTCTCCGCTCCCCCTACAAAGATTTTGTCCTAGAATCGTTTACACATAATTTAAGTAAATAAATGAGGGTATTCTTCATCATATTCTCTTGAGTTCCCCGTTGCTTCTTTAGTGTTGTGGTTCCTCCAAATTACCTTAACAAAAGGTATTACTTTATATGAGAACTTATTCTTTTACATCGACAATTTGAATATGAATTTCTTACGTAAGATAAGTCTTTTTAAAATGTAGGGGTTTCGTATTCAATTACATGCTTGTAATCGGGGTTTGTAGGGTCGTAATCTGAGAGACATGGAAGGCGTTGTGGACATTCTCGAGTCTTTGGAGGTAAAGCTACCTCATCGTAACTTCTAGATTCTTTGCGAGTACTTGAAAGGTCCCGATGAATCTTGGGCTTAATTTCCCTTTTTTTCGAACTGATCTTTCCCTTCGAGGAGAGACTTTCAAAAACACATAACTACGGTTCAAACTCAACATTTTTCTGATGTGGATGGGGTATTTCTTCTGCTATCTTCTTGGTCTACTATCTACCGGTCTTGTTGAATCACTTTAAGCTATGACTTTCTGAATAAAGGCGGCATGCCAATACTACATTTCCCTCTATGAAGCGAAGTTCCATTACGCATTAGCATATGTGAATCGGCGTTTCCGAGGGTGATAAGTTTGATGTACCCATGCATTCACTGTAGGCGAATCCCTATCAAAAGCAATTGACGCCGCACTCCGTTGCCTCGAAATAATCTCTTTCACATATAACCTTGCCAGCTGGTCTAAGTTGAATCGATTTTGATCGGAAGGAAATGTGCGGATTTAAATCGATGATTCAGCGATAACCCATCTTTGCGGCATAGCCTTTACGAGGTTGTCGGAAGGCGACCTACGAAGTCCATCGTAATATGTTCCCATTTTTATTCTAGGATCTCCAATGGTTGTAGCAACCCACTCGGTCTCTGATGTTCTGCTTTCACTTTCTGACAAGTTAGACATTTAGGAACACACTATGCAACATCTCGTTTCAGATTTGGCCACCAAAAATATTGTCAAAGATCTTGGTATATCTTGGTACTACCAGGGTGAATCGAATATCGTGAGCTATGAGCCTCGTTCAAAATGTCTTCTTAATCTCTGGTACTGGTGATACCCAAATTCGGTTCTCAAATCTCAGTATTCCTTCCTTGTCCATCTTGAATCTCGGTTCGGTTCCTTCGGATATCTTCTTTTTCACTTTTTTACATTCTTCATCTTGAAGTTGAGCCTCCTTAACTTTATCTAGTAGGGTTGTACCAGATTGCATCTAGAATAGTTTCTCATTAATTTCCGTATGATTCTTCACTTCGACTCCGGTTTCTCCATTTTAAAATTAGCTCCTCTGAGCGATCGACATCATAAATTTCTCACGACCCTTTCTACTTAAGGCGTAATGACCACATTTCCTTGCGGATGGTATAAAATTTCAAAATCATAGTCTTTAATTAACTCCAACCACCTTCTTTGGAGCATATTCAAGTCATACGTGTAAAAATATATTTGGGACTCTTGTGGTGCGTATATATTTCACACTTCTCCCCATAGAGATAGTGCCTCCAGTTTTTAAAGCAAAAACCCACTTTGCGGCTAACTCCAAGTGCGTGGGTGGGATACCCCTTCTCGTAATCCTTCAATTGTCATGACGCATTCGCAATGACTCTGCCATTTTGCATAAGCACACAGCCAAGTCCTTTATGAGACACATCACTAAAAATAACAAAATTTCCTGTATAGTTCGGAAGAGACAACACTGGTGCTGTACTCAACCTCTTCTTTAATTCTTGAAAGATTTCTTCACACTTCTCCGTCCAAACAAATTTCACAGCTTTTCTAGTCAAATTCGTTAACGGAGTTGCAATCTTGGAAAAGTCTTGAATGAATCTTCTGTAATATCCTGCTAATACAAGAAAACTTCGTACTTTCGACGGCGTCCTCGGGTGATCCTAGTTAAACACGGCCCGACTTTGGATGGATCTACGAAATTTCATTTTTATCGATCACGTGCCCAAAAGAAATTTTACCCTTGATCCAAAATTAGCATTTGAAAACTTGTCATACAACTTCTCCTTCTTAACACTTCAACATTAATCTCAAATGCTCTTCATGTTCCTCCTTGGTTTTCTAATATACCAAAAATATTGTCTATAAATACCACTCTGAACTTGTCCAAAATTGGCTTGAAAACACCATTCATTAGTCCCATCGTCTCTGCGGGGAGCATTCATTAAACCAAAGCGACATTACCAAAAATTTGTAGTGACCATATCGTATTACGAGCAGCTATCTTGGTACATCCTTTGGCCTCACCTTGAGTTGATGATAACCACTTCTCAAGTCTATCTTGGAAAAGTACTCTCGCTCCCTTGATTGATCGAAGCGGTCATCGATCCTCGGTAATGGATATCTATTCTAAATCGTGACCTTATTCGATTCTCTGTAGTTAATTAATGCGAGTCGCATCGTTAAAATCCTTCTTTTTACAAATAACACAGCGCTCCCCACGGCGATACACTCGGTTGAATGTACTTCTTGTCTAGTAATTCTTGTAGTTGTACCATTAATTCTTTCATCTCTCTAGTGCCATTCGGTATGGTGCCTTCGATATTGGGCGAGTTCTTGGCGTTAAATCGATCACAAAATCAACCTCTCTATCGGTGGAAGTCTTGGAAAATCATATAGAAATACATCGGTGAAGTCCATCACACTCTTGGTATCTCCTCTACTTTCGGATTTTCTTTCGATTTATCGAATATGTAAGCTAAATATCTCTACGACCTTGTCTTAACAACTTCACGGCACTGCATCATCGTGAAACAACTCTCTTGTCTAGATGACTTGCTACCATAAAACATAACCTTTGGCGAGTTATAAGGTTATCGCTTCTTCGACAATCAATTCTGACCCCATAATTGAATAACCGGTCCATTCCCAAGATAACGTAGAATTCCCCAAGTTGAATAGGGATAAGATCTCGTTAATGATATTACCCCTAATATCCACTCTCTGGTTCTTATATCGTATTTAACGAGGATTATTTCTCTATTACTTAATTTCTATGTTCATGGGGTATTCTAACTCATCCTTAGGCAATTCTAAGCTCTTAGCAAAGTCATCGGATATAAATGAACAAGTATCACCCAAATCAAATAATACATAAACATTAACTTTATTGATCAGAATGATACTTGACACCACATCACGAGATTGAACGCATCTACCTGCCAAGTGATGTTGAAAGTCTGGCGGACGATCCGGTTGGTTGTGGTTGGTCTGTGATAGTCAAAGGCGCTTCCTTTGTTGTTTCCCGGTTTCCTCTGATCACCCCCTCGGATCCCATCTTAGGGCCAGTCTCTTGCGAGATGATCCTTTGAACCACAAGTAAAAAGCACCCTTCTTTGGGTTAGGGGCGGTTAGGTGTTATGTGGCCATCGACCACAATTGTAGCACACTCGTTTTCCCTTCATGCAAACTCCCAGATGAGCTTTCCCGCAGGTCGGGCATGCTTCGATCCTCTTCTTTTGACCTCCTTGCTGATTTCCAGTTGATGTGTTGTTAGAACACCTTCTCTTACGATTATCATTACCACCTCTATACCTTGCTTCATTTCACTCTTGACCTTGATTAATTCCTTGCAAGTATGGCTTTCTCTAGTACCCCGGCGAACGTCTTCAATTGAAACATTGACATCTTACTATACAACCATGGCTTTAATCCTTGTTCAAACCTTCTTATTTTTTGCTCATCCGTGTGCACTTGATATGTGGCGAACCTTGCCAACTCGTTGAATCTAGCCGCATAATCCGGTACGGACATATTCCCCTATTTCAACTCGAAGCCCGAACCTCCATTAGGTTACTGCGGTATTTGATCGGAAATACATCTCAAAGAACATCTCCTTGAATCTCTCCCAGGTAATTATACCTTCTCCTCCACGGACCTTGTTTGCTTTCCACCAATAATTGGCTTCAGATTTCAGCATAAACGTTACAAAAGCGGTCTTCTGGTCCTCTCTGACTCTTACGACATCAAAAACCTTCTCCATATCCATAACCCAAGTTTGAGCTTGATCGGGTTCATGGAGCCTTTAAACTCTGGCGGTCCATCGCCTTAAAATCTTTGAGCGTTGTATTCGGTGGAGCTTGAGGTTGATTATTCATCGCTCCGACTAGTAAGTTCACTAATTATTGAACATGGTTAGCATTGGCGTTATTATTATTAGTTGACTCTTCACGGTTGGTTGTGATGTTGTCTTCTTCTTGGCGGCATATTTACATTAAAATATATGCTTATTAGATCTTTATTTATTTCTCTAAATAGTTAAGGCATTACTCAACAATCTAACATAATCACTTAACACATTATCTCAAACAACGATATATTTAATCAAATCAAAAGTTTTAACATCAAGCGATAGCATCACTACTATTTACATTAACTATCCGAGATATAGAATCCTCGAGAATTTAAAATATTAAAATATTCCTTTGTTCATAACCACATCGAATTTACATCTAAATACGGATAAGTTTTCAATAATTTAAACAATTTCTATCCTTTGCTGTTAAAAGTATTTGAACAACCTTGCTACGTTACGCTTACATGATGCGAGATATCGTCCTGCGATCCAGCATGTACGATGGTAGTCCTTCGAATTGGATTGGGTACCTCAAACTTCGATCTTGAGCCTCATCCATTGAATTATTAAGTGTAAGTCGTCTCCCCAAGCTTAGCCTTCTTTTCACGACCATCCTCTTCTACAAGATCGGCCTGACGTGATTCTCTTTGACCCTCCTCTGCTAGGATCAGCCTTTCTGAGCTTTCCTTCAGTTCCTTCTTCAACTTCTTTATCTCCTCAGTCTTCTCCTCGGTTTGACCCTTTTCGTGGACCAAATCTCATTCTACATTTCCCAGACGTGTGTGAAGAGTCACAACCTCCCTATCCTTCTCTTCGATGGTAATCTGCTGAATAATCGCTCACTCAGTCAAATCCTGGACAGTGTCACGTAACTCTATGTTACGGTCATATAACTCGTCATACATCTCAACATCGATGGAGTTCGGTGGGAACTCCTCTTTTTCCTCTTCCTCTTCCTCTTCCAACGTAGAAGGAGGCCAAAACTCTACTTTCCTACTTCTTTTGGGATTTTCTACGGAGTGGATTAATATTATTATTTTCTAGAATCTTATGAGGATTTGAATATTGATCTATATTGACCAATAGGGTTTGATTGTTTCTACCTTTCATCTTTCAATTGTTTATTTATTAATCGTGTTTAGATTTGATCCCATAATGGCTTTTGATTCAGTCATGAACTAAACTCCATTATGGGATTTTAACGGATTTTAATATGTAGTTTGATAGCATGCTTAAATGCTAGATTGTTTTACATATCATATGGGATGTCTATCATGATTATTTTACATGTATGAATGCTTGATCACCATTCATTTCAGTATTTGTATGGAATTGATAATGAACATGCAAATATGGATTGTAATCATGATAGTATCGTATATAGAAATTTTGTGTTATATGGCTTATGTATTTCGTGAACCGGATAGACATATCTTTGTTTTTCATAGTATAAGTTAGAATAAGGGCTTGAACTTAAAATCAATATAGTTGCAATTTCACATAGACATATAGTGATTTTGGTTATATTGATGATTACATAATGTCTATCATCATGTGGATGATGTGTAAGTAGAGTCTTAGTGCATTGAAAATGGCTAATACTCTTTTAGTGCTCTTGGCTACTTTCTGTGATATGTGAATAAGTAAATGCATGGCGGTGGCGATTGAATGAAGTATTAAATGAAGTTAGGATCCATTAATTCTAGATTTGATTTATTAGTGTTATTATTGTTTTAGTTGTTATTTGCAGATTGAGAACAAACCAATCTTAGCCATTAGTTTGAGTATATAAATATAATGAATTAATTAATGCATAGTGATTTGAATTAAACAACTTTCTCTGTGGGATCAATACTTTACTTGCTCTGTATTGCTTGTTGACACATGTATGCTTGCATGAGTTAGAGCTCTTTTCTTAAGACTAAAAAAGAGGCAACAACTGCTCCCTGACAACATGAATGTCTCGAGGCTCCTCCTCACTAGGTATTCGGGGTTCCTCCTCCCCATTTCGACTAGCTCCTCCAACATCAGAACATCTTGACAACATAGTTTCAAGTTTTAGGTACTAAGTTGTACTAGTGAGCACATAATTTGACACATAAGCACATAAAGTCTTTTATTATCTTCAATGGATAAAAAAATTCATTTCTTAGAACTTCGATAATAGTTTTCATCACTATGTTCTTCCTATAAAGGCTACTACTACCTAAGGTTGTTCCCCCACCTAAGGTTCATAATAATTTTCATCGAATATTTATTTTATTCCATAAATATCTCAATTAAAATATTTAATTTATTTTATAAATATTTTAATAATAATTTTCATCGAATATTTATTATTATTTTTTTATTATTATTATTTTTTTTATTTTTTGCCGTAGGAAATAAAGTAATTTAGTTTAGTAACGTCAGGGGGCGAAAGTTACCCAACTTCGATTTACTTGATTCTGCGATTCGCGAACATAACAAGGCCAAATTAGGCGAAAAAATCTCTCATAAGTAAAATTATACGTTACATGAAGAACACGAGAATATATATAACTTCTAATTAGTTTATTTTCACACAATTTAGACATACCAAAACAACGTAATACACATATAACTCTTACTCAACCCTTTACAGCATGATTTTAACATGTTTAAACACATAATTTGTAGAATCGACACATGTAATTTATTGTTCTTGGTGTTTTGAAAGTTTTTAATCTGAGCATGAAAATTAACACTATGGATTAGTTATAACAAGAATCAGATTCATTTGAAGTTTGGTCTCTTCATTTTAATATGCATAATTATATACTGGTATAAAATTTACGACCTGATATATGTTTGACGTATTAAAATTGCGAGTAAGGGCCATATGGCCATATTTCTATACTACTGTAATTTTGCGGCAACAATATCGACATATATTTTATAAGCGATGTTATGGTTCATACAACATAGTAAAAACATACTACGTTAACATATTAACACATATATGTGTAAATTTATAATACAACTTATGATGATCATATTAAATTTGGTATGTAAGGCCATATGGCCATATTTTCATACTCTGTAATTTTGTAGGAAGTATATACGACATGTTTTTATGAAATTGATGATATGGTTTATACAATATATATAATAAAACACGATATGATAACATTTATCACGTAATTAACATATAATCTTTACTCCTTTTTCCACTATAGAGCTTTTACAAAACATAAAAGCTATTTTCCTTAAAAAACTTAAACAACGTAAAAAAAGAAATTGGGTTAAAGGATTTACCCAGAGTATAAAGTGTAGATTAGCAGAGCCTTGATAATCCTTTCTTAGTTACTAGATCAATCACACACTCACAAATTCTCTCAACTTCAAAATTTCTCTCTGTGATAGCTTTGTTCCAGACTTAGAAAATAAAGGAGACTTATACGATTTTTTATAAAAAAAGCTGGCCTTGAGTGGATGGTGATTACCGGTAATGGTTAACTGCTCTCAACCTCCACTAAGGCCTCGTTTGGCAAGCCTAAAATGGCTCAAAACTATTTAATTTAATAAATCCTTTATACCATAGTTTAATAATGTCACACTCATTTATATAATAACTCAAATATATTATTTAATTTAATTTGAATAAAATATAATAATTTCTCATTAATTCACATAGTCATATAATCAATTTTCTCATTAATTATAAAATAATATTAGGCTTATTAAATATTTCTTTTAATTTAATAAACTCACATAATTACATATTTTGAATAAAAATTCTCTTGCATTAATTTAATAAATATAACACATATAATTAAATTAATCTATCACAATGCATCAATTAATTATTTAATCTAATAATTAAATCATCAAAAATATTTATTTAATTCAATAAATATTAAAATTAAATTACAAAAATTTTGTTAAATCGCGAGTTATAGTCGATTAGCTTGTTGTCTCTAAATCTCATGTTGAAGAAAAATTGAGGTGACTTTACATACATCACCTCGCCACCAAAATAATGCTTGATCTTTGCCCATTCACCTTATAAAGGCTTGTCCAACAACTTGTCAAATACTTCAATTGCACCATGCGGAAATACAGTCTTCACTGTAAATGGCCTTGACCATCTCGATATCAGCTTTCCGGGAAAAAGTTTAATTCTGGAGTTATAAAGCAAAACCCTTTGTCCCGGTTCGAATGTTCTATCAATGATCTTTCGGTCATGCCATTTCTTCACCTTCTCCTTGTATAGCTTTGAATTCTCAAATGCTTTTAATATGAATTTATCCAACTCATGGAGTTGGAGTAAGCGTTTCTCCCCTACAGCTTTCAAATCAAAATTGAGCTTCCGAATCGCCCAATATTCCTTACGCTCTAGCTCCATAGGAAGATAGCGAGGCTTTTTCATTACACAAGCTAAAAGGTGACATACCCAGACGGAGTTTTGTATGCGATCTATAAGTAGCATCTTGCATCATCAACTTTAGCGCCGTAATCCTTCCTCATGGGATTCACAACCTTTTCAAGGATTCTTTTTGCTTCTCGATTCGACACTTCAGCTTGGCCATTCGTTTGTGGGTGATAGGCTATAGCAATGCGATGGTTCACCCCATACTTGACCAACAAAGCTGTAAACTGCCTATTACAGAAATTACTACTTTCATCACTAATGATGGCCCTAGGAGTCCCAAATCTAGTGAAAATACTCCTGTGTAAAAACCTGAGGACTACCTTGGCATCATTTTTCGGAAGAGCTGCCACTTCTACCCATTTCGAGACATAATCCACTGCGAGCAAGATGAAGAGATTTTCGCAGGAAGAAACAAAAGGTCCCATAAAATCAATCCCCCACACATTGAAAATTTATACTTCGAGGATCGTATTTATGACATTTCATTTCTTTTGAGATGTTCCCCACTCTCGACATCTATCCTGCCATTGGGTGAAGCTATAGGCATCCTTGAAAATTGTCGGCCCGGTAGAATCACCTTGTAGCACTCTAAGCCATTTATTCTTTCTCCTCTATAGTGACCACCATACCAGAAGAATGATAATCCTACAAAATTCCCTCGGTCTAAGCTTATCTGGGATACACCTTCTTATCATTTGATTAACACATTGTTTAAACAAATAAGGCTCATCCCATATGTACCATTTGACATCATGTAAAATTTCTTCTTTTGATAACCCACCAAGTCCAGAGGTTCCATCTTACTCACCAAATAGTTCACGTAATCCGCAAACCATGGCACTTCCTCTTTCACCACAAACAACTGCTCATCTGGAAAGGATTCATTGATTAAAACCTTATAAATGCGCCTCCGCTACGGATTCTCAAGTTGAGATAAGTGGTCCGCCACTTGGTTTTTAGTGCCCTTTTTATCCTTGATCTCCAAATCAAATTCCTGCAGTAATAAAATCCATCTGCTCAACTGGGGCTTTGCATCCTTCTTTTCCACTAAGTATCGAATTGCCGCGTGATATGTATACACTATCACCTTTGTGCCAATCAGATATGCTCAAAATTTATCAAAGGTGTACACCTTTGCGCGATAACTCTTTCTACTGTGGTGGTGTAGTTAAGCTAATACTGTAAAGGTCTTCTTTGGCATAATAAATCACATGAAACATCTTCTCTTTCCTCTACCCAAAAGCATCCCCTACGGCGTAATCACTAGCATCACACATCAGCTCGAATGGCGATCGATGCGAGTGCGGTAATCCTTTGGTCTTTGAAGTTAGTTTCCCCTTTAAGTGCTCAAATGCCAACACGCAAGCCTCATCAAAATTAAAATGTGCATCCTTCTCCAATAAACTGCATAGTGGTTTATTTATCTTGGAGAAGTCCTTGATGAATCTGCGGTAAAAACATGCATGTCCCAGAAAACTGCGAACACCTTTTACTGAAGTAAGTGGTGGCAGAGTTCTCGATAGTTTCGACTTAGCCTATCCACCACGGGTCCCTTCTTTGACACTTTGTGTCCCAGTATGATTCCTTCTTGTACCATAAAATGGCACTTTTCCCAGTTCATCACTAAAACACACCTCTTCGAAACCATCACCAAATTCTTAAGGCATAGATCAAACGAGTCCCCGAAGCTGAGAAGTCATCCATAAATACTTCACATTACTGCTCCACCGTATGCGAAAATCTGAGCAATCATGCATCTCTGAAATGTGGCTGAAGCGTTGCATAACCCAAAAGACATCTTTCTAAAAGTAAAAGTGACATATGGTCATGTGAAGGTAGTCTTTTCCTGGTCTTCTAGAGCTATCATAATCTGATAGTAGCCTGAATAACCATCCAGAAGGCAATAATACTCATGACCTGCTAATATGTCCAACATTTGATCAATGAATGGTAGTGGGAAATGATCTTTCCTCGTAGCTTTGTTGAGCCTGCGGTAGTCCATGTAGATTCTCCACCCCGTCACTGTTCGTGTAGGAATTAACTCGTTATTCTCATTAGTCACTATGGTCATGCCACCCTTTTTTGGTACACACTGCACTGGGCTCACCCATGATCTGTCTAAAATCGGATAGATTATGCCTACATCCAGCCATTTTAATACCTCTTTCTTGACCACTTCTTTTATTATCGGATTAAGCCTTCTTTGCTGTTCCACCGACGTCTTACTATCATCTTCTAACAGGATCTTATGCATGCAAAAAAAAGGGTTGATCCCTTTGATATTTGTTATGGTCCATCCAATAGCTGATTTGAATTCTTTAAGCACTCTTAGCAATTTGTCTTCCTGAAAAGATGTTAGTGCAGAAGAAATAATCACAGGTAGCTTTGAATCTTTATTTAAAAATGCATACCTGAGATGATCCGGAGGTGGTTTCAATTCAAGTTCTGGAGGTGTTTCAAGAGATGACTTTAATTTTACCGATGTCTCTCCAGCTTTTGTCAACGGCTCGACATGTGTTCTAAATTTTCTGAATTATGGAGTGGTATCTAGATATTGCACAAGTTCGTTAAGTTCCTCGTCCTCCAAATCTGAATTTTCAGCAATGATATATCCCAAAGGTTCATAATCCACTAGACTCTGTACTTCATCATTTAGAACCCGATCAACCAAATCAACCCGAAAGCGATCTTCTTCATCACATTGGGAACTTCATTTGCCTTGAAGGCGTTAAAAATAACCTCGATCATGTACCGCATAGTGTGGTTCCTCTTCTACGCATGTCTATCAAAGTTCTTCATGTGGCTAAGAATGGTCTCCCCAGTATGATTGGTATATTCTTGTCTTCATCATAATCTAAGATGATGAAGTCAGCCGGAAAGATAAATTTGTCCACCTTTACCGGTACATCTTCAAAAATTCCCGTGGATCGTGATGTATCTGTCATTACTTTGCAATGAAATATTTATCGGCCTTGGGTAAATGATCCCAAGCCGATTGAATCTTGACAAGGGCATCAAATTGATACTTGCCTCGAGATCACATAAACACTTACTGAAGCTCATCTTCCCGATCGTGCATAGAATTGTGGCTGCCGGATCCTTGACTTTGGAGGTAATTCTGTTGAAACCTTTGCTGCATTCCTCTTTCAAGGCCACTGTTTCAAACTCGTCTAATCTCCTCTTCCTTGACAATATACCCTTCATGAACTTTGCATAACTTGGCATCTGTTCCAATGCCTCAACGAAAGGTATGTTGATCTGCAGCTTTTTTAATACGTCCAAGAACTTGCTGAACTATTTATCTTCCCTCTATTTATTTAGTCTCTGCGGATACGGAACCTGAGGGTGAACTATTGGTACTGTATTCTTTGGATTCTCATTTGAACTTGCTTTATTCTTCTCTCCTCGTTGCGACTCAGATTTCTCGAAATTTCTTCACCTTTCGGATCATTTGCTTTCTTGGCCTTTGCCGCTTGCAACCTCCTCGATCTATAACAAAAGGCAGGCGTGCGACTCTCGATTTTTGCGATCTTTTCCCATACCTCAATGTGATCGCTTGACGCTGTTCCTTCCAGTCTCTCCTTGGATTTGCCTCTGTATTACTTGGAAATGAACCCTGGGGCCTGTTTTTAAGCATGTTCGCCATTTGCCCCATCTGAGTTTCCAGATTCTTAATAGCCACTGATTGGCTTTTGATCATGACCTCCGTGTTTGCCATGTACTTCATCATCATCTCCTCCATTTCTGATTTCTTTTCTTGCTGAGGTGTAGCTGGAGTGTGATGTTGTTGTTGTTGAGAAAATTCTGGCAAAAAATGTGGTCTAGGAGTAAACTATCATTGTTGTTGTTGTGTGGAAAAGCGATTAGTAATTTGGCCCAGATTCTTGATTTCCTTAATTATTTGACCAACTAAAGTTTGGATGATTACGGTTGTTGGGGTTGTATGTGTTCTGAAACTGACCTTGGTCTTTTCTATAATTTCTCGCATCTTGTCTGAGCTTTGGTGATAGCACATTGATCATCGCGTGTGACCCTTTGAGATCTCACATACAAATCTGTTGTCTTACGCCTTACCCTCATTAATGGATCTATTTTCTTACGCCATGGCATTTGCCATCATCTTGACAAGCTGCGTGATAGCATCCACTTCAACAAACACTGCAACTTTGAAACGTGTGGCAGCCAGAGATGTAGGATTACGAAAATCATTCTTTGCCATTATTTCGATGAGGTTATATGCCTCCTCATAACTCTTTGCCCATAATGCTCCTCCTGGGCAGGTTGCATATCTAATCGGCCTAGACTACCATCCCGATCCATTATAGAATGTGTTGATCACCATTCAATCGGCATCTAGTAGTAATACGGACACTTTCGTAGCATTTCTTTGTATCTCTCCCATGCCTCGTATAAGGATTCACCCTATTGTTTGCTTGAATTGAGAGATTGATGTCCTCATTTTATGATGATCTTAGCCATTGGGAAAAACTTGGCTAAGAACTTACGTACTAAGTCCTCCCATATAGTTATAGATCCTGCTTGCGAAGAATGAAAGCCGACTTTCTCGCTTTATCTCTCAATGAGAGCGAAAATAGCCTAAGTTTGATAGCATCTCCGTCTTAGATTATATCTGAGCGTATCACATATCTCGATAAAACTCAGCGGTGTTCATTCGGATCATCTGTGGCGGCACCCCAAATTTGTACCAAATTTTGTACCATCTGAATAGTGCCCATTTTATCTCGAATGTATTAATTTATTATCATTTGGTGCGACTATGCTAAATTGTAATCCATTAATATTAGGCATGGAATATTCTCTAGAGCCCTATGCTCCTCTCTTTGCTCTTCTCCTTGTCCCTCATTTGCCGTATTAGATGTAGTGCCCTCTAATTGTGCTTGTAAATTTCTCTGAACACTCGCTTTCCGACCTCTCTAGTTTATGTTGTCTGGCGGGTGTTAAGTCGGGGTTGGATGATGGCGTGTGCATAAAAATTTATACAAGTTCTTGAAAAAAAAACAAAAACAAAAATGGAAATGAGATAAGATTATATTTGTCTAAGTCATATAATATACCTTAAAACTAATGATAATAATAAAATTTAAGCGCCTTTTTCAAACAGCGGTGCAAAAACTTGTTGCCTCTTTTTAGTTTTAATAAAAAGAGCTCTAACTCATGCAAGCATACATGTGTCGACAAAAGAAATCTGAGTAAAGTGAGTGTCGATCCACGGAGAAAATTATCTAAATTAAACTATTATGCATCAACTAAATCACTATTTTTATATGCTTAAACTAATAATTATGATTAAGATTGAAAAATAATCTAGAATCAAATAACAACTAAAAGATGAATAAAAATGTAATAAATCAAATCTGGAAGTAATAGGATCTAACTTCATTTAATAATTCATCTAATTACCACCATCATACAAAATTGTTCATATATCATTGTAAAGTAGCCAAGGGCACTAATGTAGAGATAAGCATTTTCAATGTATTATGACCCCTTACATAACATCTACATGCAATAGACACCATGTAATCATCAATAAAATTAAAATCACTATATATACATGTGAAATTGCAATAATATTGAATTTAAGCATAAACCCTTATTTAACTCGTGCGGTGAAACATTATATGTCTATCTGATTCACGAAATACCAAGCTAAGCAAAACAACCCCATATACGCATGCTATCATGATTACAATCCATACCTGCATGTTATTTTTCAATTCCATACAAGTACTAAAACGAATGGTGATCAATCATTCACGCATTAAAATCAACCATGATAGAAATTCCTTATAATATGTACAATAGTCTAACAGTCAAGCAATAAATTAAACTACATAATAAAATCCATTAGAATCCCATAATGGAGTTTAGTTCATGACTGAACCACAAGCCATCATGGGATCAAAGCAAAACATGGATAATAAACAATCAATTGAAAGAGAGAGGATCGAATCGATCAAACCCAATTGCTGATTACAATCCAATAGTAACGTTCAATTCCGCATTAAAATCAAGCAAAGAAATAGTAGTCTTCCACAATGATTGAAAATCCAAAGAAGAAGTAGAAAATATGAAGTTTTGGCTTAGTTCTACGTTGGAATCCTCGTAAAACCTTAGTTCCAATATCAAAAACACGTAAAAACTACTGAATAATACGTCTGACACCAGCCAGAATTGTTTTAACAAATTACAACTCTTCCAAATAAAAAAATAAAATAAAACAGATCAGCAGCTTCATGTATCGCGCGCGGGCGTGTGCTCCTCCTTTGTATTCTTCGCGCGGGCGTGCATTGGTAAAATCTGGCTAATAGAGGTGATCGTGCGGGCGGTATGGTAATAACACAATGTGGCCGTAGCGACTTCTACGATTTGGATTACGGTTACTGCGATGATACTCTTTGCTTTGTCCTACTTTGCCATTGCATCTTTGTCATGTCACTCTTCCTTCTTCCATTCTCAGTTGCATATTTCCATTTGTTCCTTGCGTCATACGTCCATTAGCCTCATGTCATCTAACATCACCAAATTATGCCATATCCTGCACTTTTGCACCAAAGGGAGTTCTAAGTACATGCAATGCAAAATAAACAAAATGCAACTAAAAACACACTAAAATGTACTTAAGATAGGTGTAGTTCGCGTGAATTGATATCTGATAAGTAGGTATAAAACCTACTTATCAGATGTCTAGAAGTTCTGTCAAGGAGAGGTTTGGTCACCTAATTGCGCGCCAATAGGGAGAAATCCTTATTGGAAAGCCCCCTCTTTCCTGGGAACGTCCTGATTGTTAAATATTGCGAATTATAATAATGATGATAAATATTGTTAAAAATATTGAGAGGATTTTTATGAAGTAGTTGTTGTAAATTTTTCTTATTATTTGGATCCCCATTTACCCATTTTTAAAATAATCGGTAGAAAGTTGTTTAGTATAAATATAATGGAGCCCACGTGTGGAAGAAAAAATGAAAGGGGTTTGGATTTTGAATTCACGGGTAGGGAGTTTGTTTTCACTAAACATGTGTTTATATATATTATAAAATTTTGTTTTATATGTTATTATTGAAAAAATGGGCATCTGATGTATATTTTCTTCATCCCGTGATTTTTTGTCTGATTTCCTACTGTGCAGTCCATGAGAAAATTCAAATAGTATCCTTTCTGTTCTCCTATAAATAGGATGCTTAGTTAAAATTGAAAATCAGACCAGAATCAGAGAATTCTTCTTCTATAATATTTAGCGTATTTTTTTCGAGTTTAAGAAAGCTTTGAGTGTTGAAAATAGTGAAAGTTTTCTTCAAGAATATATCCGCTATACCAGTTGGAATACTCTTCTTTTTGAGGTAAGAGGTATTATTTCTTTCATATTTATGAAGAGAATTATTTTCTTTCAATACTCGTAAGGGATATTATTTATTTCATATTCTGAAGAGATATTATTTTTCGTATTCATATAAATATTATTTCGTTCAATATTCGCAAGAAATTATATATTCGTTTAATATTCGAAATGAATATTATTTTCGTTTAATATTCGTAAGGGATGTTATTTTTGTTCAATATTAAGCGAAATAATATTTTCTTCCATACTTTCTGTAGTATATAAGTAATATTATTTCGTTTGATTTGAATTCTATACTCATTTGGTTAAAGTTTTGGCTTCTATACTGTAAGACCCCAACTTTTTGAATAAAGATTAAATTTTCTTGAAATATATTTTTGAATATTATGGTGTGGATTTGAAATAATGTTATAGTTGTGGGTAATATTTACAAATTTTGCAAAATCATAAATTGTTATATAATATTCGATTGGTGGGGAATATTTATTTTAACGGGGAATATTAATACAATGGTACAATCATTGGTGGACCCCCAGCAGCGGAATTATTGTCGGATTGAAAGCAACAAAAATACTTAATGAAAAATGTGGCGGAAGTTTTCTGATTAATTTGTTGAACTACACGGTAGTAAAAATACTGATGTCTGGCGTGGTTGCATAGTAGCGCTTGTATTGATTATTGATGCTTCGTGAAGTCACTAAGTTATACTCAATTATTGCTACGATAATTCTTTGCATCATATCTCTAATATTATTGATTCGATTATTGTCGTAGTATCATCTGCATAATATGTTATTTTATTAAATCAATAATTGAGGCGACAAAGTTATTCATATTATTAAATTGCAATATTTACAATGTCTAGAAGTTACATCGAGGAGAGGTTTAGTCACTAATTGCGGCATGATAAGGAAAATCATTATTGGAAAGCCCCCTCTCTGAGGAGCGATCTGGTTGATAAATATTGTGAGTTATAATATTAATAATGAATGTTATTAAAATTGAAGTTATGTTCGGAGTTGAATTTGGAGACGCGGACGTGATATTTGAGTCCGGAACGATGAAATTAGTAAGAATAGTCTATAAACACAAAATTTTTTGGAATTCACTATTTGGTTAAAAAGTCAACAGTTGACTTTTTTGGGAAAAGTCAAACTTCAAAATTTCAAATTTTATATTTTTGATAAAAATAGTTTCATTGTGTTGGAATTATTTGTGTTAGTGAAAATCGACAATTATTTCGATAATAATTGATGTTTGGAGGTTATATTGACCAATCGGGTATTTAACCAGATAAATGAACAATTGATTGCTATTATTTCACATGATTATAACTATTTGTTCACATGTGTATACTATTGTTTCACATTCTTGTTACTATTAGGGGAGTTGGTGCAAGATTGATAATACTTGCATGACTAAGTTAAAAATGGAGGTATAGATGGAGTCTTATCTATAATTAAGTATTTTCACATGTCTAGAACTATTGATTCACATAATTTACTATTGATTCACATTATTTACTATTAGGGGAGGTGGTGCAAGTTTGATAATACTTCCATGACTAAATTAAAAATGAAGGAAAAGTTGGAGGTATTGTATTGTAATTTTTCGAGCCCCAAAACGTGCAATTATCGAAACTATATTTTTCTATAAATAGAAGCTCATTCTTCCTTCATTTCTCACCAATTCACAAAAGCTTTAGAGCGATTATTATAGAGAGAAATTATAGAAAGAAGAAGTGAAGTCTGCTACCTCACTATTCCAGTATCCAGTTTTTCTAAGGTAGGGAGTATTATTTCTTTCTTATCCATGAAGAGAACTTTTGTTATTCCATTCTTTATTATTCTATTGGGATAACATATATACATGGCTACCCTATACTTGGTGAAATTCTTACATTGTTCCATTCTTTATCATTACATTGGAACATCACATGCATGCGTTCTACATGGGACTGATTACATCTTTATTATTACATTGGAATATCACATACATGCGTTTCGCTTTGACACGATTACATCTTTATTATTCTATTGGAATATCATATGCATGCGTTTTACACGGACTGATTAATCTTTATTATTTTGTTGGAATATCACATGCATGCGTTTCTGTGGGACTGATTCAGATTATTTATTATTACTGTTGGAATAACTTTTGCTTTGTCTTTGTCTATCTCATACTGGTGATTTCTTTTGTTATTCCATTCCTTATTATACTCGGTTGGTTAAAGTTTTGACTTCTATACTCCATGAAATTAGTGGAATATCCTTGATATTTGCGCTTCATCGATATCTTTTCATTGAAATATTCTTACGAGCATTCTTGAATTTTACTCTACAAAGCGATATCATGTTGACAATTTGGGCGTTATTAGTTCTGGATAAAATATCTTGAACTTGTTTTAATGAATTCTTATATTATTGTCATCATCCTCATGTTTTATATTTTGTTGAAAGTCATACATGGCCTATAGTGCATAGATGGACTTGGTATGATTATGACCGAGGGATTATTCGATTGTAATCATGGTAGTAATGTTACAAATGATTTGGTAAAAGTCCTCATTGGCCCGTAGTGCATTGATGGGCGAGTTGTTGGCATGATCATGATCATTATTGAATACAAATATTCTTGGGCGTAGTGCATGGATAATTATGGTAATGATACTAAAGAATATCCTTGGTAGTGAGTGCGGGGTGATTCGATGATGTGGATTATTTATTAAAATTTGAGTCCAGTGATAAAAGTGATGAAAACCTTTTAAATCATAAAGATAGTAGATTTTATTCTCTACTTGACTCATTTAATGGATTGCTTGTTCATTGCGGTTAAACTTGATGGTTGTTATATTGTATCGGTTTAACTTTTGTTGAAGGCTAACGATAATATAATACGCATTATCTTAGTCATAATATTTCTCTCTTGGGCTAGTTGAGCTCACCCTTTTACTTTTATTGTTCTCTTGAGGAAATGAGAGCGTGGCGAGGGACTAGTCGTGGAGCAGTGGCGGACGGATGATAGCATTAGTAGTCCTCACTATTCGGTGAAATAGTGGAAAATAAATGTAATAATATTGAATTTGAGTTTGTATATTGTCTAGACGACAATATTTGTATTAAAACTCACAGCTTATGTTTTGTCGTACTTTACGCGACAGTTGTATAATTAAGATGTATTTGTATTCTTTACCATATATTTGACGACTCGGAATAGGTGATATATACCTATTTTTGGGGCGTCACATATACTCTATAAAATTAGTATAATATCCTTAAAATTTGCGTTTCATCTAGTATCTTTTTATGGAAATATTATTCTGAGCATTCTTGATAAGTTTTAATTTTTTCATGCAGGAGTACTATTCATGGATTACTATTCACAAAGTACTATTCATGAGGTACTATTCACTCGAGTACTATTCACACGGGGTACTATTCTTGAAAAAAATTGATTCGTTTTCAGTCCAAATCATTTTTGGTACAATATTATACTTGAATTTTACTCCACAAAGCAGTATCATGTTAACAATTTGGACGTTATTGATTTCTGGATAAATTAAATTATAAATCTTTAAAAATTTATGCTTGAACTTGTTTTATTGAATTCTTTTTTTATTGTCATTGTCATCATCCTCATGCTTATATTGTTATGAAAGTCATCTTTGGCCCGTAGTGCATAGATGGACTTGGTATGATTATGACCAGGGATTATTCGGTATAATCATGACCGTAATGTTACAAATGATGTGGTAAAAATCCTCATTAGCCCTTAGTGCATTGATGGACAGTTTTTGGTATAATTATGGTCATGGATTCTCTTCGGCCAAGGGTACAAAGATGAATTATTTGATGGCATGATCATGACCGTTGATGAAAACACGATTATCTTTGGCTCATAGTGCATGGATAATTCGTGGTCGTGATACTAAAGAATATCCTTAGCCCGTAGTGCAGGGATGATTCGATGATGTGGATTATTTATTAAGCTGAGTCTCAACGATAAATTTGATGAAAAACTTTTTAAATCATAGAAGATGGTAGATATTATGCTCTACTTGACTCTTCTAATGGATTTCTTATTCCATTGCAGTTGTTGATCTAAAACATGTAGTCTATTGTATTCTATCAGTTATTATACTGTTGAAGGCTAAGGATAATTTATTCTGCATTATCTTAGTCATAATATTTCTTACTTGGCTAGTTGAGCTCACCCTTTTCTTTCAATGTTCTCTTCAGGAAATGAGAATATAGTTGGGACTAGTCGGGGAATGAAATGATGGTCCAGATGGTTGCATTAGTAGTCCTCACTATTCTGTGAAATAGTGTGATAATAAATGTATTGAGGACTTATTTTGAGTTTGAATACTGTTTAGAAGACAATATTTGTATTAAACCTCACAGCTCATGTTGTATATTTAAGTTTGTATTTAAGTTGTGTACCATGTATTTGGTGACTCAAGATGGGTGATGTATACCTGTTTTGGGGGCGTCACAGTTGGTATCAAAGCTTAGGGATATGATCCTTGGTGAGATGTGAGACAAGAACTAAGAGGGGAGGCAGGGAATTCCTTAGCTAGTATGACCTACTAAGTTTAATTGGTATTTAATTGGTGGGATTAGGAGTATAGGGATAATATGTGGCATGTCGATTAACCCTTGTTTTATGGTAGTGTTAGAAAATGACATTCGAGAATGTTGAGAATAGCAATGGAGCACATGGGCCAGTTGAGTCACTGACGATCGATATCGAGGATAATGTGCATCGGGGAAGGCAATAATCCTCGTGTAAAGCAACAACAGCGATCAAATAGCGAACAACGGTACATATAGGAGTTTTTAGAATTCATGCAAGCGAGAGAGACTCACATTCATAATGCGGTGGAAACAATGGCAACCACGATTGGTCACAGCTAAGCGGTTTAAGGAGCTAAGACCACTTTGGTGTTTTTGGGAAAGCAGAACCACTTAAAAGCGAGAGGCGTGGAAAGCGAGATCACCAAGATATTTGATGTCTTGGAATGCTCAAAAAAGCAAAAGGTTCCATTCGCATACCTTTATATTCGGTGAAGAAGCAAATCATTGGTGGGAATACGTAAAAGCGTACTTATTGACTGGCCTTTCAGAGATGTCTTAGGAGAAGTTCAAAAAAAGCATTCAGCGACAAGTACTTTCGAAAGTATTTGTCACATGAAGGAGGTGGAGTTTATCAATTTGGAGCAAAACAATATGGCCAGGTGTCGCATGATGCGAGGCTAAGTTTGTCGAGTTATCGACTTGCATCCCATTTTGTTGATAATGAGGAAGCGAATGACACGAATGTTTACTGCGAGGTTTGAAACCGATATCGTCGATACCTCATTTCTCACAAACTTTGTTTATATTGGATATTGTGAATAGGGCTCGATTAGTGGGTAGCGATAATGAATCGATTCAACCAAAGGTAATGACCAACAACACGATAATAATCATACGGGTGGGAAGCGACCGCCGGAACAATGATAACCATCGTGGGGAAATTATCATGCTAAGAATGGTAACCAATTTGGTGGTAACCATGGCCAAGATAATAAGTTGAAATTTCAAGAGAGAAGGTTCGATAATGATGGAAATCTGATGACACCGGCACCCGTTGTTAAGGAAGAAAAAGCGACCACCCGGTCATTATGTTTTGAATCTTGGACATGAGGGACACATCCATCAAACTATCTGTGACAACCCAAAGCGTGTTTCAATTATGGATGAGAAGGTCACCTAGCTCAATTTTGTCGTGTAGTGAAGTCAAAATGCAATTTGGGATAGTGATGCAAAGGATGTCCCGGATAAGTCAAAGCCGGTAGTTTAAGTGAGGAGGCGTTTGTCGAGGAACCGAATGAGGTTATTACGGGTAAGCTTATCATAAACTCTAGCGAAGTATATACCTTATTTGATACCGGTTCTACCCATTCTTTTATTTCTCCTACTTGCGCTCAATGTTTAAATTTAACTCATGAGAAATTAGACTTTGACTTATCTGTTGAAACTCCGTTAAGATAAAAATTCGTTACCTCCACTATTTATAAGTCTTGTTTGATTCAAATCGACACTTTCACGTTACCTGTCGATCTTATCTCTTTGAAAATACTTGCCTTTGATGTGATTTTAGGAATCGACTAGTTAACTATTCTTCATGAAAACATGATTATCTTTGGTCCGTAGTGCATGGATAATTCGTGGTCGTGATACTAAAGAATATCCTTGGCCTGAAGTGCAGGGATGATTCGATGATGTGGATTATTTATTAAGCTGAGTCTCAGTGATAAAATTGATGATAAACTTTTTAAATCATAGAAGATAGTAGATATCATGCTCTACTTGACTCTTCTAATGGATTTCTTATTCAGCTACAATTGTTGATCTAAAAGCGGTTATCGATTATATTACATCGGTTATTATCTTGTTGAAGGCTAAGGATAATTTATTACGCATTATCTTAGTCATAATATTTCTTCTTTGGGCTAGTTGAGCTCACCCTTTCTTTCTTTTTATTCTCTTGAAATGCGAATATAAATTTGGGACTAGTGGGAAAGAAATGATGGTCAAATAGTTTGCATTAGTAGTTCTCACTATTTTGTGAAATAGTGTGATAATAGTGTAATAATATTGAATTTAAGTATGTATATTGTCTAGAAGACAATATTAGGTATTGAAACTACCGACTTATATTTTGTAGGTACTTTACAGCGGTTGTATAATTAAGTTGTATTTGAATTTTGTACCATGTATTTGGCTACTCAGAATGGGTGATGTATACCTATTTTGGGGGCATCACATTTGGTATCAAAGCTCAGGGATATGATCCCTGACTGAGATTTGAGACAAGAACTAGTAGGGGAGAGACGGGAAATTCCTTCGCTAGTATGACCTACATAAGTTTAATTGGTATTTAATTGGTCAGTCAGAATATAGGGATAATATGTGGTGTGTCAATTAACCCTTGTTTTGTGACAGTATTTGAAAATGACATCCGAGATTGTTGAGAATAGCAATGGAGCACATGAGATCGTTGAGTCACCACAGATCAATACCGGGATAACGTCTGAGGGAAGGCAACAATCCTCGGTGAACAACGACAGAGCTAAATGACGAGCGACGATGCGTTTAGGAGCTTTAGAATTCATGCAACATCGAGCGAGAGAGACTCACACATTCATAATGCGAGGTGGAAACAATGGCAACCCACGGTTGGTCACCGCTAAGCAATTCAAGGAAATTTGGGACCACAAGAGTTTTTGGGAAAGCAGAACCACTTAAGGTAGAGGCGTGGATAAGCGGATCACCAAGATATTTGATATCTTAAAATGCTCGAAGGAACAAAAGTTCCCTTCGCCACCTTCATGTTGAGAGAAGAAGCGGATCATTGGTGGGAATCGTAAAAGCGTACCTAGCAGCGCTCAAAATATCTTGAGAGTAGTTCAAGAACTATTCAACGACAAGTACTTTCCCAAAGTATTCGTCACATGAAAGAGGTAGAGTTCATCAAGCTGAAGCGAGAACAATATAATGAGTGTCGCGATGCGAAGCTAAGTTTCTTTGAGTTGTCACGATTGCATCCACTTTGTTGATAACGAGGAGAGAATGAGGCGGATGTTTCTAAGAGGTTTGAAACCGAGATCGTCAATATCTTATCTCTCACAAGCGGTGTTTATATTGAGATGTTGTAAATAGGGCTCGATTATTGGGCGCGATAATGAGACATCAACGAAGAGAGCACGAAACAAAATGATAATACCGGTGGTAGCGATCATCGAGCGGCGACAACAAGCGTGAAGGAATCAACATGCGAAATGGTAACCACCGGTGATAATCATGGCGAGGATAATAGGAAAGGTGAACTAAGTGAGAACAACTTCAAGAGAGAAGGTTCAATAATGATGGAAAAACGGTGGCACCCGTTTCCAAGGAAGAAGAAGCGACCATCGGTCGTATGTTCAAATCTTGCAGACGGGGAGGACACATCTGTCCAGCTATCTTGATAACCCAAGCGTGTTTCAATTGTGGAAGAGAAGGTCACCTAGCTCGATTTTGTCGTGTAGTGAAGTCAAGTCCAGCTGGGATGGTGATGCCAAAGGATGTCTCAGACAAATTAAAGTCGGTAGTTTAAGTGAGTGCGTTTGTCGAGGAACCCGAATGATGCTATCACGGGTAAGTTAATCATAAACTCTTGTGAAGTTTGTACCTTATTCGATATTGGTTATACCCATTCTTTTGTTTCTCCTACTTGCGCTCAACGTTTAAATTTGACCCCAGTACAAAATCCATTTCTAAAACCCTCAAATATTTCTTCACCCAAAATGAACGTAACATGCGCTAATGACGTTGGCTCGAACTGTTGAAGATTACGATCATACCATTTAATATCATCGTAGAAGAGTGAACGTGGTAGCTGACGCGTTGAGTAGAAGATCGTATGCAGTTACGAGTGCGACGTTGTTAACACAAAGACTCATTTCGTACGACTTACTCTAGAGACCCACGTGATGATGTTAAATATACGATTAGAATAGACTTTAATCGATAAAGTTAAAGTCACTTAAGCTACAGACTCAGAGCTGATGAATGTGAAGAAGAAGGTTCAAGAGGGCATTATTCTAGAAGCAAGAATTGACGAAGAGAGGAAATCTTAACCCTCAATTTAATTATTCTATTTGAAATCCTCGATTGAGTAGGAACTGTGGCCTATAGATTCGCTTTATGGCCAAGTTTGTCGCGTGTTCATAACGTTTTTCACGTATCGATGTTACATAAATATATGGAAGACCCGAACCACATTATTGATTAAGAACCGGACGAGTTAGCGGAAGATTTAACATATGAGGAGATACATGTTAAAATCTTGGATAAGAAAGAATATATTCTACGCTCAAAGGTAATACCTCAAGAGTTAGAATCTGACGAGGTATCTTCATCTGTTCGTCATACCAGGTACGTACATAAATTTTGAGGGCAAAATTTCATAAGGAGGGGTGATTTTAAGACCTCAAATTTTGCGAATAAAGATTTAATTTTCTCAAAATATTTTTTAATATTATGGTGTGAATTTGATATAATGTTATAGTTGTGGGTAATATTTACAAATTTTGCAAAGTAAGCAAGTGGTTATATAATATTCGATTGGTCGGAGAATATTCTTTTTGTCGGAGAATATTAAATGCAGCGACACAATCATTAGTAGACCCGAGCGGAATTATTGTCGAGGAATGAAAGCAGCGAAATAACTTTTTATGAAAATAACGGTGAAAGTTTTATCGTTAAAGCTGTTGAACTACACTTTAGTAAAAGCACGATAATATCTTGAGGTTGTAATAGCACATGGTTTTGATTCTTGGCAACTTACATTGAAGTCTTTCGGTTTACTCAATTATTACTACGATAATTCTTGCGTAGTATCTCATATTATTTGATTCAATTATTGTCGATATTTTAATTATTATTAAATCAATATTTGAGATGACAAGTTATTCTAATTATTATATGTATAATTAACAATGTCTAGAAAGTTACGTCGAGGAAAGGGGTTTGGTCACCCCTAATTGCTTGGCATGATAGGAGAAATCTTATTGGAAAGCCCCCTCTTTCTGAGGAGCGATCACGGTTATTAATATTGTGAGTTATAATAATATGAATAAAGGTTGTTAAAAATATTGAGGGGATTTTTATGAAGTATTTCTTGTTAATGTTGCCTATTTTATGGACCCCCATTTACCTATTTTTCAAAATAATTGGTAGAAAATTATTTAATATAATAAAGGTGGGGCCCACATGTGGGGCCATATGTGTTGAAAATCTAATTTTTGGAAATAAGGGGGAGTATCGTAAAGGGAGGAGTTATATATATATATATATATATATGTGATGTGTGTATATATATAATGTGTGTGTGAGTGGAAAATGGTGGAAAAGTGATAGTATGAAAGTGATGGGTGTAAGATATGTGTGTGTGTGTGATAGTAAAATGTGTAAGAGTGTAGTGAAAGTGATGTGTGGGTGGGAAAGTGAAAATTGTGTGTGAATATATATATATATATATATATATATATATATATATATATAATTGGTGTATGTGTGTGGTAAGAAGAAAAGAAAAAAGGGGGTGGGGGTACTTGCCTTGCTAGGAAGGGAATTGGTATATATATATATATATATATATATATATATATGATGATCAAAGTGACATTTGGGGTGGGAGAATTATATTTAGTCACGGGGTGGGAACTAAAATGGTGTGAATATATATATAATATATAAATTGCCATGTGTTTATATATATATATATATATATATATATATATAAATATATATATATATAAATTATCGTTGCATTGAGGAGTACATATAATATATGTAAATAAGTTTAAATGCAGAAGTTTTCCTTTAAATCAGTGATTACGCAAAAAATATTTAGATAAAATTCTTTGTTGGTCGTGATAATTTTCCTAAAATAGTATCATTCCATTCTCTATAAATAGGATGATTAGTTAGAATTGAAAATCACACGAATCGGAGAATTCTTCTTCTATAATATTGGCGTATTTCTTTCGAGGTTGTAGAAAGCTTTGGCGTGAAAGCGATTGAAAGTTTTCTTTAAGAATATCTCCGCTATACCAGTTTGAATACTCTTATTTTTAAGGTAAGGGGTATTATTTCGTTCGTATTCATGAAGAGAATTATTTTCTTTCAATACTTGTAAGGGGTATTATTTATTTCATATTACGAAGAAATATTATTATTATTATACGTATGAATATTATTTAGATTCAATATTACTTAAGAAATATTGTTTTCATTTAATATTAAGTGAGGATTATTATATTAGATTCGATATTGAAAGGAATACCATTTTAGTTTAATATTAAGTAAGGGATATTATTTTTGTTCGATATTAAATGAAATAATATTTTCTTCCATACTTTCGTAGTATGTAAGTAATATTATTTCGATTTGATTTGAATTCTATATTCGTTTTGTTAAAGTTTTGGCTTCTATACTCAATGAAATTAGTAGAATATCCTTGATATTTGCGCTTCATCCAATATCTATTCATGGAAATATTATTCTAAGCATTCTTGATAAGTTTTAACTTTTTCATGTCGGGGTACTATTCACGAGGTTACTATTCCCAAATTTACTATTCACGAGGTACTATTCACTCAATTACTATTCACCCGTGGTACTATTCATGATAAAAATTGATTCGTTTTCAGTCCAAATCATTTTTGGTACAATATTATTCTTGAGTTTTACTCCACAAAGCAGTATCATGTTGACAATGTGGACGTTATTGATTTCTGGATAAATTAAATTATAAATCTTTAAAATTTATCCTTGAACTTGTTTTATTGAATTATTATGTCATTGTCATTGTAGACACTCAAAATTTTCTGTACTGCTATCACTAACATTGCAGGAGGACAGATTCGTCTTTCAAGAGGGAACCCTGAAAGACAATCCATATCCATTCCGGATACTACCAGAAGTTCAGCATCAACCCCAGAACACAAACTGGGAGTAACAATTCCAACCTCGGATATAACCCCGAGGCATGCAGATCCAATACCGTAACACACACCGGAGAAGACCGATTAATCTCGGAGATAACCCCGAGGTATCCGGTCTTAGTCCCAATCATGGGAACAACCACCAACCTTGGTGATCACCCCAAGGAATGCGATTTGGCGATAACCGAAAATGCTTGTTTTGAATCTGCAACCCGACTTCAATCCGGCTCTCTGATGGAATACTCCATACCAACACGGAGATAACAGGGAGGGCAGGCACACCTCGGAGATGACGAGGACCTTGACAAATTGCGGCGATCAATCTCGGTGAAGCCACGAGCAGCGTCGCTTTGCTCATCGGCCCAAATCGGCGATAATATCGGTGAGGGGAAACATCGTCATCTCTCCAACGAGATGCCACGCCACGTCGTCTCAACATTTCATACACACATCTCTACACAACGATGTCCCACAAGAATCAAGGAGAACCAATCTCGAGTGACTATTGTGCGGGGTAACTGATATAATTTGAAGCTTGAAGACCGGAGGGCATCGTCCCATCTTCAATGACTTCGTACAAACTTTAATCCCATGCCATTGTACAACTCTCGACAACGGCGGTCCAAAATAGGTCCTGTATATCTCAATCGGATGCCCGGATTGCACTTTTGAAAGTTTGAGCGGATATTACAGTGCTCGAGTGCACGTACTACGAGATGACCCGACCCAAGAAACTCGGGACAACTCGGGTTTCCTCTGGTACACTGCGGACTTAATGACCCTTGCGGTACTCTTATGCTCCACCCACTATAAATAGAGGGCTTGGGGTGGCCATTTTGCAAGAGAAAAGCGGCGAGGAAGCCTGCTTGATTTGCTCTGTACTCGACCCATACGAATACTTTCTCATTTAAACACACTGTGAGCTCATATATAGCTACTTTTTTACCTACAAAAGCTAGTGTTTACCCACTTTAAAGATATAAAAGTCTTCTTTGGTAGTCTACTTTGTAAGCCTTCTCTCACCACTTTAAAGCCTTTCTCTTCATCTTTGCACACCCCTTCTTCACGTTGAGAGTAAGTGTTACATCGTTTGCCTAGACTTGGTCAGTGGTTTTATTTAGGATTTTATATATATATATATATATATATATATATATATATATATGGACTAACATTATCGAGTTATGCCTCGATTGAGCCTGAACTTGATGCGGAGGTTTATTTGCTTTATATATATATATATATATATATATATATATATATATATATATATTATTTATTTATATTAGCGTATGTCGGACTACATTCGATGAACTAGATTTTACATCAGGCGTTTACTTGCTTTTATTTATATATATTATATATATATATGAATTGTGGTCGAACTACATTCGATGAGCACAGATTTTACATCAGGTGCGTTTACTAGCTTTATATATATATATATATATATATATATATATATATATATATATATATATATATATATATATATATATATATATATATATATATATCGAACTACATTTACGATGAGCTGAATTTTTACATATTATTATATTTATTGCGTTTATCACTTTATATATATATATATATATATATATTTAAATCCCACTGGAGTTTATTTACGTGGTGGTTGATCTCTTTTCTGACTTTCTTTACGTTTAAATCACACTGAGTTCACGCCGTGGCGAGTGAGTTGATTGCTTTATGCTTGACTTTATTTCGCCGTCACTTTGGAGTTTCCTCAAGTGGCGGTTGATACTTTTCTGACTTTATTTACATTTACGATCCCCGTGGAGGTGCTTCGTGGTTGGTGATCATATGCGTATATATATATTTACATCTTTTATATATATACTACTTTAGCTTTCATACAAATTGCGGTATCATATAGCCTAGGAATCATGTGATCACTGATTGACTATTGGATCTAGATTCGGTTCGTGATGGACATTTTTGATTTATGGCGACTTGTAAATTATTTTGCGATATGCGAATTTCCTCTAGATGGTTTCCATACCCACGAGGAAATCGGCATTATTTTGTACATTATTTTTAAATGCGGATGCCTCGCATCTGTAAAATAAAATCAATCAATAGAACACTTAATAAAATGGGAGTGTAAAAGGTCTCAATTACTATTGAGCATCGGGGTTTGAAAAACCCTTTTATAAAACCTCTTTGCTATATCTTGTTAAAAGCTGAATTTTACATAAATTCAAACCACATGTATATAAGTGCTTGACGAGGCCTCACACTACTTCCAAATAATAGCACATTGACCCCACACACACATTTTAGATAATAGTTTCTTGAAAAAAAGCGGTCACCGTGGTAACACGGATGTGAGGGGTGCCTAACACCTTCCCTCCACATAACCAAGTCCCCGGACCCTAATGAATCTCGGTTTCACCAGGCCCGTTTAGCGGTGTCACATCTTTGGGTCGATATGTGCAAACCTTTTTTCTCGGTTGTGTTGGTGCGACCATTTAAAAAACAATGGCGACTCTTAACGGTCCATCGTCGACATTATACATATGAGACCTTTTCACTGTTTTTTCAAACAAATCTCACCTAAAATGAGAACACCGAAAGAACAAATAGCAGGAAAAGGACATCTAAAAATCCCGGCGTCGGACGGTGGCGACTTTCTTTGGGGACTCGATAAGAGGACTTAAGCCATTATTACAATCTTTTCAAAACTATTATCTGCTTGTGTGTGGATGTTGCATTTACATTTATGATGAATGTATGCGAATGCATTTCTTATTGCACTTAGTGCCTCGCACCATAGCTTGCTTGTGATATTAGTGCTTGCATACATGTCATCATTTTCATACGGTGAGGGCTTGCGATGTATGAATGTATGTTGTGTGGTCCCTCCACGAGGAGGCTATCCGTCGGTGTTTGATTCTTGGACTCGTGGAAGGCTGATTCCCGAGGCTCGGAAAAGGCACCACCAAATTCGCTCGGTTGAAAGGCAGGATTAATTTCCGTTGAGTAAATTGCGATGATTTGGGAACCTTCATGCAAAAAAAGCGCGAGAGTAACCTAAGATAGGTTCGCCTCGATAAACCAAAAGCGGAGGAAAGTCTCTTCATACTCTCTCATTTAAATTACTTGTAAACACAATTACTTGTAATTACATTCCATATATATCTCCATGTAATGAGAAATATGAAGAAATGTGTACACATACATATTTTAATTAACATCTACAAGCGGTGACATCCGTTTTTTTGGATAAAATTCCTAAAATGGGCACATCACATAGCATGTTATTATACACATTCCTAAAGACTAAACTATGCAAGTCTTTTGCGGGGAACCAATCGGACCTACTACGGTCAAAATCCAAAAAGGTTACATTACTACGATCGATCATGTCGTCATCGAGGCGGTGAACTTAATCGATTTCATGCATGAAAATGATTGATTAAGCAAACAAATTCTGATTTGTTTATTCTACTCAAAAAGAACTACACGATCTACTCGGGGTCCAAAAATACCATGCATGCTCGAATCCTCCCTGAGGGAACCCGGTCATTCTGATACGAGCTGCGGTTGGATCGACCAACAAAACTCATGATCTTGCCCATCCTTTGGAGATCCAGACACTTGGTGACATCAAAAAAAGTCCTCAAATGGAAGAGACCCTTCGTCTTTATCAAAGGAATTGGAACTGCGAGAGTGTTTCATATCTTTGATCTTTGCATTTTCCATGGTGTTCATTATCGAGAAAAGTTTAAAATCTCGACTTTGAAAAATATGGCGGGTTAGGAGATCCTTTTACACATTTAAAGGTGTTTATTGGAGAACTTGGATCTTATCACGAGGAAGACGAAAAGCTCGAATGCAATTATTCGAGAAAAGTCTAATTGGAGAAGCTTTGTTAAGTGGTACATAAGATTAGACAACTCAAAGATCCATAGTTGGGAAGAGCTAGCTGCGCTTTCCTCCTCAATCTGACTTCCGGTCTCGAGATGGCTCTGATCGGTATCAAATTACCAAGATCAAGAAAGCAGATCTAATGAGTCTTTCGGAGAGTATGCTCAAAGGTGGAGCAGCTTTCTTTGCCCAAGTTAGTCCTTCCATGATAGAATCGGAGATGGTCGTGACTTTCATATAGACATCTGAAGCTCCTTTCTATGAAAGAGTTTTAATGCGCATCGGTAAACCATTTTTGAAATGGTGAACATGGGAGATGGTTGAGATGGGATTGAAGTCGAGAAAGATTCAAGACCTACATTTTGCCCTTAAAGTTGTTGTTGATCACATCGATCAAAATTATGGAAACAACCCCGGAGGAATCCATAAAAAAAAGGAAGATGTTTCCACGATCTACTGAGGTGAAAAAGCAATCAGAACATGCCTATTCAAAGGAAAAATTACACTCCCTTTCAAGCACGATCTCTACGAACCCTCAATACCAAAAGGTGGAGAAGTCAAAATGCCCTTGAGTGTTCACACCCTTAGGGACACCCTCGATAACATTCTCGATCTTGACTACTGCGGAAGAAAATTACATCTTCTTCCACAAATCGGCCCTAATGGGCGGGGGTTTCAATCTTTGCTCGAAATGTGCTTATCATGCGGGGCACTGGACATGATACTCGGGATTATTGGGCCTTGAAACACAAGATCAAGACACGATAGACAATGGTGAAATTGTGGTCACCAAAATAGATCGACCTCACGTTCAAGACAACCCTCTTCCTCAACCTGAAGAAGAAGAAGTCGACATGATCAATTGGAGCAATGGGCCGAATTCCAATTTCAGCTATGAATCATCCCGGACCCTCAAAGGCGGTGTTGACAAATGGGATTATGCGAGTTCGAGTTCACTGATGGAGCGAAAAATGAAAGCTCTATGTCTGCAAATTGAACAATTGGCGGAATTGGTGACTTATCGACATCAAGTGACTCGTCGATTAATCGGCGAGAGCATGCTTGGTCTCTACCTCTTGTCATGAATATTCCTCATCACTTTCCGGAAAATGAAATCTTTGGAAGACAAAGTGACAAAGAAAGAGCAAATGCAAAGCTTGTCGGGATTTTTGCCAACAAAGGAATTCACATATTTAGGCCAACTATGGAAATCCTCGGATGTTAATCGATGAAGGAAGGATTAGTTCCTTCTACCTCAATCAACCCCGAATTCGAGGAATGGTACAACTACGATGGGTATGTCGATATCACTCCCATTCTCGCGGTCGTAGCATTGAAGAATCTTTGGGCACTCTGCCACCTCATCAAAATCTAATTAGCGGTGGTGGTGTCCTGCATCTGGCGGACGATGATCTTTATTACGTGCAAGTGAGAATATAGGTCCTACTAAGTGGAAGAGTGTGGTAGCGATCGTATCACTTTGGCCGATGGGGCTAACAGATTACTCCTGATGCCGACAATTTGATTCGAGGGAAGCAACAATCCTTTGAAAGTGGTGGCTCAAGGCGATCAACTTGCGAGCGAGCCTGATATCCTATTGTTAGCTTGCATGAGGTTCCAGTGGAATTATGGAGAAGGTGAAGGATCCACCTCACATACCAAGCCCTTTCACGATGTGAAGGAAAATCTTTATATCTTCCCTGACATGGTGATGAAGTCTACCATCGAATCAAAGGGAAAATACCCATGGAGAAGATTAAAAATTCCTCCGCACTATGGGTCATCTTGAAGCCAAAGGTGGTTTTAAGCAGAAAAGCTCCACATTAAATATCAATTTTGGACTTGGTCTAACGTCAGAGGATCTTGGGAAGATCTTCTTTGAAGGTTTTAGAAGAAGCCTATCTACCTGACATCGGTTGATACGGAAAAATTTCAACATCTGGTTGATCACATTTTCAACAACAATGTGATATCCTTTCTTGATGATGACATCTGCTTGGGGGCCGGTCATTACAATTATTGCACATTGCGATCTTGTCCTCCGGATACATGCTAGTTGGAGTCTTGATAGATGGAGGTTCATCTCTAAATATATGTCCATCGCTACCTTGGTGAAGATGAATATCAATCTCAACTGACTTGAATGCCATACCATCATCAAAGCTTTTGATGGAGCCGTAGGAATTCGGTCGAGATAATTGAGCGCTTGATCGAAATTGGTCCCCATACATTTTGCGTATCTTTCCATGTACTCAAAATAGATTTGGGATCTGACTTTGCTCTTGGGGCGACCTTGGATTCACATGAGGCGATCCCTCCACTCTTCATCGATGATTTGAAATACATTATCAACAATAGCACAGTCACGGTCGATCTTTGAACGAGTTTCCTCAACACGGGGACATGCCATTCATTAATGCTAATGCGGATGTTGAGCGGTCGGTTTTTCATGCCTTGGAAGTAAGCAATACCCGATACCATGCTATTGGAATGCCATTACCTAAACCAAGATTTTACCAGAGGTAATTTAATTTACTCGAGAAATGATGTCATTGGGTCATAAGCGGGATGAGGCTGGGTAAAGATTGCCGGTATCAAGTACCCAATTGATTAACCAAGCAAGCTGGAAATAGTTGGACTAGGCTATTACGCGATTCTAGTCATAGGAATCCTCATAAGCATCAATGATTTCTTGACTTCAAATGCGTGGCGTTTATCTTTGCCTTCAAACTCGAGTCGCTGACCTCTGTAAAGGTGCGGTGATGTAATGGCTATGTTATTTCCCAATGCGGTCTGGGTGAAGGAAAAAGAAGTCTTCATTCCAAATCCCGTTGTGGAAGAGGAGGAACGAAGAATCAAGCAAGACATCATCTGAATGATGTCAGGCATACGTATCATCGTTCATGATGAACATACCAACAGATACACCCCAGACGATGATTACCCAGATATAATGGCCATCATTTGGGATAGGGAGGATGATGACAATTCCTCCATCACTGCAGTCCACCCGGACTTTGCACTTGCCAATTAGAACAACACTCTTTGCATTGGTCGACAAGGGTAAAAGCAGGCGAGAAACTCTTTACGCCTGTAGATATAATATTTGCTTACTTTTTTATGCGGTATTAGCGGTTTATTTTGTCGATATATGCTAACTTTATGTATGATCAAAACATTTCATATATCTTAAGTGAAAGCATATTTTGTTTGAGGACCACGAATTTAGATGTATATGTACTTAGCGTCTGGTGCCTCTTCTCACAAGGATTATACCTTTGATGTAGAGATGAATTGACCTTGATGGAAATACGAGGATGACATTGAGGTGCCTCGAGAGAAATTCAAGAATGGGTGAAGACAAACCTAAACTGACCTTGATCGAACCACTTCTTTCGATCTCGGAACCTTAGAAAGCCCTAAGTTAATCCAGTTGGTTTCGGACCTTACCCCAAACCAGCGAATGACATGGTTACATTATTAACCCAATTCTAGGATGTGTTTGCATGGTCTCATGAAGACATGGTGGGTTTGTCCCTTGACATTGTCCTTCATTGCCTTCCCATTAAAGAGGATTTAAGCCCGGTCGAAGCAAAAGCTCGGTGATTAAACACTGAGTGGAGTTTAAAGGTAAAAAGAAGAAATTGTGAAACAATTTCAAATTTGGCATCATCATGGTGTCCACATATCTGAGTGGATATCAACATTGTTCGTGCCTAAACACGGAGGAAGGTGCGAGTTTGCGTGGATTACGGGACTTGAACAAAGCTTGCTTAAAGATAGCTTTCCGTGCCATTTATCCACATTCTCATTGACAATCTTGCGCAATCGACATGTACTCCTTCTTTGATTGCTTTGCTGCGGGATATCATCGGATCATAGTTCTTTGAGGAAGATCGTGAGAAAAGCGCTTTCATCATGCCTTGGGGAACTTTTTGTTATAAGCGGTTGTCATTCGGCCTCATCGATGCTAGAGCCACTATCAGCGAGATATGATGGCTCTCTTCCATGACTTAATGCACAAAGAGATCGAGATCTCGTGGATGACATCATTATCAAGTCTCGGTAGGAGGATGACCATCTAGACCATCTCAGAAAGTTGTTCAACAGGTTGCGTAAGTACAACTTGAAGTTAAATCCAGCTAAATGCTCCTTTGGCGTTAAATCAAGCAAAGTTGCTAGGATTTCTAGTTAGCCACAAAGGAATTGAGTTGGATCTTGCCAAAATCTAGGCCATCACAGAAATGCCAATTCCTTAGACAGAAAAGGAAATACGGGGATTTTTGGGAAGAATCAACTTCATTAGCGGGTTTATCTCTTAACTCACGGCAGCTTTGTGAGCCGATCTTCAAGTTATTAAGGAAGAACTCCTCATGAAATGGAATGATGAGTGTCAAAATGCCTTCCTCACAATCAAAAATAGCTAGTCAAAGCTCCGTGTTGGTACCACCGAGGGATGATGTTCCCCTGTTATTCATGTTCACATCCATAAGTGACAATGCCATGAAATTGCATCTTTGGGATAGAAGGGCGATAGAGGCGAAGCAGCTATCTATTACCTCAACAAAAGATTGGTGACGGTGAACACAAGTACACTCGATTGAGAAGACTTGTTGTGCTTTAGCATGGGCTTCCATGAGGTTACAACATTACCTCCATGGTCACACAACCCATCTCATATCCCGTGGATCCTCTCAAATAGGTGTTCAATAAACCCATATTAAATTGTCGGTTGTCCGGATGATAGTTGATCTATAACAATTTGACGCCGTATATGTGACTCAAAAAGTCCATCAAAAGGTCGAGGAATGCGGATGTTGGCACTTGCTTTCATCGAGAGGATTTCAAACCCTTGGAGACATATTTCCACGATGAAGGAGTAATGATAGTTCAACAATACAATCGATGCGATACTGCATGATCATGGAAGATGTATTTTGATGGGTACATTAATATGGAAGGTTACGGGTGGAAGCGGTTCTAGTATAAGTGCGGGGAAGCAATATCCGTCGTAGTCAAATTGCGATTATTATCGGCACCAACAATAACCTGTTGAGTATGAAGGATGTCTTATGGGGCTAAAACTTACCCATTCAATAGGCATCAGACGGTTAACTATCTTTGGAGATTCAGAGTTGGTAATCAGACAATCCACCAGAATCTATCGAACCGAGGAACTACATTTGATGCCCTACCATCGGCAAGTTTTACGGATGGTTTTGGAGTTGAAAAAATCTCCTTTCTACCGTTCCTCGTAATAGGAATGACTTTGCGGACGCGTTGCAACTTTGGCCTCCTTGATTGGCGCATATCGGACAAAGAACACTTGCAAGTGTCATAATTTCCACACTGAAGGCCCGACTATAGAATTACGTTGGAGAAGTATCGGATGAGCTACCTCCCATCAACATCCTTGGTATCGACATATCGAGGAATATCTACGAGATGGATCTACATTTGAGGTGAGCCGTGAAAAGGCGGATCCATCGACTTGCTTTATGAAATTCTACACAGTGGAGATCGCTCTACAAGAGAGATGCAAGACTAGGTCTCCTCGGATGTTTAGATAAAGATCAAGCCCAAAGCTTATGGATGAAATCCATGGTGGAGTCTATAGCCCCCCATGAGTGGCCCCCTCCTTGTCAAGAAAGTCCTCAGGATAGGACATTACTGGCTATCTCTCAAAGCTGATTGCAATGACCACGTTAGGAGATGCTATCAGTGCCAGATTTATGGGAATTCTATACACGCCCATCCATGGGAACTCCACAATATGAGTTCACATTGGCCCTTCTCAATGTGGGGAATGGACGTTATCGGGCCCATTGAGCCTAAAGCCAGTAATGGACATCGATTTATCTTCACCATGATCGACTACTTCACCAAGTGGGTAGAGGCATCCTCCTTCCCCAGGGTTATTAAAGAAGTCATTATTGCTTTTATCAGAAATAATGTTGTTTGTCGATATGGACAACCAGAGGTGATTGTGTCAGACAATGCTAAGAACCTCAACAACAAAATGATGGAGGAATTACGCAGTAAATTCCACATCAAACATCTTAACTCCGTCATCAATCGTCCGAAGATGAATAGTGTTGTTGAAGCGACTAACAAAAATATCAAGAAGATTATGCAAAAGATGTCCGCCAACCACAAAGAATGGCCTGACCTATTGCCTCTTAATCTGTTAGCCTTCAAAACCTCAATGTGTACCTCCACTGGGGCAATCCCCTACGCATTAACCTATAGGATGGAAGCAGTACTCCCCATAGAAGTTGAAATGGAATCCCTCAGAGTGTTGATAAACGCTCAGCTGGATGAAGACCAATGGGTACAAGACAGGTATCACTAATTGTCTCTAATAGACGAAAGGCGAACCGTGGCAATCTTCCATGAGTCGGTTATATCGACAAAGGATCAATGGATCCTACAAAAAAAAAATCAGCTATGGCGGTTTAAAAAACATAACTTGGTTTTGAAGAAGATCATTGTGACGAAGATCAATCTAAGGAAAATTCGCTCTAGCTTGGGAAGGCCCATTTGTTGTCGAGAAATATTGGCGGGAGGCGCTCTCAGTTGCAAGAAATGGATGGCGATGAATTTCCATAAATCATCAATTGAGGGCGTCGTGAAGCGATACTATATATGAAGTGACCATCAAACAAACATCACGGTGTTGGATCATCGGATCACCCAGTCGTCCAGATTCTTTAACCCTTTACCACATCTGACTCTTCACACACCCCTTAGGGAAACATACTTTTTAAGCCAGCAGCCTGGCTCCTCTGCGTTCCTATGACTTAGGTCATCCCACTACGGATTGAACCTCTTACGTTTGCAGTTTGGCTACCCATACTTGGGATCAAACTTCTCCTACCTGCAGTTTATCCTCAACCTAGGATTAAACTTTCTCCTCCCTGCAATCTAACCTGCGCATGGGATCACGCTTTTCATCTCATCCTGAGGGGCGAACTACGTCGACCTGATCTCCTCTTCAATAGGAGTACATAGGCAACCATTTCATATGGCCCGGTCACAATAAAATAAAAACAACAAAAACATTTCCACCATTTTCCTTACAAAAAACAACAAAAACATTCCTACACCATTTCTGCCATATACAGCGTTGAACCTCTTACACCATATTCGAACTATGCGACCTGATCTCCTCTTCGATAGGAGTACATAGGCCGTTCATGATTCATGGTCTCTGGTCTACCAAAACACAAAAACTTGTCAAGCTGATGCTGGGATCATCCTTGATCCACTACATTTCATTGACCCCGGACGAGGGGATGGAATTACGAACTCCTCCCCAAATAGGAGATTGGCGACCATCTAAGCTGCGGTCATACCTTAAAGAGCAACACCAATCCATAAGAGATGGAATTAACTGGGCTTCTCCTAAATAGAAGTATTGGCGACCATCTGTGGTGCGGTCAATCTCATAGAAGAAAGCCACACTCCTCTCTACATTTCCATACATAAACCATTCCCGAAGACACCAAAGATGGTAGGGATACATGCGGATCGATGATCCATTACGAACTATCTAGAGACAACTCGATGTCCATCCACCTAGGGAGAATTTAGAATACATCAAGATCGCAAGCCACGAAGCAATAGGCAAAATATCAAGCAAGTAGCAAGCATATCTAAAGGGAAGTGATCCAAAAATATATTTCCTGTCATATATATAATGTTTTTTATATATACAATATAAGCATACATGACAAAATGGCTAAGCTAATACATGCGAGGAAAATACAAGCTCATCTACAAGTCGGGGTATATCACGAGCTAACAAATGACATAAGCGTCCCTCTCGGAAGAAATAGGTGAAGTTGTGGTCTCTTATACGAGAATATCCCTACGACCCAACCGGATCTGCGATCATACGCATGGTGACCATATGCTCATCAATGTAGCGCTCATCTGCTGTGATCATGCCGGTGGTAAGGGACCTCCAACTGCGGTACTATTTGTGATGGCTACATCCCGGGCAGATATGGCACTATCCCTCTCAACTATCACTGCATCTGGTTGATCTAGCCTCATCCCGCTCAACGACAGCGGCATCTCTGCGAGCTAATGCCTCATCTCTCTCTAATAAAGCTGCGTCTCTCCCATCAAGGGCAGTCAACATCATAGATTGAGCATGATCTCTCTCGAAGGTCATCAAATGAAGACTACTGCTCAAAGTCTTGTCTTTGAATCACAATGATCTTTGATCTTTGGGAGAATCTAGAGGAAATCTTGGCAACCCAATGATGGGCTCCTCCTCGATGTGGGAATCGATGTCCTCTATGGGCTCTACATCATCTGACTCACTATCCGGTACTGTGGATACTACCGCAACCGATAAAATCTTTGTCTCCATCCATGCGGAATACTCTGCAAAACAACCTAGATGACTAATGGAAAAATCAGCTATCTCACGCTGATCCCACCATGCATACATGTGGGATCGGTCCTCTGCTAAAAGATATCGAGAAGCTGAACGCTGACCTATCGCCCCCTCGAAAGGATGAAAGTCCTGAAATTGGTCAAACTATGACATCACGGCCAGCGGTTGATAAGTAGTCATGCCCCTTAAACCAGCCGGAGGGAGGTAGTCCATGCCCGGAGCATGAGTAATGAAGTTGTATGGTGAGCTAAGCCCCGAACACGGGAATATGACAAATGGATCTCTGATATCCGCCAAAAATGTGGACCAAGACATACCATGTATACACTCAGATGGTGAAAGAAGTATGGCATGGCTATATCATGGGTGAACGATACCGAAATGCTTGTTTCAAATCAACCCGGCTTCAATCCAGCTCTTCTGACGGGATACTCGTACCAACCCGGAGATAACACGGGAGGATAGGCACACCTCGGAGATGACCGAGAACCTTGATAAATTGCGGCGGTCGATCTCGGTGAACCACTGAGCGACATCGCTTCTCATCGGCCCCAAATCGGCGACAACAACCGGTGACGGGCAACATCGTCATCTCATAGCATGCGATGCGATGCCATGCCACGTCGTCTCAACATTTCATACACACATCTCTACACAGCGATGTCCCACAAGAATCGAGGAGAACCGATCCCGAGTGACTATTGTGTGGGAGTAGCAGATAAAATTTGAAGCTTGAAGGCCAGGAGGCATCGTCGCATCTTCAATGACTTCGTACAATCTCTAATCCCATGACATTATACAACTCTCGACAGCAGCGGTGAGAAATATGTCATGTATACCTCAATCGAGATGCGGATTGCACTTTTGAAAGTTTGGCCGGACATTACGATTGCTCGAGTGCCGCGTCTTCTGAGGAGACGACCCGGGCAGAAACCGGGGCAACCCGGGTTGCCTCTGTACACCTGTGACCCGGCCGCGGTACCTGTAACTCCACCCTCTATAAATAGAGGGCTTGGGGTAGCCATTTTGCAAGAGAAAAGCAATGAGGAAGCCTTGCTAATTTATGCATACTCACCCATCTGAGATACTTTCTCATTTAAACACATGTGAGCTCATATATAGCAACTTTTGTACCTACAAAAGCCGGTGTTTACCACTTTAAAGATATAGAAGTCTTCTTTAGAAGTCTCTTTGTAAGCCTTCTCACACCCTTTAAAGCCTTTATCTTCATCTTTGCACACCCTTCTTCACGTTAAGAGTGCGTATTGCGTCGTTTGCAGGACTTGGTCCAGAAGTTTTATTTTGTTTGTATATATATATATATATATATATGGACTAACATTTTGAGTTATGTCTCGATTGAGCCTGAACTTGATGCAAGCATTTATTTGCTTATATATATATATTATATATATATGAGCGTATGTCAAACTTTGTTAGATGAGCTAGACTTGATGCAGGCGTTCTTGCTAATATATATATATATATATATATATATATATATATATATATATATATATATATATATATATATATATGTGTGTGTGTATATATAGCTGCGTGTGTGGGACTACATTCGATGGGCGAGATTTTATATCAGGAGGCGTTTACTTGCTTTTTATATATATATATATATATATATATATATATATATATATATATATATATATATATATATATATATATATATATATATATATATATATATATATATATATATATATATTTACGTCCCCCTAAGTTTATTTACGTGGTGGTTGATCGGTTTCTGACTTTCTTTCGTTTTGTCTTGCTAGAAGTTCACCCGTGGCGATTGATACTTTTATCTGACTTTATTTAGGCTTTGTCACTTTGGAGTTTCCTCGTGGCGGTTGATAACTAAACTTTATTTACATTTCTAATCCCCATAGAGGTGCTTCATGGTTCGTGATCATGTTTGTATATATATATTTCTGACTTTTATATATATACCTCTTTGCTTTCATACAAATTGTTGTATCATATGCGCCTAGGAATCATGTGATCACTGATTGACCTATTGGATCTAGATTCGGTTCTGTGATGGACATTTTTGTTTATGTGACTTGTAAATTATTATCTGATGTCTGAATTTCCTCAGATGATTTCCATACCCACGAGGAAGTCGGCATTATTTTGTATATTATTTTCGTTATGGATGCCTCGCATACGTAAAATAAAATCAATCAATAGAACACTTAATAAAATTGGAGTGTAAAGGTCTAAATTACTATTGAGCATGGGGTTTGAAAAACCTTTTTTTTATAAGCGTCATACATATATTGTTAAAAGCTGAATTTTTACATAAATTTAAACCTGTGTATATAGGTGCGAATGAGGCCTCACACTACTTCCAAATAATGACACATTGACCCATACACACACACATTAGGATAATAGTTTCTTGAAAAAGCGGTCACCATGGTAACACGGATGTGGGGGTGCCTAACACCTTCCCTCAGCGTAACCAAGTCCTCGGACCCTAATGAATCTCGGTTTCAGGCTTGGTTTAGCGATGTCACATCCTTTGGGTCGATGTGCAAACTTTTTCTTGGTTGTGTTGGTACAACCATTTTAAAAAACCAATGGCAACTCTTAACGATCCATCATCGTCATTATACATATCGGACCTTTTCACTTGTTTTTTCAAATAAATATCACCTAAAATGAGAACACACGAAGAACAAGTAATGGAAAGGACATCTAAAAATCCCGGCGATAAGCGGTCATCATCCTCATGCTTATATTATGTTGAAAGTCATCTTTGGTAGTAGTGCGTAGATGGACTTGGTATGATTATGACCGAGGGATTATTCGGTATAATCATAGCTTAGTAATGTTACAAATGATGTGGTCAAAGTCCCCGTTGGCGTAGTGCATTGATGGGCGGTTTTGGTATGACTATGGTCATGGATTCTCTTGACCGAGGGTGCAAAGATGAATTATTTTATGGCATGATCATGGTAGATTGATGAAAACACGATTATCTTTGGCGTGGTGCATGGATAATTCGTGGTGGTGATCTTAAAGAATATCCTTAGCTTGTAGTGCGGGGATGATTCGATGATGTGGATTATTTATTAAGCTGAGTCTCAGCGATAAAATTGATGATAAACTTTTTAAATCGTAGAAGATATTAGATATCATGCTCCACTTGACTCTTCTAATGGATTGTTTATTAGTTGCGTTGTTGATCTAAAGCGGTTGTCGATTATATTACATCGGTTATTATCTTTGTTGAAGGCTAAGGATAATTTATACTGCATTATCTTAGTCATAATATTTCTTACTGGGCTAGTTGAGCTCACCCTTTCTTTCACTGTTCTCTTCAGGAAATGAGAATATAGCTGGGACTAGTCGGAGAATGGATTGATGGTCTAGATGGTTGAATTAATAGTTCTCACTATTTTGTGAAATAATGTGATAATAATTGTAATAATATTGAATTTGAGTTTGTATATTGTCTAGAAGACAATATTAGTATTGAAACTCGACTTATATTTTGTAAGTACTTTACACGACGATTTGTATAGATAAGTTGTATTTGAATTTTGTACCATGTATTTGGCGACTCAAAATGGGTGATGTATACCTATTTTGAGGCGTCACATTTATATATTATTAAATTAATAATTGAGATGACAAGTTATTCATATTATTATTTGCAATATTGTGATGTCTAGAAGTTACATCGAGGAGAGGTTTGGTCACCTAATTGCGGGCATGATAGGGAGAAATCCTTATTAAGCCCCTCTTTCACAGGAGCGACTTTGGTTGTTAAATATTGTGAATTATAATAATGATGATAAATGTTATTAAAAAATATTAAGAGGATTTTTATCAAGTAGTTGTTATAAATTTTGCTTATTATTTGGATCCCCATTTAACAATTTTTAAAATAATCGATAGAAAGTTGTTTAGTATAAATATAATGGGACCCACTATGATTATGAGATGTTGGTGGGAGGGAACACGTGGAGCCGTGTGCGTGGAAAGAAAAAAATGAAAGGGGTTTGGATTTTTGAATTCACGGGTGGGAGTTTGTTTCACTAAACATGTGTTTATATATATATATATTATAAAATTTTGTTTTATATGTTATTATTGAAAAATGGGCATCGATGTATGTTTTTCGCCCATTATTTTTACGTCGATTCCTCTTTTATGCGATGCGTGAGAGAAAATTCAAATAGTATCCTTTCTATTCTCCTATAAATAATATGCTTAGATAGAATTGAAAATCACACCAGAATCAGAGAATTCTTCTTCTATAATATTTAGCGTATTTCTTTCGAGTTTTAGAAAGCTTTGAGTATAGAAAATAGTGAAAGTTTTCTTCAAGAATATATCCGCTATACCAGTTGGAATACTCTTCTTTTTTGAGGTAAAGGGTATTATTTCTTTTCGTATTCATGAAGAAATTATTTTCTTTCGATACTCGTAAGGGGTATTATTTGTTTCAAATTAGAAGAGATATTATTTTTAGTATTTGTATGAATATTATTTAGATTCAATATTCACAAGAAATATTATATTAAATCTAATATTAAGTAATGAATATTATTTTAGTTTAATATTAAGTAAGGGATGTTATTTTTGTTCAATATTAAGCGAAATAATATATTTCTCTCATACTTCTGTAGTATGTAAGTAATATTATTTTATTTGATTTTGAATTCTATACTCATTTGGTTAAAGTTTTGGCTTCTATACTCCATAAAATTAGTAGAATATCCTTAAAATTTGAGTTTCATCCAAGTATCTTTTCATGGAAATATTATTACGAGCATTCTTAATAAGTTTTAAATTTTTCATCTTTGGAGTACTATTCACGGATTACTATTCACAAAGTACTTATTCACGAGTCTTTATTCATAAAGTCTTATTCAAGCAGAGTACTATTCTTGAAAAAATTGATTTATTTTGGTCAAATCATTTTAGTACAATATTATTCTTGAATTTTACTCCACAATGCGATATCATGTTGACAATTTGGGCGTTATTGATTTACGGATAAATTAAATTATAAATCTTTAAAAATTTATCCTTGAACTTGTTTTATTGAATTCTTATGTCATTGTCATCATCCTCATTACTTATATTGTTATGAAAGTCATCTTTGGCGTAGTGCGTAGATGGACTTGGTATGATTATGACCGAGGATTATTCGGTATAATCATAGTAGTAATGTTAAAATGATGTAGTAAACATCCTCATTGGCGTAGTGCATTGATGGGCCGGATTTTTGGTGTGATTATGGCCATGGATTCTCTTGACGAGGTGCGAATGAATTATTTTATGGCATAATTATGTCGAAGTTGATGAAAACATGATTATCTTTGGCCGTAGTGCATGGATAATTCGTGGTGGTGATCTAAAAAATATCATTAGCGTAGTAGTGCGGGGATGATTCGATGATGTGGATTATTTATTAAAATTTGAGTCTCGTGATAAATTTGATGAAAAACTTTTAAATCATAGAAGATGGTAGATATTATGCTCTCTTGGCTCTTACAATGGATTGCTTATTAAAATTCTGAGTTGTTGATCTAAAGCGTGTTGTCTATTGTATTCTATCGGTTATTATATTGTTGAAGGCTAAGGATAATTTATTACGCATTATCTTAGTCATAATATTTCTTACTGGGCTAGTTGAGCTCACCCTTTTCTTTTAATGTTCTCTTGAGGAAATGAGAATATATTTGGGACTAGTCGGGGAATGAAATGGCCAGTCGAGATAGTTGCATTAGTAGTCCTCTTTATTACAGTGAAATAGTGTGATAATAAATGTATTGAGGACTTATTTTGAGTTTGAATAATGTCTAGAAGACAATATTTGTATTAAAACTCACAGCTCATGTTGTATATTTAAGTTTGTATTTAAGTTGTGTACCATGTATTTGGTGACTCAAGATGTGTACCATGTATCAAAGCTTAGGGATATGATCCCTGGCTGAGATGTGAGACAAGAACTAGGAGGGGAGAGACGGAGAATTCCTTCGTTGCAATCACTCGAGTCCTTCTTCAGAGCTTGGTTGTGTCGTCCTCTCAAAAGGCCATTGATAACAGTGATCGTCCATACCCTGTAAACTTAAAAACAAAAGAAAGATCAAACAAATAAAAGAAATATATATATATATATCGTTCAAATTAAGACTATATTGATTGAAATAACTATTGGTTGATATTAGAATAATAGTTCCCCATCAGCGGTGCCAAAAACTTGTTGGTGGGAAAATCGATCACTAAACGCAGCGCAAGTATCTGGCGGTCTAACAAGTAGTAAATTGATAAAGAAAGTGTCATACCCATGAGGAACTATCACTAATATTTACCAAATACTGACTTTGTATCACTTAAGTCTTATTCGAACAACATACTAATAGAAGTGTGATTAATCTAGATATAACTAATTAGCAAAGCAAGTAAATGGATAACGAATGGTATCGAAGGTGCTACAAGCTAAGGTCATAACTTCACCCCTGCTTTGGCATTACATGAACACACGGTGTGTTATGCTTCATTAAACTTCCTACCCTTCTCTCTTTGGTCTTAATGGTCACGACAGTTTGTCGATTGAGAACACACAAGTGCTCATACACCTCTGTCAAGGTATGCATAAACATTTCTCTCTAGATCCACTCGATAGGGAATAGAACAGAAAAGAAAATCTAAGCTAGGTGATAATCCTACACATGTCTATGTGAATTAACCATAACAAGGATTGTAACATAAGTTCTTAATTAGGCCACACGTGGTGCACATATATATGTATATTCTACACACAACTCATGCAGTTGAAATAAATCGACAACCCATAATCACATGCCAATATATTTAGGTGTAAATCTACAATCCTTCTTTCAATATCATATAGATTACCAAAATCATCACTAATGTCTTATCGAGAATCATTAAGCATGAATATATTAAACCAAATTATATGGTGCCAACCAAAGAGATAAGACTTTCAATTCAAATTAATAAAGAGTTCCATTATAACCTTAGAGCTAATACTTAGTTCATAACTCTTGAAAAAAATATAAGTAGCAATAAAGACAATATTAATGGATTACAAAATCGGAGGAAATAAATGGATAAGAATAAACTCATCAAGCTCTTGATCTCAAGCATTAGCTCCTTTCAAGCTTTCCGATTAGTGTAGCTCACTCAGCTCTTGTTGCTCCAAGAAATCCCAAACTTCTCCTAAACTACTAATCTATATTTCTGACGGACATTACCTAAGAGATAGAGAGAAATTACAAAAGCTATTTCCCGGAGAGGAACTATTATATTCTATCCTTTTAACTGATTATATCACTTACAGAGGCTTCCTTGCATATTTATATCAGTTCCTCCTTTAAGCTAGGTCAAAACCAGCTCTTCTGCTTTTTGAGCCTTTGGAGGTCGTATTTGCGTTTGAGTTCAAGAAAGAGCAGTAACCTTCTTGGCGGCGAGATAGCGTCGGCATGGACAAGGGGTGGTCTTTGCGGTGCGAGCTTAAGGCTTGGCATTGGCGTTGCAGCGCTAGTGTATGGAAATTGCCCGTTTTGCCCCTTGAAAGCTGAAAAAGACCTATAAAGCCCTACAATACATTAGTTAAGCAAAATAATACTAAAATAATATAAAAGCTATATAAACTATGAAGATCAAGCAACTTATTAAGCAATAAAGTATCCGATTCGCGAGTATAAATCTCACTCATCAGTTACTATTCATATATATGGCACTATTCACGTATACGACACTATTCACAAATACGACCATATTCACAGAAAAATTAAATTTTCTTTTCTTTTTCCAAGTTGTCTATTATGGTTACTATCTTTGATTGTATCCATATTTTGATCTTTATTCTTGAATTTTTCTCCACAATTGATTATTATGGAGTATTTTTGAACTTGGATAAACTAAAGTACAAATCCCTAATCTTTGTCCTTTTATCTCTCTGGATTCATTTTCTTGAAAATATTTTTATCATCATTTGTCCTAAATGGTGATATAACTGAATATCTTTGGCCTGTAGTGCAAAGATGAATGATTATCTGATGAATATCTTTGGCGTGGTGCGAAGATGAGCAGTGTTGAGATGAACATGACCCATTTGGTGATACGAATGAATATCTTTGGCCCGTAGTGCAAAGATGAATATTTGATTCGGGATGTATATTGATTGATGTTCTGAGGATAAAATATTGGTGATGGACTTTTAAATCATAGAAGATAGTAGACTTCATTCTCTACTTAACTCTTCTAATGAATTATTATTTCCGCTGTAAATATTGATCAAAAACTTGTTGTCCATTATATTTTATCTGATTTATTAAAGGCTAAAAATAATTTGTTCTACATTATCTTAGTTATAATATTCTTTACTGGGCTAGTTAAGCTCATTCTTTTCCTTTTTGTTCCATTTTTCTTCTTAGGAGGCGAGAATATAGCGAGAACTAGTCGGGGTGTGGAGTGATGGTTCAAGACAGTTGTTTTAGCAATCCTCACTATTTTGTAAAATAGTGTATCAAAAATTGTAATGAGGACTTATTTGAGTTTGGATATTATCTAGAAGACAATATTTGTATTTAAACTCACAACATCTGTGTTGTCTATTTTGGCACGACAATTGTAATAATGAAGTTGTAGTTGTTTTCTATACCGTGTATTTGGCAACTCGAAATGGGTTGTGTGGACCTATTTTGAGGCGTCACAATTTCCTCCTTGACCCTTGAGGATAAACTCTTTTCCAAGGCATCATGTTTGGCAAAAACACCTTTTGTTCAATAGGTTGTTGAAATAGTATCCTAAACTTTCTTTAGGATATCCACAAGCGATACACTTATCGGATCTTATTCCAAGCTTATCATTACGAAACATTTTCACATAAAATTTGGACTTCCCCAAATCTTAACATACTTAAGACTAGGCTTCCTCCTGTCCACATCTCGTATGGAGTCTTAGGGGCCAATTTAGAGGAACTTTATTTAGTAGATATGTAAGCTTCTAAGGCGTATCCCGAATGACAGAAAGATCGGTAAAACTCATCATGGAACAAACCATGTCCAACAGTGTTCGATTTCTCCTTTCAGATAACCATTGAGTTGTGGTGTCCCTGGTGGAGTCCATTGTGAGATTATACCATTTTCTTTGAGACAATTGAGAAACTCACTGCTATCCGATCGAAGAATCTTAATACTCTTGCCAGTTTGCTTCTCTACTTTACTTCTGAACTCTTTGAACTTTTCAAATGATTCGGATTTGTATTTCATTAAATACACATATCCAAATTTTGAGTGATCATCAGTGAATGTAATAAAATAATAATACCCTCCTCATGCATTTGTTGTCATAGGTCCATATACATCTGTGTGTACCAACTCTAACAACTCTGTAACTCTTTCTCCTTTTCCACTAAAAGGAGATTTAGTCATTTTTACCATGAGACAAGATTCACAAGTTGGATATGATTCATAATCCGATAGCTCCATGAGCCCATCTTTATACAACTTGGATAATCTTGTTTCATTAATATGACCAAGTCTACGATTGCCACATATAGGTATAATTAACATCATCCCTTTTCATTTTATTAGTTTGTTCGATTTGAAGTATATTTTCATGCAAATTCAGTATATAAAGTCAATTTACATAAATTACCGACACCATATAAAATATTATTATTATAAATAGAACAATTGTTGTTCTTTATTATAATGTCAAAATCATCCATATCCAATACAGAAATTGAAATAATGTTTCTAATAAGTGATGTAACAAAATAACAATTATTTAATCTAATGGACTTTCCCGTAGGCAGTGTTAAACAATAAGTTCCTACAGCTAATGCAGCAACCTTTGCTCCATTTCCCACTCGTAGGACGACCTCATCCTTGCTCAGCTTTCTACTTCTAACCAGTCCCTGTATATTATTAAATATGTGAGAACCACATCCGGTATCCAATACCCAAGTAGAAGATTGACTTTCAGAAAAATTAATTCCAATCATAAACAAACCTTGATTAGGATTCGAAGCTTCTCCAAGCTTCTTCTATTTTTTCTCCGGAAGATAGTCCTTACAGTTCCTCTTTTAGTGACCCGGCTTGCTGCAATGGAAGAAAATTCCTTTGCTAGCTGGATCAGGTTTCTTTTGATCCTTTACTTTTGCCTTACCCTTGGCCTTCTTGGATTTCTTATTTTCAGAAGACACCTTGGGCCTCATCCTTTTCTTGGAAGAATCATCCACTATTAAGACATGGTCCTTCTTGGATGGGAAATGACCTTCAGTAGTTTTCAACATGTTAAGTAATTTAGGCAATCTGACATCTAACTTATTCATGTGAAAATTCACAACAAATTGTGAGAAGGTATTCGGGAGTGACTACAAGACTAAATCTTGACTCAACTCCCCATCCATGACGAACCCAAGTTTTCCATGATGTTCAATCAGATTGATCATCTTTAAGACATGAGTCTCAACAGTAGTACCCTCGGTCATCCAAGATCGAAAGAGCTCCTTAGATATTTCATATCTAGCGGTCTACTTTTTCACCATCTGACTCTTGCAAGTGCGTGACATAGTAGGAGCATCCATGGTTTCATCTTTGGCCTTAAAGCTCGTTACTCATGGATGCGAGCATAATGCATTGAGCCACAGATGCATCCTCTTGCCACTATTTAAAAGTAGTAATCTCTTCCTTAGAGGTTGTTTCTGTAACTTTTGCAGGTACTGGCTAATTTAGGACATAAGAAATCTTTTCACAATGAGAACGACTCTCGATTCCTTAACTGATGCATAGAACCCAACTTATTATAAATAAAATTAAATTTCCTCTATTTATTATTTTGAAATAGTAAGGGTTGATTTGATTAATGTGGTTAGTTATGGGTAAAATGCACAAATATTTTAAATAAGCAAGTGGTTATAAAATATTCATTTTTATCGAGAGAATATTAGTTTGGTGGTGGAATATTCTTCTTTGTCGGGGAATATTAAATGCTGATGGTATGCAACCTTATGTGGGCCCCGTAAAGGAAAGCGATTGGAAGAAAAGCGACAAGTATAAGTTGTTTATAAATAATGGCGTAGTTATTCTGAATTATCTTGTTGGAATACAAATTGGTTAAAACACGATGTCGCATTGTTGCCGCGATGCACATGGTATTGCACGATTATTGATTCTTACGTGAAAGGCACTACTCGATAATTATTCTGATAATTCTTATTCGATATTTTATTTTATTGATTGATAATTGCTATGTTGATATTTTATATTCTTGTTGTTGATAATTGTCACTCTACGATTATTTTCCATTATCAAAGCGATAATTCATATTATCTGAATAATATTATTAGATAACATTATTGGCGATGTCTAGAAAGTTACATCTAAGGAGAGGTTTGGTCACCTAATTGCGGCGCCCGATAAGAGAAATCTTTATTGGAAAGCCCCTCTTTCTGAGGCTGCACTGGTTGTCGATATTGTGATTACGTAATATTATTTGTGAATAATTAATTATTGATTTATGTGATGAGAAAATATTCATTTTATATGGTATAGATGGAAAAATTTTAAAGTGACAATTGTTGAAAATCGATATTTTATCTTTTACGATAAAATAATATTTTATTATATTATTATAATATAATAATGATAATATTTTTTACAATGAATGTGGGATATATGAGTATATGAGGAGAAAAAGTATTTTTGTTGCAAAAGTTGTTTAAAACATGTTAAACATATACGTGGGCCCATTCTTGTTGAATTTTATTATAGCTTTTGTAAAATAAATCATGGTTTGTGGATTTGATCGATTTACATTTGGAATTTGGAAAACTTTTCTTACGTAAAGTTGTAGATAATGAAATTTTCTATGGAAAAGACATGTGGTTCAAATTATTACGACAAAAAGGGCTATTTATTATGAATTATTAAAGTTAAAGTTAGAAATAATTAATTTTTGGAAGTTTTATTTATTTTATTAATAAAAGCGTTTTTTACATTTTGAGAGCATCATTAACATGTCTTTGAGTCTTGAATTTAGTTGCCAAAAGGTATCGTAGGAAATTTGTATATATATATTTATATTATATTCAATTTTTGACTTTGGTGTTCTAAGCATTTTCTATAAATAGGGTCTTATGTTAGAATTGAAAATCACACGAAGCTGAAGTTTTCTCTCTCTTTCTCTCTCGATATATTGAGCATATTCTTGTGAGTATTTTAATACTTTGAGTGTTCTTATCTGGTACAAGTTCAAGTCATAGCCTATATCGGTGTTTTGATTAAATCTTGTCTTTCTGAGGTAAGGGATATTATTTTTTTTAAAATAATATTATTTCTTCAATATCATTATCTTAGAAATATTGTGAGTATTTTTCTTGTGAAATTCTTGTCTTTTAGTGTCGAGTTTACTATTCCGTATCGGAACTATTCACGTATCGACACTATTCATGAATCTGACCTTATTCACGGAAAAATTAAATTTTTTTTTTAAGTCCAAAATATCTATTATGGATACTAGCTTTGATTGTATCCATGTTTTGATCATTCTTGAATTTTACTCCTTATGATTATTTATGAGGGTATTTTTGGACATGGAATAGTTGAAATCTGAATCCTTAATATTTATTTTTTTGATTCCTTTGGATTCGTTTTCTTTAAAATATTTTTCATCATCCTCGGTCTTAAATGATGATATTCTTGAATATCTTTGGCATGTAGTGCAAAGATGAATGATTTTCGATGAATATCTTTGGCGTAGTGTAAAGATAAGCAGGTGTTTAGATGAACATGATCGGTGATGAATATCTTTGGCACTGTAGTGCAAAGATAAATATTTAATTCAGATATATATTGATTGATGTTACGAGGATAAAATATCAACGATGAACTTTTAAATTCATATATAGAAGATAGTAGTTTGCATTCTCTCGTAACTCTTCTAATGAATTATTATTCTACTGCGAAGATTGATTTAAAATTGGTTGAGACCCCAAATTTTATGAATAAAGATTTAAATTTCTCAAAATATTTTTTTAATATTATGGTGTGGATTTGATATAATGTTATAGTTGTGGGTAATATTTATAAATTTTGCAAAGTATGCAAGTTGTTGTATAATATTAGATTGGTGGGGAATATTCTTTTTGTCGGGGAATATCAAATGCGATGGTACAATCATTAGTGGACCCCTAGCGGAATTATTATCGGATTGAGAAAATGACAAAAATATATTTTTATAAAAATAACGGTGAAAGTATTCTACGTTAAAGCTGTTGAACTACTCGGTAGTAAAAAATACGATGTCTGGCGTGGTTGCATAGTAGCTGCACGGTATTGATTATTGATGCTTACGTGAGAAGTCACTCGGTTATACTCAATTACTTCTACGATAATTCTTTGCATCATATCTCTCGTATTATTGATTCAATTATTGTCACGATTATCATCATATAATATGTTATATTATTAAATCAATAATTGAGATGGCAAAAGTTATTCATATTATTATTTGCAATATTGACAATATCTAGAAGTTACATCGAGGAGAGGTTTGGTCACCTAATTGCTTGGCGCGATAAGGAAAAATCCTTATCGGAAGCCCCCTCTTTCACAGGAGCATTTTGGTTGTTAAATATTATGAGTTATAATATTAATGATGAATAAGTTCGTGTTGATTAAAGATGAAATTGATAGTTCCATTGTGTTGGGATTATTAGTGTTAGTAGAAATCGACATTTATTTCGATAATAATTGATGTCTGGAGGTTATATTGACGATGAATTATTTGGGGCACTTTTAGGTATTCGGATACTATTCACGGGTTACTATTCACTGATTCTATTCACTCTAGTATTGTTCTCTACTCGGGTATTTACTTTTCACTTTTAGGTTACTATTCACTTATTATGGTTTTTATTATTCATTCTATTATTCTATTTATTACTATTCACTCTAGTATTGTTCACTTTCGGAATTATTTGAGACACTTTTTAGGTCCGAGGTACTATTATTCACGAGTACTATTCCCAAAAGTACTATTCACGGGATACTATTATTCACTAGAAAAATATATTTCTTTTCGGTCAAATCATTTTGGGTACAATATTATTCCATGAGGAGATGTGATAATTTTTAGAATAGTTGGTTGAAGTTATAATAGTAAATCAATATGGATCGTTGGTTGAAGATATAATAGTAAATCAATATGGACCCATTTGGTGGAAAGTTATAATAGTAAATCAATATGGATATTTGGTTTAAAGTTTTAATAGTAAATCGGTATGAATGAGTTGCTTTAAGTTTTAATAGTAAATCAATATGGATAAATCAGTTTAAAAGTAAATCAATCTGGATAGTTCATGAATTAGTTACTATTAGGTCCATTCTCTATAAATAGAAGCTCATTCCTTCATTATTTCTTACGAATTCTTTGAAACTCTAGAGAGAGAAACTATAGAGAGAAAGAAGAAAAGTGATACGCTACTTCACTACTCTCGATATCCGTAAGGGATTTCTTCTAAGGTAAGGGATATTATTTGTTGTACTCGTAAAAGGGTATTATTTTTTTCGTATTCATGAAGAGAACTTACATTATTCCATTCTTTATTATTATGTTGGAATAACTTTTATATATCTGCAATCTGCATACATGGTGAAATTCTTACATTATTCCATTCTTTTTATTATTACATTGGAATAACTTTATGCATCTTGATCTATCGCATACATGGTGAAATTCATTGTTATTCATTCTTTATTATTGGAATATCTTATTTATCTTTATTATTATTTATTATTTGGAATATCACATACGTGCGTTTATGGGACACAGTTCCATTATTTATTATTACATTGGAATATATCACATGCATGCGTTTTCATGGGACTGGTTCCATTATTTATTATTACATTGGGAATAACTTTTGCATGCATGCGGTATATCATGCATGCATGGTGAATCTTTACATTATTCCATTCTTTATTATTACATTTGGAATAACACATATCTATGTGGATTACCACATGCATGGTGAATGATCCTTCGTATTCATTCCTTATTAAATTGTGGAAATGATGCATCTCGTGGATTCTGCGCATGGCGGTGAAAATCCATTTTGCGGTTTCATATATTCTATTATACTCGGTTGGTTAAAGCTTTGGCTTCTATACTCCATGAAATTAGTGGAATATCCTTGATATTTGCGCTTCATCGATATCTTTTCATGGAAATATTCTTACGAGCATTCTTGAATTTTACTCTACAAAGCGGTATCATGTTGACAATTTGGGCGTTATTGGTTTGGATAAATTAATTTATAAATCTTTAAAATTTATTCTTGAACTTGTTTTATTGAATTATTATGTCATCATCATCATCTCATGCTTATATTGTGATGAAAGTCATCTTTGGCTTACGTGCATAGATGGACTTGGTATGATTATGACCGAGGATTATTCGGTATAATCATGGTAGTAATGTGATGAATGATGTGGTAAAAGTCCTCATTGGCTTTTGTAGTTCATTGGTGGATAGTTGTTGGTATGATTATGACCGAGGATTATTCGGTATAGTCATGACCATTGATGATTACATGAATATCCTTGGTGGCGTGGAAGGCGGGATGATTCGATTTTATTTATTAAGCTGAGTCTCAGCGATAAAGTTGATGAAAAACTTTTTAAATCATAGAAGATAGTAGATTTTATACTTTACTTGACTCTTCTAATGGATTGCTTGTTCATTTTGATTAAACTTGTTGTCTATTATATTCTATCGGTTTAACATTGTTGAAGGCTAATGATAATTTATTACGCATTATCTTAGTCATAATATTTCTTCTTGGGCTAGTTGAGCTCACCCTTTCTTTCTTTGTTCTCTTGAGGAAATGAGAGCGTGGTTGGGACTAGTCGGGGAATGGAGTGATGGTCTAGATGGTGCATTAGTAGTCCTCACTATTACGTGAAATAGTGTGATAATAAATGTAATGAGGACTCCATTGAGTGTGGATATTGTCTAGATGACAATATTTGTATTAAAACTCATGACTTATGTTTTGTAAGTATTTTACATTTGTTGTATAATTAAGTTGTATTTGTATTGATTACCTTGTATCTGGCGACTCAAGATGGGTGATGTATACTATTTTTGGGGGCGTCACGGTTGGTATCAAAGCTTAGGGATATGATCCACTGGTGAGATGTGAGACAAGAACTAGGAGGGGAGGCGGGAATTCCTTCAGCTAGTATGACCTACCTAAGTTTATTTGGTATTTAATTGGTCGGTCGAGGAGTATAGGGATAATATGTGACATGTTAATTAACCCTTGTTTTGTGGCGGTATTTGAAAATGGCATCCAGAAAATGTTGGGATAAGCAATGAAGCACATGAGGCCAGTTGAGTCACCTGACGATCGATATCGAGGATAATGTGCTGCAGGAAGACAATAATCCTCGGGTAAACAATAACAGAGTGAAATGATGAGCGATGGGATGTTAGGAGGCTTTATGCAATTCATGCGACATCGAGAGAGAGACTCTGTTCATAATGCGGTGGAAACAATGGCAACCACGGTCGGTCGCAGCTAAGCGATTCAAGGAATTTGGGACCACGGAGTTTTAGGAAAGCGAGAACCACTTAAAGGCGGAGGCGTGGTTAAAGCGAGATCACCAAGATATTTGATGTCTTGGGATGCTCGAGGAGAAAAAGGTTCCCTTGCCACCTTTATGTTGCGTGAAGAAGCAGATTATTGGTGGGAAATCGTAAAAGCGTACCCTTGACTGATGCTTTCAAGATGTCTTGGGAGAAGTTCGAGAACATTCAGCGACAAGTACTTTCGAAAGTATTCGTCACATGAAGGAGGTGGAGTTTATCAAGTTGGAACAAAACAATATGGCCAGTGTCGCGATACGAGGCTAAGTTTGCGGAGTTATCGATTTGCATCCCATTTGGTGCGATAATGAGGAAGCGAATGGCGCGAATGTTTCTAAGAGGTTTGAAACCGATATCGTCGATACCTCATTTCTCACAAACTTTGTTTATATTGGATGTTGTGAATAGGGCTCGATTATTGGGCGCGATAATGATTGACCTGACCAAAAATGACGACCAACAACACGATAATAATAAATGCGGTGGCAGCGGCCGCCGGAACAATGATAACCATCGTGGGGAAATTATCATGCCAAGAATGGTAACCACCCGGTGGTAATCATGGCAAGATAATAGAAGTGGAAATTTCAAGAAGAGAAGGTTCAATAATGATGGAAAACAACAACAACACACACATTGTTAAGAAAGAGAAGCGATTGCCTGTCGTATGCTTCAAATCACGGAGGGAGGGACATATCGGTCAAAGCTGCGTGATGCGGTCAAAGCATGTTACAATTGTGGAAAAGAAGGTCACCTAGCCCGATTTTGTGCGTGCACCAAAGTCAGAGTCCAATTTGGGGCGGTGGTACCAAAAGCGGATCTGGACAAAACAAAAGTCGGTGGTTTTAGGAAGAGCGTTTTTTGTGACTTCTCAAAAAGCGAGTGACCCGACGAAGTTAGCACGGTTAGTTAATTATAAATTCTTGCGAAGTCTATACCTTATTAGATCTGGGTTCTACCCATTCTTTTATCTCTCTTGCTTGCTTTCAGCGTTTAAATTTGACTTGGAGAAATTAGACTTTGACTTATTGGTTGAAACTTTGATAGTAGAAACCGTTACCTCCACTTTATTTATAGATCTTGTTGATTCAAATCGACACTTTCACGTTACTGTCGATCTTATCTCTTTGAAAATACTTGCCTTTGATGTGATTTTAGGAATCGATTGGTTAACTACTCATCATGCTTTTTCGTAAGGTTGTTAGCTTTCATATTCTAACCAACTTTGTTATGCGAATTCAAGCAACAAACCACTAAAGTCAATCATTGTCATATCAAGTCATAAGTAAAGAGCCACGAGCCTTTCATTTGGTGACTTCCTTGTGTGGAATGCTGCAAAGCCGAACTTTTACGTGGGGGCGTTGTGAATAGCGGTGGCAAGTTGATAGGTATCAATGTGACGTCTTTATCAAGTCTTGGATGAGAGTCACGATTTTGAATGATATTTCTATTGTTAATAAATTTCTGGCGTATTCTTGAAGACTTCTTAGCCTACCCTAGGCGTGAAATCGAATTTTGTATTGACCCCGATTACAAAACCCATTTCTAAAACCCTCAAATATTTTCTTCACCCAAAGCGAGCGTAATAATGTGCCAAAGAGCGTTGGCTGAAATTTGTTGAAGATTACGATCGTACCATTGATATCATCGTGGGAAAAAGCGAGCGTGGTAGGCGATAGCGTTGAGTAGAAGATCGTATCGTTCTGAGTGTGATGTTGTTAACACAAAAGACCCATTTAGTATAACTTACAAATGATGGAGATAGAGTTAAAGACTACAGGGACCCACGTGAAGATAACGAATATCGATTAGAATAGACTTTAATCGATAAAGTTAAAATTTGCTCAAGCTACATACTCGGAGGTGATGAATGTGAAGAAGAAGGTTGAGAGGCGTTATTCTAGAAGCAAGAATCGATGAAGAGAAATCTCGACCCTCGATTTTATTGGCCCATTTGAAATCCTTGATCGAGTAGGAGCGTGGCCTATAGACTCGTTTTACCTGCCAAGTATGTCGGCGTGTTCATAACGTTTTTCACGTATCGATGTTACGTAAATATGTGGGGCGACCGAACCACATTATTGAATTAAAACTAGGCGAGATAGCGAGAAGATTTAGCGTATGAAGAGATCGTGTTAAAATCTTGGATAAGAAGGAGGATCGTATTCAACACTCAAAGGTTATACCTCAAGAGTTAGAATCGAAATGAAGTCGAGGTATCCTCATCTCTTGACATACCAGTGCGTCACGTAAATTTGAGGCGAAATTTCATAAGGAGGAGATTGTGAGACCCCAAATTTTATGAATAAAGATTTAAATTTCTCGAAATATTTTTTTAATATTATGGTGTGGATTTGATATAATGTTATAGTTGTGGGTAATATTTATAAATTTTGCAAAGTATGCAAGTTGTTGTATAATATTAGATTGGTGGGGAATATTCTTTTTGTCGGGGAATATCAAATGCGGCGGTACAATCATTAGTGGACCCCCTAGCGGAATTATTGTCGGATTGAGAAAATGACAAAAATATTTTTATAAAAATAACGGTGAAAGTATTCTGAATTAAAAGCTGTTGAACTACTCGGTAGTAAAAAATGCGATGTCTGGCGTGGTTGCATAGTAGCTGCGGTATTGATTATTGATGCTTACGTGAGAAGTCACTCGAGTTATACTCAATTATTGCTACGATAATTCTTTGCATCATATCTCTCATATTATTGATTCAATTATTGTCACGGTATCATCTGTATAATATGTTATATTATTAAATCAATAATTGAGGCGACAAAGTTATTCATATTATTATTTGCAATATTTGTGATATCTAGAAGTTACATCGAGAGAGGTTTGGTCACCTAATTGCGGCGCTTGATAAGGAAAATCCTTATCGGAAAGCCCCTCTTTTCAGGAGCGACACTGGTTGTTAAATATTATGAGTTATAATATTAATGATGAATAAGTTCGTGTTGATTAAAGATGAAATTGATAGTTCCATTGTGTTGGGATTATTAGTGTTAGTAGAAATCGACATTTATTTCGATAATAATTGATGTCTGGAGGTTATATTGACCGATCGGGAATTATTAGGGGCACTTTTTGTGTTGGAGTACTATTCATAGGTTACTATTCACACCGATTACTATTCACTCTAGTATTGTTCACTCGGATTATTTGGGACACTTTTCGTGTGTGGAGTACTATTCACGGGTATTTATTCACGGTTCTTATTCACTCTAGTATTGTTCACTTTCGGTATTTGGGACACTTTTTGTGTCGGGGTCTTATTCACGAGGTACTATTCTCCAGAAAGTATTTATTCACGAGGGTACTATTCACCCTGAAAAATATATTTCTTTTCGGTCCAAATCATTTTTGGGTACAATATTATTCCATGAGGAGATGTGATAATTTTTGAATAGTTGGTTGAAGTTATAATAGTAAATCAATATGGATCGTTGGTTGAAGATATAATAGTAAATCAATATATGGACATTTGGTGGAAAGTTATAATAGTAAATCAATATGGATCATTTGGTTTAAAGTTTTAATAGTAAATCGGTATGAATAGTTGCTTTAAGTTTTAATAGTAAATCAATATGGACCGTCTAGTTTAAAAGTAAATCAATCTGGACCGTTCATGAATTAGTTCTTATTAGGTCCATTCTCTATAAATAGAAGCTCATTCCTTCATTATTTCTTACGAATTCTTTGAAACTCTAGAGAGAAACTATAGAGAGAAAGAAGAAAAGTATTACTGCTACTTCACTACTCGATATCGATTTCTTCTAAGGTAAGGGATATTATTTGTTGTACTCGTAAGAGGGTATTATTTCTTTTCGTATTCATGAAGAGAACTTACATTATTCCATTCTTTATTATTATGTTGGAATAACTTTGTATATGTCAATACCGCATACATGGTGAAATTCTTACATTATTCCATTCTTTATTATTACATGTTGGAATAAACACATATCATGCTGATCTATCGCATGCGTGGTGAAATTTATTGTTATTATTCCATTCTTATTATTACATTGGAATAACTTTGTTTATGTAATCTAATATTCTTCTAATATTCCATTCGCATACATGGTGAAATTCTTCTAATATTTAGTTCTTTATTATTTTGTCAGGAATATCATATACGTGCGTTTCTGTGGGACTGGTTCCATTATTTATTATTATACGCCGGAATATCATATGCGTGCGTTTTATGGGACTGGTTCCATTATTTATTATTACATTTGGGATTATTTATAACACATATGTCTATCATGCGATCTATATCATGCATGGTGAATCATACATTATTCCATTCTTTATTATTACATTGGAATAACTTTGTACATGTGGATTACCACATGCATGGTGAATGATCCTTTGTATTCATTCCTTATTAAATTGTGGAAATGATGCATCTCGTGGATTCTGCATGGCGGTGAAAATCCATTTGCGGTTTCATATATTCTATTATACTCGGTTGGTTAAAGCTTTGGCTTCTATACTCCATGAAATTAGTGGAATATCCTTGATATTTGCGCTTCATCGATATCTTTTCATGGAAATATTCTTACGAGCATTCTTGAATTTTACTCTCTACAAAGCGATATCATGTTGACAATTTGGGCGTTATTGAGTTCTGGATAAATTAATTTATAAATCTTTAAAATTTATTCTTGAACTTGTTTTATTGAATTATTATGTCATTGTCATCATCCTCATGCTTTATATTGTGATGAAAGTCATCTTTGGCTTACGTGCGTAGATGGACTTGGTATGATTATGACCGAGAGGATTATTCGGTATAATCATGGCCGTAATGTGACGAATGATGTGGTAAAAGTCCTCATTGGCACTGTAGTTCATTGGTGGGCCGGTTGTTGGTATGATTATGACTAGGGATTATTCGGTATAGTCATGACCATTGATGATTACATGAATATCCTTGGTAGTTAGGCGGGGATGATTGATTTTATTTATTAAAATTTGAGTCTCGGTGATAAAGTTGATGAAAAACTTTTTAAATCATAGAAGATAGTAGATTTTATACTTTACTTGACTCTTCTAATGGATTGCTTGATTCATTATTTTGATTAAACTTGTTGTCTATTATATTCTATCGGTTTAACATTGTTGAAGGCTAATGATAATTTATTACGCATTATCTTAGTCATAATATTTCTTCTTGGGCTAGTTGAGCTCACCCTTTCTTTCTTTGTTCTCTTGAGGAAATGAGAGCGTAAATTTGGGACTAGTCGGGGAACGAGTGATGGTCTAGATGGTGCATTAGTAGTCCTCACTATTACGTGAAATAGTGTGATAATAAATGTAATGAGGACTCCATTGAGTGTGGATATTGTCTAGATGACAATATTTGTATTAAAACTCTCACTGACCTATGTTTTTGTCGTATTTTACCACATTTGTTGTATAATTAAGTTGTATTTGTATTGATTACCTTGTATCTGGCGACCCAAGATGGGTGATGTATACATTTTGAGGCGTCTGTGTCCACAACAAACTATATATAAATAAATAGGTAGACAACTCTTGTCAATTACATCATCATGTAACTCCTTATATTTTGCCTCTTAAATCAAAATGGTCAAGTGTGCGCACATCCGAACTAAAATGATTTAAGTTAAGTCATATCCAACATCTCCATATAAGTGAAGACAAAACTATAGCCTTTGTGTGTGAACAATAGAGCAATAATGTTTAATTCCTTATAAACATCATATGTAATAAAAACACCATCTCAAATATTTAATACTTACATTGTGTGTGCACAACAAATTCATATTAAATATCCAATGCTCTATTGTTTTTATCATGCTAGAAGGCTGACGTTCGATATTCTAAATATCTTTGAGCGTTACAACAATATAATTTCATTGAGGGGTTTGTTATTATTTGTCTCATCTTGTTTTAGCGTACCACATATATATATAAAATACGTGTCATATTATTAAACATGTGAAGCATGTTTGCATAATATAATATAATACTAGCATGCACATATAGAATACTATATTCTTACTCGAATTGATTATGAGCTTTTATTCTAGTTTGGTTCATTAGAGCCACCAAGTGAACCAAAAGATCAAACCCTAGGGTGAAAGAATTAATATTTAAATATAACTATTACATTTAAACCGGGCTCCATTACAAAGCGGGTCTTCAAGCTCCTTACTCCTTGATCTACGGTTCTTCATGAAATTATAACTAATCTCGTTACATAAACTATTTAATTTAAATAGAAACCTTAATCGGAAGTCGAGGGAAGTACATGGAAGATAGATAGAATTTACATCAAGAAGAAAACCCGGAAAAGGCGAGGTACACAAACCCCATTTAATAAAACTCAAACATTCAAGCATCCATCCAAAATAAAATCCAATCACATTGGTCATAGTCCATAATCTATCCCATTTATTATCATACATATCAAAATAAATAACATTCATCTCATGAATAATAAATCTATTCCATATATGCATTAATATCAATTAATGGACAAGGTTTGCTAAACTTTAGTTTTGAAACAAAATAAACTCTTTTATTTTAATCAAAAACCAAATCCAAATTAAACTCTTTAATTTTAGCAAATCAAATCATATTTCATATAAATAAACATCTTTGTTTTAAACTTTTATCAATTAAATAAACCATTTATTTAATTAAAGAAAACAAAAGTTTTTTAGATTTTGCCTGATAGCGTAATGCACCTGAATGAATCGGGTCACGCAAGCAATTGTGGCTTCAAAGCCGAAATTGATTTCCACGGTCATAACAAGGCTGCTGCTCATCAGAAGCTGGATCTCGGATAATGGTAGCGACTCTGTGGCGTCGCAGAAACAAAAAACTATTGTTGTTGCCCAGAATTCAATCCAATCGCATATTGCACATATATGGAATCACAAAGACTGATAATTAGCACAAGATTAGCTCTGATACCACTGTTAGGTTTGTTAGAAACAAGAGTATACAATCAAATTACATAAATAAAGCGGAAGTGAAGTAATAACGGATTTTAAAATTGTCTTACAAACCATAAACCAAGATCATTCTTGTGCTTTGATTATCAGTCTATAAAAGAGTAAGAGAATCATAATCATACCCTTGAAGATCTGAGCTTCCTCAGGTACAAGTTCAACTCCCATTCCTTTGTGATCTCCTTGAATACGCGGGTTTGGTTCCTTCCTTTTATCAACGTTAGCCACCCAAGCGTTTGGCCTCTAGAGGTGATCCACCAAGGAAAACAAGAATCGAAGAAGGTGTTTTGTCTCAAACCCTAGTTTTCCTATCTCTATAGACAAGGCGTACACTCTAATTTTTGGAATCACGTATCTCACACACCTTGATATACGATATAAGACTCCTCTTATAAAATATCGTTAACCTATTTTAATATAATTAAAATAGGGTATTATTTAATTAATTAAACTCCTTTAATTAATTAGGCTCCCTAATCTTATTAGGGATAATTAATTAAACTCTTTTAATTAATATGCCTCTAATCTTATTAAGAATAAATGAGAGTACTAATATTAAATTAATTCCCAAAATCCTTTAGAAATTAAAATAATAATAATTGTAATAATATTAATAAGATTCTTCTTATTAATTTATATTTAATATTTCTAAAATATTAAATAATAAATATTAAGCTATTTAATTTATTCTATCACCATAGATTAAATTAAATATACTTAATATATTATTACGATTGTGCCACTAACTTCTTAAATAATTATTCTTCCTTTATATTGTGTGTGACCATTTAGGTTCCCTAAATTAAAGGTTGTGAATAAATCAATTAGAACAATTCTAATCTTATTTAAATAAATAAATTAAACTATTAATTTATTGAAATATATAATATTTATTCTACAATAAGGATAAGCCTCCTTAGCTTGATCAACGACTTTCCGGATAATATAGATTTTAAAATTAATTATAAAAAAATATTTGAGTAAATAGTTACCGTACAATTCAATCATTCTACCATACAATATCCGATTAAATATAAGACATAGATTTATTGTCAAGTCTTATTTTATTTATTTATATGTATTTCAATTCATAAATGCACAACTTCGAATGAATGCAAATTAGAAACATCTTTCTAATTTCATTCCACCTTGACCAAGGATTCCTGGTTTGTCATTTATCGAATCACATATGACATTTCTCTTATTTTACTAAAAGCTATAGATTCTTTATTGATCATTCATTATCTCCATAGATAACGTATTACACCCAAGCATATCCTTTGATATACTTTAAGAGTCTTAAGGAATAAGTCAAAGTGTAAATCATTATATACAAGATATTATGATGATCTCAAGTCTAAGGATTACTTGTACTACTCTCACTTCAGGAATTCCTATTGACAGGCAAGTAAAACTCCATTAGGTATTTCTTAGCGAGTCACGTTCAGTGAACTTATTCTCCAATAAGCACCTACATACTTACTTTAGTGTCTCCACAGAAATGATCATGAGATCAATCATCATCATCTAATGAGAAAGTAACGTATGTACCAATCTATCCGGATTCACTAATCCTCTTTTTAGTAATCCATTGATTGGGAACATTTTAGTTATTTAAGCACAAGTCTTAAGCTACCATTTACATTTCAGAATTCTTAAGTGTTAATCATCATAACACTTAACTAACGTTCATTGCATAAACTAAGTTATCACATAACGCGTTTTTGATTTACTAAACATTTTTGGAACTTTGAATTCATAATACATATAACACAACTCTGAATTAGCCTTGTTGTTACATGTTGGACACATTACCATAACCTTTAGCGAAGCCATAAAGAACGACCAAAGTCTGCAGAATTAGATGACTTCAGTGTCTGGAAATGGGCACTTTCACGGCCGCGCCGGATTTTGTCTTGGGAGGTTATGTGCCACATGACAATTGCAAGACCCGCCGCCTAAGGGCATAACTTTCGGTTTATGAATAGAACTTCAAAGACTTTTCTTAAGCCAACTAACACAAATTTCACCCAATAGACAGTAATATCAATACGTAAAATAAATATACAACTATCATAAATATGATTGCTCACATTTACAACCATTTCGAACAATTTAACACTAACTAAAACTATTTTAATTTCTCACAATTCATGTTTTTCATAAAAACTCAATTTTCTTGACATTCATCCTAGATATCATCACTGTGAATTCATTAGTTGGCCAAATCATCTCATTCCTACGTTATATTCGTATCTCATTGAACTAACATATAAAAGTGTCAATTTACAGTTTCACATACTAATTGGCCACTAAAATTGATACTTACACAGCCACACATGAAAACATATATACACGGACATTAATTCTATTACTGTCAAACGAATTTAGCATACAATTGTTGTTTGAACATAATATCTAATCACTATATACTCATATAATCACAAGTACCCAATTATCTAACAATAATTTGAATGAGATGAAATTTACAGAACATGAATTTTTTGTCGTAAAACCCATATACATGTATATTATCACAATTATGAACATATCTTTTGTTGCTTGACAGAAATTCTTGTTAAACACACTGGAATTGACGTGAAAATTTCCTAGACTCTCTTAAATTCTCTCTCAAGTTCTTCTCTCTTTCTCAAAGAACTAAACAAACTGATAGCTATAATGGAAAAACTAAAACTGCTAATTCTTAATACGCCAAATTTAATAGAATACAGTTACAAAACCAACGTATATATTATATTTATTATTTTATTTAAATCTAGAAATTCCAAAAGCCATAAGGCTTTGTTTGGCAAAACCCTTTAATTTTTAAAGAATTAATATAATAAGCCTTGTTTGGCAAAAACTAAATTAAACTACTTTAATTTATTTTAATAACTCCTTATAATATAGTTATTTGTCACACTATATTTAATCAAGCTTTCATATTTATTTTAATTAATGCAAATCACAATTAATTAAATAAATCTTTTAATCACATAACACAATACAAATAATTAATCATTTAAATTGAAATATCAATATAATAATAATTTCTTTAATTCATCAATTATTTATTTAATAAATAATTAACTAAACAAAATTAAATCAATTGAATAAATATTTATTCAACGATAATCACATCCATTAAATATTTATATAAATCAATAAATATTTAATATTACATTTAAAATTTTGGAATGTTACACTGTGTGGTACCTAAGATATTGCATCATCATACATGATGTAAACTGCAGCAAATGAAACTCGCTTATACTACTGGTGACTTCCAAAACTAACCCATATCCACAGAAATTCACAAACTTAATAACTTAAACTTTGTAATAACGTCTATAAACATGATGTTCATCAAACTAACAACACAAACACTACATATACTCAATTTTAAAGATTCATAACCAAATTTTTCCCAATTTCATCACTTTTAACACTTTTAGCAAAATTGATCGCCACGACTTCGCTTTCTTAACCAATCGACACGATTCAAACTACACCGCTTTTGTTCTTAACATACTATCACAATCTAACATAAATTTGTAGATTATAAAACATATTGAGCAAGAAATTTTGTACTTTCTTAAGCCATTTTTCATACATAATCACTGTTATTTCAATTTCTTCCTACAAACCCAATTTACATGAATTTTAACATCAACATAAGATTATAGAGGATAACAAACAGATTTAGAAAGAGTATACATACATATAAACAACATCTTCTATAACAATTTCAACAAAACCCAATTTCAGAGAATAGAAAATTACAAAAACTAAATATTAGGATTAGGGGTAGATTATACCTAAATCCTTTGATTGTATGATAGCAAAGTTGATAGAAATCCTTTCCCAAAACCCTTTTTCTCCAACTCTCAATATCAATGTGTTCCTCTCTTCTAAACTCTATGACTATAGAAAGAAAAAGAACGCGTAATATAATCGGCTCCTTTCCCCCCACGTCACGCGGTGAAAACAAAAAGGCATTAGTTAAAATAAACCAAAAGTCATAAGGTCAGTTGGTTACACACAAATTTCCCATACTAGTTTATTTTTATAATATTTATATTATATAGTCACTTTTGTCACGCTTATTTTAGTTAATTTAAATGACTTTAGTTTAGTTAATTTAAATAACTTACAATAGTAATTATAATAATTTTTATTATAATTATACTTATGATTAATAAATTATAATATATCTAATTTAATTATTAAATTAGACTAGAACATCACTTTATTTAATTTAATTATTTCATTAAATATTAAACAATCCATTTAATTTGATTATTTTCATTAAATTAAATCCTCAAATAATAAAATTACCATTCATTAATTTAGTTAGCATACATACTAGACTAAATTATTACCTCACAATTCATCAAATATTTATTTATCTCAATAAATAAATTATTTAAAATATTTATTTAATTCAATAAATATTTATATTAAATTACAAATTTCTCGATCGTTACAGAACAAGCATCACTAATATGCCCTAACATTGAGCAAATTCCACACTCCTTTGCAACTTGCATATTCCTAGTAGTCATTTGTCGAACCAAAGCAATTAATTCAAGAATATTTAGCTCAAAATTAGTAGTGCTTACCCTATTTACACTTTGAGGTGTATGATCCATTCTAGTTCCATATTTTTGTGAGTTAGTTGCCATGGTTGCAATTATGTTCTTCGCAACCTCAGGTGTTTTATCTACCAAAGGTTCTCCACTCACTACATCAATCATGCTTCTATCCATTGGTAGCAACCCTCATAGAAGTAATCTTTGGATTAAGTGATGATCATCAACTGTGAGTTCTAATAACCGGAACACAACTTCTTGAACTTTTCTCAATACTCATAGAGAGTCTCTCCATTGAACTACCCGATTTAACATATTTCCTTCCTTATGTTGGGGATTCTCGATGCGTGAAAATAACTTTCCAAGAATTTCCTTTGCATCTCATTCTATGATCGATTGATCTTGAAGGAAGATAGTATAACCACTTTAGCAAACTCTTCTCATGAGAATATAAAATTATAAGCTTGATCTTCTCCTCTATCACTCCTTGTGATTTCATCGCGGAACACACCACATGGAACTTCTTTAGATGCTTATATGAATCTTCACCTGTAAGACCACAAAAAATAGGCAAAAGGTGAATTAGTCTAGGGTTAAGTTCAAAAGCAACATATAAAGTAGGATACTCAATACACAAATATGGTTGAGTCAGATCAAGAGTAGCAAGTTCTTTCAAAATTCTGTTGTTTGTTGGGCACCACCATCCCTTCCTATTCAAGTGATGGAACAAGAGCTTCTTCTATATCTATAGTTTTCTATGTCTTGATCATAATTTAAGTCAATAGAGAGTGAGAGGATTGAGTTATAAACAAAAAAGAAAAAGAAAACAAAGACTAAACAAAAATAATAATACTCCCACAACAACAACATCAAAATTTGGGAGCTATCGCTATAATTTTAAATTAACCCCACTTTCACTTTATAAATTCAAACAATTAGCACAAGATAAGCAAGGATCGATCCCATAGAGCGTGATTTGTTTTATATTTATTCAATTTTTTCAATAAGAAGGGATTTTGAATTGATTAAACTAAATTAACAAGAATAAACTAATAAGAAATAACAGTGATTTAAAAGCTTCAGTTTTCACAATTATGGAGTAATCAAGTTATACAATATTTACCCTTCAATGATATTAATAACCCTAGATAACCGCAATTGCTAATTATCCAAAATTCTCATTATGTGTAAATCTAATGTGACGATCGCCTCCAATAGATCCTAACTATCATACAACCTAGAACTATCAGTCTAGATTTAATACAATAAAGATCATTAAGAATAAGAATTAGGTTATTCATGTGACACCCACAAATCGGGTACTTCAATCCCACAAGATTTGGTGTTCAATGTCCAAACATTCATTTCTAACTACCTAAATTCAATAAAATTTAAATAGTAAATCTTCCCATTAAAGGGTTACAAAACTTAAACCAATAAATCGCAGGTTATCTAACCTTAAAACATTCATCAAATGCTAAACAATAATAAATTACATCCCATAATTTAAAAGAAATAAATCAAACATAATTCTCAACAATTAACAAGTCTTCAACACTTATTCATTTTTCCTTCATAGTGGTTGACTCACAACCTTCTCAACTTTAGCTACAATGGTTATATATATGCAAGAGTGAGCAAAACAAAAGCTCACTTGAAAGAACACAATAATCGCAAATGAATAAACTCAATTGAACCTCAATAACACATCTTAATATCGATAATCAAAACCGAGACTAAAAATTATCCGAGGATCACAAGACCATGAACTATGTCCAAGGTTATAAGTATTTTTTTTTAACTTAAACCTAAATAGTCATAAGACCGTAGGGAGTCCCCTGCATTTTAGGATGATCAACCCTTTGTACCATGCATTGTGCACAACATCTAAACGCTCACGTAAATAATTCCCTATAATAGGGTTGTTCATCTCAGCTTTTAATATAAAAGTCCTAACCAAAGTAAGTTTGGTTCGATAAGTTTCAAGGTAATTTAGATTTCAACAAACATCAATTAAGGCTTGGTTGAATCAAAATCAGAATGACATGAACCATAAATGAATATTGTAATGTATTAAGGTCATGCTTTAAGAATAAAGTTCAAAACATTGAAAAGATATAATCAACTTTGCTTTAACAAAAATGGTAAGCTAAGGTTACCCTTTCCAATAAGGAAACAAAAATAAGAACTTTACCCAATAGAATTCAAGAATTTATGTGATTTATAAACAAAACTGGATAACAAACTTGTATATTCATTTAACAATGTAGATAAGCTCAAATAATGATTAGGTTAGAGAACTTGTTTAAATAAGAGTAGGATAGAAATTTCCAATAAATGAGAATATTCAATAATAATCATAGATGTGGAATAATAACTCGAGTCTGAAAGTTAGGGAACTTTCCTCGTGCATAAGGTTAAACGATCACTACTACTGGCCACCACAAGTCCTACACATACCATATGTATTCACAATACTTATTAGTTATACTAATATTAACTTCGTGAGTTGGGCCCAATTTAGTATAGCTCGTTAACTTAGTTTAAGTTTTTTCTTATTACCACAAATCAAGACCAAGTCTCGAATCTTAAGTTAAAACAACATCACATTTTTTCACGAGCATCACATTTTAGCCTCTTTTTACAATTTATCAATTTATCATGCCATTTCACCATATACACATTAACAACCTAATATAACATCCTATTACATGTTCAACATGTTATCATGCCTTTTAGATTAGGTTAGACTAACATACAATGGATCGCAGCATAACTAAAACCAAAATTGCCCTAACTCTCGCTATTTTCGCTGTATGTAAGTTTTATATCGAGGAAAGGTATCACAATGGTATGCTCGCTAAGGTGGTAAACAAACATCGTAACGCTCGTGGGGAGGATACTCAAGATCGGGCTTCAGTCATGAATCTAACACAAAGCAGAAAAGCTAAATTAGGCCTAAAAGCTCCTTTTCTAACAACCATTCCAACTTACCCAAGTTGTAATAAGTTTACGTAAACATAAACTAATGTTCCAAACATGTTTATAACCATATAAACAAATATAAACTTCCAAATTACAACCTTTAAATTCATTATTTTTACTATTTCTTCACTTTTAGACATTCTTAGCAAAAACAATTTTATCAGAATTCATTTTACAACCAAAACAAATTGCTTAAATCATATTGTTTTCGCTTCTTCATGTATTTTCACAATCAACAAACAATTAATACATTACAACATGAATTGAACACTAATTTTAATATCCAATAAGCCATATTCATGTATTTTTCACTGTAACTCACTAGAAATATAATCTCTTCATATTTATCATGTTTTCATGGATTAATCAACTCTAAATCATATACAATTCACATAAAATAGTTTTTTATACAGAAATTTATATACATATAACCATATCTTCATAATTTTCTTCAAAATCAATTATAGAGAAAGAAAACTCAAGAATATGAAAGAGAATAAGAATGTATACCTTTAATTGCTTATTTAGCTTTGCTAGAAAATAACATAGGCTTGCTAATATTCCTCCTTCTTCCAAATTCTCAAGCTCACAAATAAACTCTCTAAACTCTCTTTTTTTTTCTATTTTCTTCTTTTCTCTCTTCGTTTCTTTCTCTCTCTTTAGCTTCAATGAATTTAAAAAACCTGATATATAAAATATAAATGTATAGATATAATATGTATTAATTTATAATATAATCGATGTCGCCATTTTTTTCTTTTCAAATTCAAAAGCCACTAAGGCTTGTTTGGCAAAAACTAAATTAAAATTAAAGATTTAAAATCCTTAAGCCTTGTTTGGCAAACTGAATTAAAACTCTTTTAATTTATTTTAATAACTCATTTATTATATAGTTTATTGTCACACTTTATTTAATTAAATTTCCATATTCAATTTAATCAAATTAAAACTAACAACAACTTATTATATTAACATACTACATTATCAATTACCACAAAATTATAATTTTCATTATAATTTTATTTATTAAATTATTACATCACTTTTACTTACTAAATAAAATTAAAATGACCTTTTAATAATTTATTTAATCATAATTAACTCTCAAATTTAATTATTACATGAAATTAGAATATTTCACATAATAACTAATTCATCATTCTTTATTTTAATTAACTTCAAATTACCGTCTCTGTAGTAACTCCGTCGCACTCCAAGAAACTCCTCACCGATGGTGTCCTCTTGGTTGTTCCTAATTTGTTACAGCTTTTCAATTTTGATGGATCCACTGAGATCCCATATTTGTAAATCACATGCCTATGAAATTGCACACGTTCTAGCCAAAAATTCACATTTAGAGAATTTCGCATATAAAATTTTCTCTTTTTAACGTCTCCAATGCCAAACGTAAATGTTCCACGTGTTCCTCTTGAATTTTGGAGTACACCAAGATATCATCGATGAACACCACCACAAACTTATCTAAGAATGGTTTAAACACCATGTTCATCAAATCCATGAATGTCATGAGGGCATCGTCAAACCAAAAGATATTACCGTAAACTCAGTAGTGTCCATACCGAAGTTTTGAATGTCGCCTTCAAGACATCCTCCTTCCTTACCTTTTAGATGATGATACCCATTTTCAAATCTATCTTCGAGAAGTACTTAGCTCATTTCAATTGTCAAACAAGTCATTTATTCTTGGCAACGGATACTTATTCTTAATACTGACTTTGTTTAACTCCCTATAATCAATGCAAAGACGCATCGACCCATCCTTCTTCTTTTTTTAATAGCATCGGCGCTTCCCACCACGATACACACCTACCGAATGTATTTTTGTCTAGCAGCCTCTGTAGCAGTACCATCAATTCCTTCGCCTCACCGAGCCATCTTGTACAAAGGCCTTCGAGCATCTGAGTAGTCCATGGTGCTAAATCGATAACGAACTTAATCTCTCTGTCAGACGGAAGTCCTGGAAAATCTTCCAGAAATACATCCATAAAATCCCAAATAACTTGTATTTCTTCCAGCCGCACCTTCTTCCGAGTATCAACTATGTAAGCTAAATATCCTACACAACCTTTTTCAATAACTTCGCTTCAGATCATCATCGAAAACTCATTGTTCAGCGATTTTCTACCATAGAAAACTACCTTTGATGGAGTCATAAGATTTACACTTTTCTTTTGACAATCAATTATCTCCATAATTCAATAGTCAATCCATCCCCAATATAACATCAAACTCCCCAAGCTTAATCGAGATTAAATTCATCACATTATACTTAATCTAACAGAATCACCTCCCTATTCTCAATTTCTATATTCAAGGAAATTTAACTCTTCACTAGGCAATCCTAAACTCTTAACAAAAATCCTCGGGATATAAATGAACAAGTAAAGACCTAAATCAAATAACACATATGCATTTATATCATTGATTGATTGACACCGCCACCACATCTTTTGATTGTACAAAGATCATGCATACCATGTTGAAGGTTTTGACATGGCTCGCTCGATGACATTGGCCCAACAATAGCCAACGATCTCCATCGCCACCTCCCTTGCTTCCCTCGCCAGACTTCCAAATTGCCTTCTTAGGGCACTCACGAGCTAAATGATCCTTCGACCCGCATGTGTAACAAGCATTTTTCTCTGGTTAATGAAAATTCGGAGAAATGTGACCCTCTAGGCCACAATTAAAGAACACACACTTACCCTCAAGCACACGCCAGTGTGATTTCTCCCACAAGTAGCACACGCTTCAAATTTTCTTTTTCTGCTGGCTACTCTGCTGACTTCCAGCATGTGCACCATCATTCCACTTCCTTTTTGGGATATTATTTCCTCCACTACTACCACCATTTTTACCTTCACTCTTATTCTTCTTCTTTCTCTATTTCGATTCAGATTGTTAAGACATCGCTTCCACCTTCCGCGATAATTGCATTCTCAAGCACTGCTGCAAATGTCTTCAGCTCAAATATAGAAACTCTGATGTACAACCAGGGTTTCAATCCCTATTAAAATCTTCTTGCCTTGTGCTTGTCTGTGTTAACTTGATATAGCGCAAACCTTTCCAACTCATTGAATTTCATCGCATATTCCGACAATCGCCATCGCACTCGCTTCAAATTTCTAAAATTGAACTTCTATTTTATTCTCATGAGCTCGGAAAATATGTCTCAAAAAATATTTTTTAAACCTATCACATGCCATCACTCCCTCATCCACCTCTAAGTTTTGTTTGGTCGCCACCAATAGTCGGGCTTCTACTTTTCAACATAAATGTTGCAAAAGTAGTCTTCGTCTTCACCGACTCTAGCAACATCGAATACCTTTTCTATTTCCATGATCCAAGTTTCAGGCCTTTCAATTGATTCATGGACCCATGAAATTTCGTGGTCTAACCGCTTTGAAATCCTTAAAAGTCGCAGCCTTGGTTCTCATGGGTTGATTTTGGCAAAGGTTCTATTTGTAATATCACCAATCACGAATCGAAAGTTAGCATTGGCATTGTTATTATCGTAGACCCTCGTGGGTTCGTTGTTGTGGTTGATGTCTTGGAGGCATTTTCTGTTAAAATACACTTATTAGATTATTACTCAATTTCTTAAGTATTTTCTACTTAACTTGCACATCATACATAATCATCACATAACACATAACGTCTTGAATAAATATTAACATTTTATCATTCATACTCCTTTAAAGACATAGAAACAATAAGATCACTACAATTTACACCAATTTCCTAAACTAATACAGCTTCATGATAACATCATCATATCCCATTAGTCACATAACACTTGAGATTTACATCTTATTTACTATTTAATTATTCATTCAATAATTTCACTTTCTATTAAGACCTACTAAATCGATGCATAGCCTTACAGTCATTCCTCTTCCATGATACGAACATCGTTTCACGATCTAACATATACCACTTATAATTCTTTTGAATCGAAGCCTGATAGTACATGACTTGGCCTTGAGCTCGATTTATCGTTGTTAAAACACAATTCATCTCTTCCATCTTGACCTTCTGGCTTGTACTCTCCTCTATTATCAATGCGACACCGTGCTTTTCGCACGCATATTCAACTCTCGCTCTTTTGGCGATTCTTCTTCAAGTTAACCTTCGCCCGCAACCTCCTCCAACAGCTACTCATTCTCCCCCTCTGTGTGAACCAGCTACCATTCTACATTGATGAGACGTTTCATCAAGATCTCGTGATCTCATCATCTTTCTGTGCCATCAAAGTCTGATGTTCAGCTACTAGTTCCTCCAACTCCTCGACTCTATCCTGAAGCTCAATGTTTCGATCGTATACTTCGTCATACATTTGAGCTACGATAGAGTTTGGTGGAAACTCTTCCGCATCCTCATTCGTCTGTGGCCGCTCCACGGAGTCTTCCTCATCCGTCTCTACCACATACTCATCATCAGGTATACACTACTGCTCAACCTCCGAGGCATAACAAACCATTGTGATCAACAGAGATGACTCCCTTGGCACCAGTTGTTCCCAAACTACCTGAATATCTTGAGACTCCTCCTCTCTAGGCATCTGAGGTCCCTCCTCCCTAGCCTGACTGGATTCTCCCACATTAGCCATCCTGACAACAAAAATTTTATGTTTTAATTACTAACCGACACCACTCGACACTCACGAGCACATAGGTTGCAACCACATAAGCATATAGAGTGTCTTATTATCTCTTTCTTAAAACTCGATAAGAGTTTATCACCACTATCTTTATCTTTACAAACTCCTATATGGTTACTACCAAAGGTTTTCTCCCCACCTAAGGTTCATACCCTAAAGCTTTGATACCAACTTGTGACACCCCCAAATATGGGTACTTCAATCTCACGGGATTTGGTGTTCACTGTCAAAACATTTATTTCTAACTACCCAAATTCAATAAAATTTAAATAGTAAATCTTCCCATTAAAGGGTTACAAAACTTAAACCAATAAATCACAGGTTATCTAACCTTAAAACATTCATCAAATGCGGAAAAATAATAAATTACATCCCATAATTTAAAAGAAATAAGTCTGAAACATAATTCTCAAAAATTAACAAGTCTTCAACACATGTTCATTTTTCCTTTTCCTTTGCTAGTGGTCGGTTGGCTCGTCAACCTTCTCAGCTTTAGTTGCAATGGTTATATATATGCAAGAGTGAGCAAAACAAAAGCTCACTTGAAAGAACACAATAACTGGCAATGAATAAACTCAATTGAACTGAATAACACATCTTAATATCGATAATCAAAAACTGATACTGGAAATTATCTGAGGGTCACAAGACCATGAACTAGGTTATAAGTATTTCTTTCAACTTAAACCTAAATAGTCATAAGACTCTAGGGAGTCCCCGTACTTAGGGTGATCATCCCTTTGTACCATGTATTGTGCACAAACATCTAAACGCTCACAGAATAATTCCCTATAATAGGGTTGTTCATCTCGCTTTTAATATAAAAGTCCGCACTCAAAGTAAGTTTGGTTTGATAAGTTTCAAGGGTAATTTAGATTTCAACAAACATCAATTAAGGATTAGTTGAATCAAAATCAGAATGACAATGTAAAAGTTCGATAACAACGTAATACAAGGTAGTTATGAACCATAAATGAATATTGTAATGTATTAAGGTCATGCTTTAAGAATAAAATTCAAAACATTGAAAAGATATAATCAACTTTGCTTGAACAAAAATGGTAAGATAAAGTTACCTTTTCCAATAAGGAAACAGAAATAATAATTTTACCCAATAGAATTCAAGAATATGCGTGATTTATAAACAAAATAGAATAACAAACTTGTATATTCATGAACATTGTAGGATAAGCTCAAATAAAGATTAGGGTTAGATAACTTGTTTAAATAAGAGTAGGATTAGGAAACTTGCAATAAATGTGAATATTCAATAATAATCATAGATGTGGAATAATCAACGATAATTATCCACTAACATGCTTGAAAAATAATAACTTGAGTTTGAGTTAAGGAAATTACCTCGTGCATAGGTTAAACGATCATTACTCATGTTTATCACAAGTCCTACACATACCATATGTATTGACAACACTCATTAGTTATAATAATATTAACTTCATAAGTTTAGTTCCTCACTTTTTAGTATAGCTCGTTAACTTAGTTTAAGTTTTTGCTTACTACCACAAATCATATATTACAAGACCAAAGTCTCAATCTTAAGTTTAAACAACATCACATCTTCTCACGAGCATCACATTTTAGCCCTTTTTACAACTTATCAATTTATCATGTCATTTCACCTTATATATTATTAACAACCTAATATAACATCCTATTACATGCTCAACATGTTATCATGCTCTTTATATTAGGTTAGACTAACATACAATAGATTGCACACAACTAAAACCAAGACTTCCCTAACTCTGCTACCCCCACTGGGGTGGGGTTTTATACGGAGGAAAGGTCCGCTTGGTAGGCAAAGTTAGTCAAGTTGGCAAAAAAATACATCGGTAACGCTCATGCAAGGTGGCTACCCAAAGATATGTTTCTCATGGCTTATGAATCTAACACAAAGAAAAAAGCCAAATTAGGCCTACAAGCTCTTTTCTAACAACCATTCCAACTTACCCAAGTTGTAATAAGTTTATAGAAACATAAAGTAATGTTCCAAACATGTTTCTAACCATATAAACAACATAAAATTCCCAATTAAAACCTTTAAATTCACTATTTTTACTATTTCTTCACTTTTAGATATTTTTAATAAACAATTTATCAGAAATCATTTTACAACCAAAACAAATTGCTTAAATCATATTGTTTTCGCTTTTTCATGAATTTTCACAATCAACAAACAATTAATACATTACAACATGAATTGAACACTAATTTTAATATCCAATAAGCCCTATTCATATAATTTTCACTATAACTCACTATAAATATAAATTCTTCATATTTATCATGTTTTCATGGATTAATCAACTCTAAGACATATACAATTAACATAAAACAATTTTTTATACAGAAATTAACATACATATAACCATATCTTCAACAACTTTCTTCAAAATCAATTATAGAGAATGAAAACGTAAGAATTTGAAAGTGAATAAAAATTTATACCTTTAATTGCTTATTTAGCTTTGCTAAAAATAAAAGAGGCTTGCTAATCTTCCTCCTTCTTCCAAATTCTCAAGCTCACAAAGAAATCCTCTCTCAGCACTCTCCTTTCTCTCTATTTTCTTCTTTTCTTTCTTTGTTCTTCTCTTTAGCTTCACGTAACCTAAAATGATATATAAAATATAAACGTATAATATATAATACGATTAATTTAGAATATAACCGATGTCGCCATTTTTTCTTTTTAAATTCAAAACCACTAAGGCTTATTTGGCAAAAAACTAAATTAAAATTAAAGACTTAAAATCATTATGCCTTGTTTGGAAAATTGAATTAAAACTCTTTTAATTTATTTAATAACTCATTTATTATATAGTTTATTGTCACACTTTATTTAATTAAATTTCCATATTCAATTTAATAAAATTAAAACTAACAAACAACTTATTATATTAACATACTACATTATCAAATTACCACAAAATTATAATTTTCATTATAATTTTATTTAATAAATTATTACATCACTTTTTACTTACTAAATTAAATTAAAATGACCTTTTTAATAATTTATTTAATCATAATCAACTCTCCAATTTAATCATTACATGAAATTAGAATATTAACACATAATAACTAATTCATCATTCTTTTATTTTAATTAACTTCAAAATACTAAGTTACAGCTATCAACTTAATTAACATATTACCTTAATTAAGTTAATTCCCCGCAACTTATGAATTATTTATTAAACCAATAAATTATCCAATTAAACAAATATTTATTTAACAATAAACACATCAACTAAAATATTTATTTAATTCAATAAATATTTGAAATTAGACATAAAATTCTAGATTGTTACAATTCCAAGCAACAATTACACAATTAAGAATTATTTAACTTGTCTTCTAAAAATCTTAATAATACCCAAAAGTTTGTCCACAATCAAGTATCACTAATTGCTACTTATGATCAGATATAATATCGGTTACTTAATACATATCTTTATATAAAAGATGATATTAATTCACTAATTTAATCTTACAGAAACCAAATTAGTAGATTGAATAGTATACAAGAAGTATATGTAGATAATCATAATAAATCTCACAATAACGTAAGGAATAAATAAAGCAAACTTGATCAAACCGTTAATTATGAATAAATTTCAACATCCCTTCGTAACTTAATTGAAAGATTAGTTCGATATGGCGTGATTCTCCAAAAACTAAGGTTTGAATCTAATGTAGAAGATAAATTATGATGTCCTATAATATTGTGTCTTATATATATTTATAATGTCTAAACAAAGTCCTAAAGTCATAAGAAATCCCAATCCAAATCAGTTTAGACGTCTTCCAGGTAACTGTAAAAAATAGAAAATCTCATATTATGCTCGACCAATCCGTCAGGGTGGATAGTTTTATAATGTTGAGTCCCACGGTAGACTTTGGATGAGAGAGAGGAGGGGTCAAAGCATAATCGAACTCGATGGGGTGGCTTTGGATGTAGAAGTAGTTATCGAGGCGACTTGTTCGGCATTACTAAACTGCTTTCTAATGATTGACTATTTTTTGAATTTTCTTTCTTTTCAGCTTCTCAAATCGTCCCGTATCCTTACTTAAGATCCTATTTCACCCTAAAATTTATAAAACACCTTATAAAGATCATGTTAACAACAAAACATGCAATGAACCAAGCACAAAAGAATTGAAATAGATAAATATTAGACACTTGTCAGTCACGATCAGAAATAACAACATCCCAATCCGCGATAAATATTAGCATCAAGGTTCGAACCTGGTCCCTCTCAAAGGTAAGAAATTATTTACGCGCCCAATGCAAACATCAGAGTCAATTAATAAGAACAGGATCTAAGATGAGTCGTGATTTCCTAAATTCGGGTATCTTCCAACCCGACAAATGGTGCTACATGGTACTCATAACTATACATTCATTCTATTGAAACGACATCAAAATGTGTGTATCAACGACATTCTTATTACATTAATAATAATAAATCTCGTTCCCAGGTTCTTAAACCATTACATTCTTTGTTCATCATAATATAATACAAACACGCATTTAGTCTATTACAAGATAAACTAATCATTCATCTTCGCCTTGCCTTTGTCTCTACTAGAACCTCTCGCTCATTGACTCGGGTCGCAATCATATGATTCAAGCAAGAAGTGAGCATTACTAGCTCAAAGAAGTCTAACAATATATTATATAGATACCGCCGAGAATCATATAATTATTCTTCAATAACTAAACAATAGTTATGAAGTACTATGAAACATCGATATCACTTCATCTCATAAAACAATTTCAAGTACATATAGTAGTTTGAAATTCGAGTAGGTCCATAGATCATGAACATTATCTTTAGCTTTTTATTCATGAAAAGGATAACCCAAGACTAAGTCCGTAAGTCCCATATATATCTTATGAGTTATTTCTAGGTGATCAACATATAGTACTCTATGTTGATCAACACTACATCCGTTAAACGATTTACGCTTAAGTTTTGGCAACCTCACGCGCCCATCGAATAATCGATGTAAAATACATTTGTTTATTCATACCAAAGCTTACTCTTGAATCATTTTCAAATAATTGGCGAGGATAACGTTATCAATTCTATATTGAAAGACTTGTAAATAAATCAATCAATCTTTCAAGAATAGTCTAGCCGAAAGTTAAAACCTGCATCAATTCTTTCTTTAAAACCATTCATGCATCTCATAACACTAATCACGAAAACCCTATTAACACGTAAGGTTAGATGTTTATAAGAAAACTTGCCTCGAGAGTCTACTAGAGTAAAATTAATTTTCCGCTGAGTCTTTACGGCCTCTATAACACATAACCATATAATATACCACATTAGTTCATGAATGAACTTACATGGTTCCTAATGAATCTTTACCTTCTTCTCAATCTAATCATGTATTAGATTTGTTATTATTGGTTCCATTGTGCTATAATTTTACATTGTTCTTACCAACTTTTTACTCTTATATGTCTTCAAGTGGATTAATACAACTCATTTTGAGTTAATCATCCTTCCTCATGGATTTCTAACGCTCTTACGTTATTAATCAAAACTCGATGGTCATCGTTAAGTACACTTATTGCATATCGCTCACTTTCTTATACTTTTAAGTTCTTTGTTTAACTATTTATTAAACAACATTAATTCCTCAAGTCATCACTATAAAAGCGATTTAGAAGGGTTTTATCATGTTCATTAAGTACATGTACATTCAATTATTCGTTCCGAATCAATTAGAATTACAAAACCTAACTTGGTCAACCAATTTTCATCACGGCCATGGCATGCAAGCACCATCCTATTACTATAAAGGCATTGTGGTGCCACTCTTCAAGACCAATTTACTACTATACATTGCATCGCTACGAGTATTATAATCGAGTTGGCGCTTATGGCGTGAAACTCAAAGAGTCGATTTAACATTTCGAAACTGCGGCGCTACTTTATAGTAAGCTTTCATGCGCTTTGCACCTCACTCCCGTAAATTTTGACGCTAATTTCTTAGTGAGATTTCTGCCTCATAACTTCTTCGTTATAAGTCCGAATTGGCTCGTTCAAAAGCTATTAGCTTATAAATTACATACTCTACGCGTTAATGCAAGAATTTTCCATTTTCGAATCCGTTAACTCAAAATTCACCTTTTAGTTCATTTTAACGAAAACGATAAATGTTCGTGAACGTTCAACGCTCGTTTCTTCATTCCAAGTCGGAATTCAGTCATTTTTGGGTCCGTAACTCTAGAATGCCAAATAAGACTATACTCCATCGAAAAACCAATATTTCCGAGCTCAATGTCAAAATTTAACTTCCATTTCTGAGAATTTCACAAATTCGATGATTATCGCTAATCGTAAATTCCAAAGATAACTTCGCATTTATGATTTGTTTATCGCTTCAAATGGATTCATTCCATCATACTAACATCTTAATATACATATTTTATTAACTTATTTACATGATAAGTTCTTACTTGTTCTTCATGAGTTTATAACTTATAAAAGTATAAACTACTTATAATTTCATTTTTCTGCTTGACTTATCATGGCTTCAATCTTTTAACCACCATCCTTGCTTCTTCTTACAATACAAACTTCATTATTATAAATATATGACAAGTTCTTACAAGTTCTTCCTTGGTTCATAACTTATATATGAACAACTTGCTTATTCAAGCTTATTAAGACTTAAGTCCTTTGATTAATCATTCCTACTTCTTCTTAGCATACAAATCCTACCACTACTCACTTCTCTAACAAATGAAGAGAAAGAGATTCATGGATTAGATCTTACCCTCAAGATCACTTGATTGCTTTTATTCTTCTTCTTGCTTCTTGAATCGCAAAGTCTAACTTTCTAGCTTTTCTAGCTTTTTCTCTCTAACCAATAAGTTATAAGTTGTTGGTGGAAAATCTAACAAGTAAGAAATGAATTAAGACATCTCTTATTTATAGAAAATCCTAAATGAGGGCTTAATGGCCAATAAGCCATTCCACCTCCTTAATTAAACCTCCTTATTATTTATTATGTGATCACCAAGATTACTTGGCCTCCACATCTTATATCTTTACATGCTCATCAAATAACGATCCTTTACTTAGCCCTTAAGTTTACTTGGTCACTAATTAACTTATCATTTGCTTGCTCATCATATATAAGAACTTTATTTAGCCACCAAGCATAAGCACTTTATTTAGCCTCCAAGCATAAGCACTTTACTTAGCCTCCAAGCATAAGCACTTTACTTGGCCATTACTTAACTTATCCTTTGTTTAACCATTGTTTACTTGTTCATCACTTGATCACCCATGGTTTATCTTTACCCATCGGATCGATCCACCTGATTTGGTTTTTACTTTGGGATTATAGCTTTAATTAACTTAACTTATACATTGGGCTTGCAATTAAACAAACATTGGGCTTGTTCATTAATTCATATTGACTTATCCATTCCTACCCTGGGCTTATCATAATTCCAACAAATCCTACAAGTCCAATCCATTTGGCTTTAAAGTCTTATAACGATAATCTACGATTAATCTCAGTATTCCAACTCGTATACTTACTCAACATATAATTATATACCATCATTCATACATACTCATATAATACATCGATCATACTCAGATTCATTACCTCGCATAATACCTACGTATTATACGCATCATCGCTTAATTCATTATACGATTTAAATTCCTTCTGAAATCACTTTTCCTAACCGTTAGGTTTTAAGTCCGCAGCAAAAAATTGTGTTTGCCTAAGACCCCAACTTTTATGAATAAAGATGAATTTTCTATAAATATCATTTTTGAATATTAAGGAGTGAATTTGATATAATGTTATAGCTTGTGGGTAATATTTATAAATTTTGCAAAGCCAACGCAAGTTGTTATATAATATTCGATTGGCTCTTGAAGGAATATTCGCTTTTAATTTAGGAATATTGTAAGATATTTATATAAAAGACAATCATTGGTGGATGTGATATAAACGGAATTATTTTCAATTAGAAAAATAACAAAAATATTTTTATAAAAATAATAACTAAAGTTTTACCGTTAACTCGCTGAAATACCCTATGTTAAAAGTACAAGAATACGCTGTGGTTGCATAAGAAAGACATACCAGATTGATTATTGATGCTTACGTGAGAAGTCACACAATTTTGTTCAATTATTGCTATAAGAATTGTCACGATAAGATCTCACGTTATTTGATTCAATTATTGTCAATATTTTATATATTATTAAATCAATAATTGAGACGATGACAAAGTTATTAATATTATTATTTGCAATATTGACAATGTCTAGAAGTTCACAAGGAGAGGTTTGGTCACCTAATCGCGCGCCAATAGGAGAAATCCTTATCGAAAGCCCCTCTTTCCGGAAACGAATTCGTTGTTAAATATTGTGAATTATAATAATGATGATAAATGTTGTTAAAAATATTGAAGGGATTTTTTTATGAAGTATTTGATGTAAATTTTGCTTATTTTATGGACCCTCATTTACCCATTTTTCAAAATAATCAGAGAAAAAATTTATTTATATATATATAATATATATATATATATATATATATATATATATATAAAATGAAATATATGATATATATATATAAATGGGGTAGGGGTGATATATATATAATTATATGGGAGGAATGATAATATATATATATATATATATATATATATATATATATATATATATATATATATATTAATATATGTATATATATATATATATATATATATATATATATATTATTATTTTGAAGGAAATAGAATACATTCGATGAATGAAATAATGCATCGTAAAAAATGAAAAATAAGCATCCGTTGAATGAAATATTAATCTGCGTCCGTGATTTTTTCAAATAGTATCCCTTCCATTCTCCTATAAATAGATGCTTAGTTAGAATTGAAAATCACACCGTAATCGTAGAATTCTTCTTCTATAATATCGAGCGTATTTTTTTAGAGAGTTTAGAAGCTTTTGAGCGTATAAAAAATAGTGAAAGTTTTTTTCAAGAATATCCCCGCTTATACCAGCTTGGAATACTCTTCTTTTCAAGGTAAGGATGTTATTTTGTTCAATATTCATTGAAATAATATTTTCTTCCATACTGTAGTATGTAAGTAATATTATTTCGCTTCAGATTTCAATTCTATACTCATTTTGTTAAAGTTTTGGCTTCTATACTCCATGAAATTAGTAGAATATCCTTGATATTTGCGCTTCATCCAAAGATCTTTTCATGGAAATATTATTCGAGCATTCTTGATAAGTTTTAATTTTTTTTCATGCCAGAAAGTACTATTATTCACTTGGGTTACTATTCTCAAAGTACTATTCACGGGTACTATTCACTCGAAAGTACTATTCACCCGTGGGTACTATTCATGATAAAAATTGATTCGCTTTTCATTCCAAATTATTTTTGGTACAATATTATTCTTGAATTTTACTCCACAAAGCAAAAGAGTATCATGTCGATAATTTGACGTTATTGATTTTCGGATAAATTAAATTATAAATCTTTAAAAATTTATCCTTGAACTTGTTTTATTGAATTTTATATCATTGTCATCATCCTCATGTTTATATTATGTTGAAAGTCATCTGTGGCCCATAGTGCATAGATGGACTTGGTATGATTATGACTGTGGATTATTCTAAGATAATCATGACCGTAATGTTACAAATGATGTGGTAAAAGTCCTCATTGGCCCGTAAAGTGCATCGATGGATGCTTGTTGGCATGATCATGACCATCGATGAATACACTAATATCCTCGCCCGTAGTGCATGGATAATTTGTGGTCGTGATACTAAAGAATATCCTCGTCAAAGTGTAGGGTGATTCGATGATGTGGATTATTTATTGTCGAGTCTCAAACGATAAAAGTGATGAAAACCTTTTAAATCATAGAAGATAGTAGATTTTATGCTCTACTTGACTCTTCTAATGGATTGCTTTGTTCACCGCAGCTTAAACTTGATGTTTGTTATATTTTATCGCTTAACATCGTTGAAGGCTAACGATAAATTATTCTCGCATTATCTTAGTCATAATATTTCTTCGGGCTAGTTGAGCTTCACCTTTTGCTTTCATTGTTCTCTTCAGAAATGAGAATATAGTGGGACTAGTTTCTGGGAACTGGAGTGACTGGCCCAGATGATAGCATTAGTAGTCCTCACTATTCTATGAAATAGTGTGATAATAAATGTATTGAGGACTCCATTTGAGTTTGAATATCGCTCTAGAAGACAATATTCGTATTAAAACTCTCGCTTTATGTTTTGTCGTATTTTACACAATATTGTATTATTAAGTTGTATTTGAATTTTGTACCATGTATTTCATGACTCAAGATGGGTGATGTATACCTATTTTGGGGGCGCCACAGCTTGGTATCAAAGCTTAGGATATGATCCCCGGCCGAGATGTGAGACAAGAACTAGGAGGGGAGAGACGGGAATTCTTCGCTAGTATGACCTACCTAAGTTTATTTGGTATTTAATTGGCTCACGCCAGTATAGGATAATATGTGATATGTCAATTAACCCTTGTTTTGTGGGCAAGATTTGAAAATGACATCCGAGAATGTTGAGAATAGCAATGGAGCACAGAGACCGCTGAGTCACCATGCATCAACACCTGTGATAATGTGCATCAGAAGGCAATAATCCTCATGCAAACAACAACACCGACCAAATGATGAACGATGGAATGTTTAGAGCTTTATCGCAATTCATGCAACAACAAAGCAAGAGAGACTCTCGTCCAAAAATGTGTGGAAACACGGCAACTCTGACTGGCCACCGCTAAACAGCTTCAAGGAGCCGGGACCACCGAGTTTATTGGAGAGCCAAAACCACTTAAGGCGAGACGTGGATAAAGCAAGATCACCAAGATATTTGATGTCTGGGATGCTCCGAGGAGCAAAAGGTTCCTTTGCCACCTTTATGTTGCGAGAGAGAGGCAGACATCGTGGGAATCAGTAAAGCGACTCAACCCGCCAGACTCAAGATGTCTTGGGAGAAGTTCCAAGAACTATTCAACGACAAGTACTTTCCCGAAAGTATTCGCCACATGAAAGAGGTAGAGTTCATCAAGTCGAGCAAAACAATATGACCGTGTCGCAAAGACGAAGTTAAGTTTGCCGAAGTTGTCCTGGCCAAGCCCCACTTAGTTGATAATGAGGAGAGAATGACGCGGATGTTTCTAAGAGGTTTGAAACCCGAGATACGCCAATATCTAATTTCTCACAAACCGTGTTTGTATTCAGATGTTGTTGTAAATAGGGCTCGCTTATGGAGCACGATAACGAGTCAACCCAACCAAGAGAAAGCAAAACCAACAAAAATGATAATACCAAAGGGTAGCAAACCATCAAGCTAATGACAACAAAACGGAGGGAATCAACATGCCAAAAATGGTAACCACTTTTGGTGGTAATCATGGCCAAGACAATAAAAGTGGACATTTCAAGAAGAGGAGATTCAACAATGATGGAAAGACGTCAAGACCAAAGACCTGTTGTTAAGGAAGGAGAACCACCACCTATCATATGCTTCAAATGCGAGGGAGGGACACATCACCAAACTGCATGCGCAGTAAATCAAAAACGTGTTACAATTGTGGAAGAGAAGGTCACCTAGCTAGATTTTGTCATTCAGGAAGCCAAGTCCAGCTTGGATGGAGGCACCAAAGGCCGCTCCTGTAAAAGTCAAAACCAAGAGTTCAAGGGAGAGCGTTTGTCGTGACCTCCCAAAAAGCAAGGAACCCGAACGAGGTCATCACGTAAGCTTATCATAAACTCTAAATAAAGTATATACCTTATTTGATACCTGTTCTACCCATTCTTTTATTTCTCCTACTTGCGCTCAACGCTAAAATTTGACTCGAGAAATTAGACTTTGACTTATCTCGTTGAAACTCCGCTGGGAGAAACCTTCATTACATCCACTATTTATAAGTCTTGTTTGGTTCAAATCAGCACTCTCACATTACCCGTCGATCTTATTTCATTGAAAATACTGCATTTGACGTAATTCTAGGATTGATCGTTAACTACTCATCATGCAAAAATTGATTATTTTCGTAAGGTTGTTAGCTTTCATATTCCTAACCAACCTATTATGTGAATTCAAGCAACCAAACCATTAAAATCAATCATCATCATCTCAAGCCATAAAGCTATTCGCTTATTGAAAAATGGATGTCAAGCTTTCTTAGCTCATGTCACGGATTTAAACAAAAAATACGCCGCTTTTGAATGATATTTCTATTGTTAATAAATTTCCGACGATTCCCTCAAGAACTTCCCCGCCTACCCCCAGAGCGTGAAATTGAATTTTGTATCGACCTTGAACCCAGAGACAAAACCCATTTCCAAAGCCCCATATCGAATGGCTCCTATTGAACTTCGTGGAGTTAAAGACCCAACCGCAGGAATTGTTAGACATCGGTTTCATTCGCCCTAGTACGTCTCCCTCGGGGTGCTCCTCTATTCTATTCGTGAAGAAGAAAGATGGGAGTATGCGATTTTGTATTGATTATCTGGAGTCGAACCATGTCACCATCAAAAATAGGTACCCATTGCCACGTATTGATGACCTGCTTGACCAAATTGTAAGGCGCCAAATTCTTTTCAAAGATCGATTCGCTTCCGGATATCATCAATTAAAGATTAAAACCGATGACATTCCAAAGACGCTTTCGTAACTCCCCAGACGGCATTATGAATTCCTAGTCATGTCTTTTTGATCGACTAATGCTCCGCCGCCTTTCATGGATATGATGAACCGAGTATTCAAGGAATATTTGGATCATTTTGTGGTCGTCTTTATTGATGACATCCTCATATATTCCAAAAGCCGTGAAGATCATGAGCAACACTTGAGGTCGATACTCCAAAAGCTTCGTGAAAACAAGCTTTATGCCAAGTTGAAGAAATGCGAAGTTCGCTTGAGGAAGTAGCATTCCTTGGGCACATGATATCAAATCATGGAATATCCGCTTGACCCACAAAGATTGAAGCAATTCAAAGCGGGAGCAACCTAAATCGCTGATCAAGTACGTAGCTTTTTCGGGCTTAGTTGGTTATTATCTGAGATTCGTAGAAGGTTTTCTCGAATCGCTACTCCATTAACTCAACCGACTCAAAAAGATACAAAATTCTATGAGAGCGAGGAATGTGAGAAGAGTTTTCAAGAACTCAAGAGGAGACTCATTTCAAAGACCTGCTCTCGACAATACCATCCTGCTCTGAGGGATTTGTCATCTACAAGTGATGCTTCGTGCAAAGGGTTAGGATGTGTTCTCATGCAACATGGGAAAGTCATAGCCTATGCCTCTCGACAACTCAAAGAATATGAGAGGAATTATCCTACTCATGATCTAGAGTTGGCAAATATGTTGTCTTCGCACTTAAAATTTGGAGGCATTACTCAGATGGGGAGAAAGTGGAGATCTATACTTGATCATAAAAGCCTCAAATATTTCTTCACCAAAAAGGAACTCAACATGCAAGAACGACGCTGGCTTGAACTATTGAAAGATTATGATCATACCATTCAATACCATCCTCGAAAAGTTTAACGTAGTAGTCGACGCATCGAAAGTAAGATCATATGTGGGTACGAAAGTGCAATATTGTCAACGCAAAGGCCCATTTTATATGACTTACAAAGGATGGAGATAGAGTTAAAGACTCAGGACCCATGTGATGATGGCATAATATACGAGTAGAACCGATTTTAATCGATAAAGTTAAAGTCGCCAAGCTACGCACTGGAGCCGATGCGTATGAGGAAGAAAGTGCAAGAAGGTGCTATCCCTAAGCAAGAATCGATGAAGAAGGAATACTTTGAGTCAACTCCTGCACTTTTTGTGTTCCTAACGATTTCGATTTAAAGTATAAAATCATGATGGAGGCGCACAACACACCGCTTGTAATCCATCTCGGGAGTACCAAAATGTATCGTGATCTTCGACATACATTTTGGTGGAGCAATAGAAGAGAGAGAGATCATGAGTTTATCTCAAGGTGTTTAACTTGTCAACGAAGTCAAGGCGAGCATCAAGTGCCAAAAGGTCCATTGCAACCACTTGAAATTCCAGAATGGAAGTGGGAGCACATTACCATGGATTTCAAGCATCGGTCTTCCCAAGGTTTCTCAAGGCATAGATGCAATTTGGGTCATTGTTGATAGATCGACCAAGTTCGCTTCATTTCTTACCTATACGAGAAACTTATACACTTGAACGCCTTGCTCAGATATACATAAATGAGATTGTAAGATCGCATGGTATGCCAAGATCCATAGTTTTCGATCGAGACCCAAGATTCACTTCAAGATTTTGGGTTAGTTTGCAAAAAGCTATGGGCACGGATTTACGATTTAGTTCAAGATATCATCCTCAAACTGGACGGGCAATGGAGAGGACTATTCAAACTCTTGAAGATCTATTAAGACTCTGTGTCCTCGACTTCAAGGAAGTTGGGACAAGTTCTTACCATTGGTGGAATTTTCCTACAACAACAAGCTTATCAAGCAAGTATCGCATGGCTCCATTCGAGGCGCAGATGGAAGAAAGTGTCGTTCTCCAAAGATGTCGGGATGAGGTGGGTGAAGCAACGTTGTTGGGACCGAGTTGGTACGATGACTACGTAAAAAGATTCAAATGATCCCAACAACGATAAAAACCTCACAAGATCGATAAAAGAGTTATGCCGATCTTCATCGAAAAGGACGTGGAATTCAATATTCGAGATCATGTGTTGTTACGTGTTGCTCCATGGAAAGGAGTTACGAGATTTGGAAAGAGAGGAAAGCTCAATCCTCGATTCATCGCCCATTTGAAATCCTCGATCGAGTAGGAACTGTGGCCTATAGACTCGCTTTTACCGCCAAGTATGTCTCGTGTTCATAACATTTTTCACATATCCATGTTACGTAAATATGTGGAAGACCCAACCACATTATCGAAGTTAGAACCCGATGAAATAATGGAAGATTTAACGTATGAAGAGGTTCCTGTTAAAATCTTGGATAAGAAGGAACATATTCTACGCTCCAAGGTTATACCTCAAGTCAAAGTTTTGTGGAGAAACCACGATGTCGAGGAAATGACCGGGAGTTAGAATCAAATGAAATCAAGGTATCCTCACCTCTTCACATACCGTGTATGTAATTCTAATTTCGAGGGCAAAATTTCATAAGAAGGGAGGTTGTAAGACCCCAACTTTTATGAATAAAGATGAATTTTCTATAAATATCATTTTTGAATATTAAGGAGTGAATTTGATATAATGTTATAGTGTGGGTAATATTTATAAATTTTTGCAAAGTACGCAAGTTGTTATATTATATTCGATTGGTCTGGGAATATTCATTTTAACAGGAATATTCGCATACGACGGCACAATCATCATGGTGGACCCTACAACGTAATTATTATTGAATGAGAAAAATGATGTAAATATCTTTTTATAAAAATAACTACGCTAAAGTTTTACCGTTAAACGTTGAAATAATCTAAGTGTGATAAAAGTACAAGAATACGCTGTGGTTGCATAAGAAGCACACCAGATTGATTATTGATGCTTACGTGAGAAGTCACTCAGCTTTTGTTCAATTATTGCTACAAGAATTGTTGATAAGATCTCACGTTATTTGATTCAATTATTGTCAATATTTTATATATTATTAAATCAATAATTGAGATGACAAAGTTATTAATATTATTATTTGCAATATCGACAATGTCTAGAAGTTCACAAGGAGAGGTTTGGTCACCTAATCATGCTACCAATAGGAGAAATCCTTATCGAAAGCCCCTCTTTCCGGGAACGACTCGTTGTTAAATATTGTGAATTATAATAATGATGATAAATGTTGTTAAAAATATTGAGGGGATTTTTTATGAAGTATTTGATGTAAATTTTGCTTATTTTTATGGACCCCATTTACCCATTTTTCAAAATAATCAGAAAAATTATTTATATATATATATATATATATATATATATATATATATATATATATATATATATAATAAATGGATGAAATGAAAAATGAATATATGGGTAAATATACAAGGAATATATATATGTATATATATATATATATATATATATATATATATATATATATATATATATATATATATATATATATATATATATATATATATTTTATATATATATATATATATATATATATATATATATATATATATATATATATATATATATATATATATATTTTATTGAATATGAAATAATATTATATTTTATTTTATGAAATTTTAATATTGAAAAATCAATTAAAAATTTTAAAAATGAAAAAAAAAATGTCAATCGTTTCGTGATGATTTCTAAAAATTCAAATAGTATCTCTTCCATTCTCCTATAAATAGGATGCTTAGTTAGAATTGAAAATCACACCGTAATCGTAGAATTCTTCTTCTATAATATCGAGCGTATTTCTTTAGAGTTTTAGAAAGCTTTGAGTTGTAGAAAATAAGTGAAAGTTTTCTTCAAGAATATCCCCGCTTATACCAGCTTGGAATACTCTTCTTTTCAAGGTAAGGGATGTTATTTTTGTTCAATATTCGCTTGAAATAATATTTTCTTCCATACTATGTAGTATGTAAGTAATATTATTTCGCTTCGCATTTGAATTCTATACTCATTTTGTTAAAATTTTGGCTTCTATACTCCATGAAATTAGTAGAATATCCTTGATATTTGCGCTTCATCCAAAGATCTTTTCATGGAAATATTATTCGAGCATTCTTGATAAGTTTTAACTTTTTCATGTTTGAGTACTATTCACGGGTTACTATTCCCAGTTACTATTCATGAGGTACTATTCACTCGAGTACTATTCACCTTTGGTACTATTCATGATAAAAATTGATTCATTTTTCATTCCAAATTATTTTTGGTACAATATTATTCTTGAATTTTACTCCACAAAGCAAAGATCATGTCGATAATTTGACGTTATTGATTTTCGGATAAATTAAATTATAAATCTTTAAAAATTTATCCTTGAACTTGTTTTATTGAATTTTTATATCATTGTCATCATCCTCATGTTTATATTATGTTGAAAGTCATCTGTATTCTCAGAGTGCATGATGATGGACTTGGTATGATTATGACTGTGGATTATTCTAAGATAATCATGACCGTAATGTTACAAATGATGTGGTAAAAGTCCTCATCGCCCGTAGAGCATCGATGGATGCTTGTTGGCATGATCATGACCATTGATGAATACACTAATATCCTGGCCCCGAAAGTGCATGGATAATTTGTGGTCGTGATACTAAAGAATATCCTCGATCAGAAAGTGCAGGGTGATTCGATGATGTGGATTATTTATTGTCGAGTCTCAACGATAAAAGTGATGAAAACCTTTTAAATCATAGAAGATAGTAGATTTTATGCTCTACTTGACTCTTCTAATGGATTGCTTGTTCCACCGCAGCTTAAACTTGATGTTTGTTATATTTTATCGCTTTAACATCGTCAAGGCTAACGATAAATTATTCTCGCATTATCTTAGTCATAATATTTTTTATCGGGCTAGTTGAGCTCACCTTTGCTTTCATTGTTCTCTTCAGAAATGAGAACGTAAATGGACTAGCTCTGGAAACTGGAGTGATGGTCCAGATGATAGCATTAGTAGTCCTCACTATTCTATGAAATAGTGTGATAATAAATGTATTGAGGACTCCATTTGAGTTTGAATACTGTCTAGAAGACAATATTCGTACTAAAACTCTCAGCTTATGTTTTGTCGTATTTTACATTTATAGCTTGTATTATTAAGTTGTATTTGAATTTTGTACCATGTATTTCATGCACTCAAGATGGGTGATGTATACCTATTTTGGGGTATCATGAAAGCTAAAAGAGAGAAAGAACGCAGTAAAAGAAAACACGTAAAATAAGAAGATAAAATTTTGTGAGTTTGAAAAATCAAAAGAGGTTGCCATCATTTGTGTTGCTTTCAAACAGAAAATTGAGGTAGTAATTTAACCTTTGTTCTTAATTTTTGTTTTTCATAATAATTCTATGTAATTAGTTTTGAGTATGATTTTTGAAAACATGGTGTTATATGTGTTAATGAGTGTTGATAACGCTTTATACCATTTATTTATGATGTAGAGTAATCAAATTTGTGGAAATATGTTTAGTATTGAAGAACTTGAATTACAAAGTGGTTTATGTGATATGATACGGCTTATTTTAGAATTAAAATTGATGTTCAATTCATGTGTTAAACTGTAAATTGTTTGTTGATTGTGAAAATACATGAAGAAACAAAAATAATATGATTTAAATGGACTGTTGTGGTTGTAAAATGAATTCACAGTAAATTGTTTCGCTAAGGATGTCTAAAAGTGAAGAAATAGTAAAAACAATGAATTTAGAGGTTGTAATTTAGAAGTTTATGTTGTTTATATGGTTAAAAACATGTGAGGAACATTAGTTTGTGTTTTTTATAAACTTATTACAACTTGGATAAGTTGGAATGGTTGTTAGAAAGGAGCTTTTAGGCCTACTTTGGCTTTCTGTTGTGTTCATTCGCGAACTGCAAAAACTGTTACTAGGTACCCTCGACCCGGTGGGCTTTACCAATGTAATAATGATGCCCCGGCGGGGGTAGTAGAGTTGGGACAGTTTGGTTTTAGTTGTGTGCAGTTTATTATATGGGAGTCTAACCTAATCTAAAGAACATAATAACATGTTGAACATGTAATAAGATGTTATAACAGGTTGTTAAGGTGTATATGTTGACATGGTATGATAATTTGATAAGTCAGAATCGTGGATTTCCCAAAATAGGTATACATCACCCATCTCGAGTCGCCAAATACATGGTACAAAATTCAAATACAACTTAATTATACAACAATGGGTAAAATACTTACAAAACATAATCTAAGAGTTTTAATAAGAATATTATCATCTAGACAATATCCACACTCAATGGAGTCCTCAATACATTTATTGTCACACTATTTTATAGAATAGTGAAGACTACTAAAATAACCATCTGGACCGTCAATCCAATCCCCGACTCGTCCCAACTATATTCTCATTTCCTAAAGAGAACAATGAAAGAAAGGGTGAGCTCAACAAGCCCAGTAAGAAATATTATGACTAAGATAATACATAATAATTTATCATTAGCGTTCAACAGTGTTAAACTGATAAAATATAACAAACATCAAGTTTAACTACAGCGGAACAAGCAATCCATTAGAAGAGTCAAGTTGAGAATAAAATCAACTATCTTCTATTATTTAAAAGGTTTTTCATCACTTTTATCACTGAGACTCATTTTAATAAATAAACCACATCATCCCCGCACTACGGCCAAGGATATTCATTAAGATCACGCACCACAATTATCCATGCCCCACGGGCCAAGGATATTCGTATTCATCAATGGTCATAATCATGCCAACAACTCGCCCATCAATACACTACTACCAATGAGGACTTTTACCACATCATTTGTAACATTACTGGCCATGATTATATCGAATAATCCTCGTCATAATCATACCAAGTCCATTTACGCACTACAAGCCATAGATTGACTTTCAACATTTTATAAACATGAGGATGATGACAATGATATAAGAATTCAATAAAATAAGTTCAAGGATAAATTTTTAAAGATTTATAATTTAATTAATCCGTAAATCAATAATGTGCAAATTGTCAATATGACATCTGCTTTTGTGGAGTAAAATTCAAGAATGTTTAGAAGAATATTTCCATGAAAAGATATCGATGAAGTTTAAATATCCGTGATATTCTACTAATTTCATGGAGTATAAGCCAAAACTTTAACCAACCGAGTATAATAGAATATATGAAATCGCAAATAGATTTTTGCTCAAGCAATGCAGAATCCACGACATGATGCATCATTTCCAAAATTTAATAAGGAATGAATACAAAGGATCATTCACCATGCATGCAGAGTCCACATAGATAGGTTATTCCAATGTAATAATAAAGAATGGAATAATGTAGAATTCACCATGCATGCGATAGATCACATGCATGTGTTATTCCAACAAAATAATAAAGAATGGAATAACAAAAGAATTCACCTGTGCATGCGATAGATCAGATGCATATGTTATTCCAATGTAATAATAAAGAATGGAATAACAACCCTTACTTAGTATTGAAAGAAAATAACTCTTCATGAATACGAAAGAAATAATACCCTTACCTTAGAAGAAACCGGATAATCGAATAATGAGAGGAAGCAAACTTCTTCTTCTTTCTCTATAATAATTACTCTCAGGAGACTTAGTGAATTGGTGAGAATGAAATAAGAATGAGCTTCTATTTATAGGAAAATAAAGTTTCGACAATTGCACGCTTTTGGGGCTCTCAAATATTACAAAGATAATACCTTCCCTTTTTCTTCATTTTTAATTTAGTCCCGCAAGTATTATCAAACTTGCACCACCTCCCCTAATAGTAAATAATGTGAATTAATAGTTCATTCATGTAACTTAATTGTGTAATCATGTGAAAAACTAATTACAAAGATAAAGATATGTGATTTAACTAGATTTTTGTAATTTAATTTTAATATTTATTAAATAAAATAAATATTTTTGATGATTTAATTATTAGATTAAATAATTAATTGATGAAGTTGTGGTAGATTAATTTAATTATACTTGTTATATTTATTAAATTAATGTAGAGAATTTTGTTATTCAAAGTATGTAATTATGTGAGTTTATTAAATTAAAAGAAATATTTAATAAGCCTAATATTAATTTATAATTAATGAGAAAATTAATTATATGATTATGTGAATTAATGAAAAATTATTATATTTTATTCAAATTAAATTAAATAATATATTTGAGTTATCAGATAATTGGGTATGACATTATTTAAACTATAGTATAAGAGAATCATTAAAATAAATAGTTGTGAAACCTATTCTCGCCACCAAAGAAGGCCCCAAGGAGTTGATAAGAAGCCATCCATGATCGGGTAATTGGACCATAATGCGCCTACATTGCTTTTATTTAATATATGTATTCTAATTTCTAAGTTCAGCAAAGAAAAAGAGTTCGAGAAATTCACAGAGAGAATTTAGAAATTTTGAGAGTAAAAGAGAAGGTTTGTCAGAGAGATTGTAAGTTGTGATCAACCTGTGTAATCCAAACAGTAGTAATCAAGGTAATCTCTGCCTTCCCAAATTTTAAATTACGCCTTTAAGTTTTCATAAAATGGCTTCAACGCTTTGTTAAAAACTCCGTGAATGGGGAAAAAGTATGATTATGGGTTCATGAGTGTTAAGATATATCATATCATATTTGATTATATATATATTATACAAACCATATCATCGGGCTTATAATTACAACGATGTTATGGTCTCAAAATTTACAGTAGTATGGAATATGGGTATACGGCCCTTATAACGCGATTTTAATAGTCAAACATAAATTGCTTTGTAAAACTTCCACTCAGATATAAGTATGCATGTTAAAATGAAGTGAACAAAACTTGAATGGTTGGATTTGGTGTTATAATGAATTCGTGGCATTTAAATTTTATGATTTATGTTCAAAACCTTCAAGAATGTTGAAATTTATTTATTTTAACTCAGAATTATGTGTTTTAATGGGTTAAAATCATTCTATAAATGTTGGGTAATGATTATGGATGAATTCTAGCATGTGGGTATGTTAAATTGGTGAAATTAATGATCATGTAGTGTTTATTTCGCTGAACTCTATGTTCTTCGCGAACTAAAATTTCAAAATCTGGAGTTTTGCGCCGCGACGCCAAGTCAAGAATCAAGTCTCAGCAATAGTCATTAAGTTCCAAATAAGAATACACCATTTGGCAAAGCAAATACCACTTTTAGCGTAATGGCCCGTAAATGAGTTTTTAAAATGTTTAAGTCTAGCAATGTGTTATTAACTTAATCTAATGAACATAAAAATATGTTAAAAGTATAGTGAAATGTTAAAACAGATTATTAACATGTCAATAACATAATTGCATGTGGATTGAATTATTGAGTGCATAATGAGCTTATTATTCGTGAAATGTTATTACATGACAATAAGTGTGATAATTTGACTAAGTATAGTCATAACCAAAGTTTAGACAAGAGAATGAACTTGTGATGACTAGTTACATTATAATTAACTATAGTTATGAATGGAAATGATATGTAGGATTAAATTCAAGGAACATGTTTAATTAACGTGTAATCTACGCACGAGGCAAGTTTCCTAACCCTACTTGTTATCATTATTCAAGTCATTCTCATTATTATTAATCAAGTTCAATTGTTATATTAAAGATTAATTATCTTTTCAAAGCATGATTTCGTTATACAACAATTGTTCTATTGTAGATACATATTGAGATTATTATTCAATTTAATTACCATTTATTGTTGACTTCGGTTAGACTAGTGAACCTCATTTGATTCAACTAGTCCATAGTTGATGGACGCTCAAAATTTTAGAACCCTTATTGATTTATCCAAACCAAACTTTTTCAAAAGTGACTCTAATGTCAAACCGAGATGAACAACCCGTGTAGGGATTACTTATGCATTAGCTGCTAAGATATTGTGCACAAAGATGGTACTAAGGGTCGATCCCCTAAGTACGAAAGTAAGAAGAGTCCATAGTCTTACGATCCTAAAGGTTTCAAAGATAACCCTTGATAACCTAGGACATAGTTCAAGGTCTTATGACCCTCGTAAATCTTTTGAATTTTGTTATTCATTCTTGATTCAAAAGTCGAGCTTTTATTTCAAAGAGTCTTTGATTCACTCGCATGTTATTATATATTGTTATTTCATTTTTATACTCAGGGCAATCATGCTCACTCTCATGTAATAATAACATTGCAATTAAGAACTAAAGGTAACGATGAGCCTTCTACTAGCAAAGGCAAAGGCAAAGCTAATAAGTGATGAAGACTTATTATTAAATTTTTAGAATGTTATTGTAAAGACTTGATGTTGTTTAAGACTTATTTGTTTATATTTCGCATGTATGTTTAAGGTTAGTTTGACCGATTGTATTTATTATTCAGATGTCAGAATCCCAAAAAGGGGAAGATTTTATTTCTATCTATGCATGGTTTGCATTTATTACGGGTAGATAGATAGATGATATTTCAGTATAAAGGAACACCAAACCTGTGGAATTGAAGTACCCAGATTTGGGGGGGTGTCACAGTCGGTATCAAAGTCAGAGGTTATAATCTTAGGTGGGGAACAACCTTAGTAAAGAGCCTTATAGAAATAATATAGTGATGGAAAACTCTTATCGAGTTCGAGAAATGAATTTCAGAATTTATTGAAGATAATAAAAGACTTTATGTCCTTATGTGTTAAATTATGTGCTCACTAGTACGACTTAGTAACTAAAACTTGAAATTATGTTGTCAGGATGTCGGATGTTGGAGGAACTAGTTTAGCTGGGGAGGAGGAACCCCGAGTACCTACAGTACCTACAGAGGAGGAGCCCCGAGACATTCATGTCATTAGGGAAAAGTTGGTACAGAGAGGGTCATCTCCATTGATCACTGTTGTTGGTCAGGAGCATGAACCTGAGACTGATCCTGAGGAGGATCCGGAGGAAGAAGATGAAGAAGAAGAAGAGGAGTTTCCACCGCACTCCATTGATGCTGAGATATACGACGTGTTATACGAAAGTAACGTAGAGTTACGGGACAATGTCTAGGATCTGACTGAGCGGGCGATCATTCAGCAGATTACTCTCGAGCAGAAGGAGAGGGAAATTGAGACTCTTCACTCATAACTAGGAAATGTAGAATCTGATTTGGTCCACGAGAAGGGTTAAACTGAGGATAAGACCGAGGAGATAGAGAAGTTGATGAAGGAACTGAAGGAAAGATCCAAAGGCCGATCATAGCAGAGAGGGTCAAAAGAGAGTCACGCCAGGTCGAATTTTCATAAGAGGATGGTCGTCGCAAAGAAGGCTAAGCTTGGGGAGACGATTTCACACTTAATAAGGCAATGGATGAGGCCCATGCTCGAAGTTTTGAGGTACCCAATCCAGCTCAAGGGCTACCATCAGACATGCTAGATCGCAGGACGATGTCTCAGACATGGAAGAGGACCGTAGTAAAGGCTATTCAAATCACTTGATAGATGTAAAGTGATATAATTTGTTTAATTATGTGATAAACTTATCTAGTATTCAGATGTAAATTCCGATGTGGTTTTGAACAAAGAGATATTTTTAATATTTTAAATCCTGTGGATTCTTTATCTGAGGATAATGGATGTAAATAGCAGTAATGCTATCGTTTGATGTAAAAACTTTTGATTTGAATGAATTTATATCAAGTTATTTGAGATAATGTGTTAAATAATTATATTAAATTGTTGAGTTAAGTCTTAACTATTTAGAGAATTTAATAGAGATTTAATAAGCATATATTTTAATAGAAATATGCCTCCAAGAAGAAGACAACAACGTTAACCAGCTCAAGAAGGATCTACAAATAACAACAATAACGCCAATGCTAATCATGTTCAGCAATGGGTTAACTTACTAGCTGGAGCAATGAATATTCAACCTCAAGCACCACCAAATACTACGTTTAAGGATTTCAAGGAAGTGGGACAGCCAGAGTTTAAAGGTTCCATGAACCCGATCGCGCCAAACGCGGGTTATGGAAATGGAAAAGGTTTTCGACGTCGCTTAGGTTAGAGAAGACTGTAAGACCGCTTTTGTAACGCTTATGTCAAGTCTCAAGCTAGCTATCAGGAAAGCAAACAAAGTGCGAGGAGGTGAAGGGTAAATATTGGGAGAGATTCAAAGAGATGTTTTTCGAGATGTATTTTCGATCAACCGCAGTAAACCAAATGGAGGTTGGGCTCGAGTCAAGCAGAGAATATGTCCGCACTGATTATGGCTAGATTCAACGAGTCATGAGGTTTACCCCTGCATCAAGTACACACGATGATGAGAAAAGCAAGAAGATTTGAACAAGGGTCAAGCCTCGGGTATAAAGAAAGTATCAATGTTTCAAATTTAAACACTTTTGGTCGAGTATCGAAAAGGCCATCCTCGCTAAAGGTGGTAGATATGCTGACCAAGTACAATAAAGATCGTAAAAAGAAGAAGACTAAAAGTGAAGGAAATAATAAGACTAGTGGAAGTTGCATGAGGTGGTAATTTTAATCGTAAGAAGAGGTGGAATGACAACTCATCATCTGGGGAGTCGCAAGGAGGTCGTAAAAAGAGGATTAAAGAATGCCGCACCTGGAAAGCTCATCCGGGATTTGTATGAAAGGAAAGCTGTGTGTGCTACAATTATGCGTGGAGGGCAACATAGCACCTAACTATCCTAACCCAAAGAAGGGTGCCTCGCTTCACTTGTGGTTCAAAGGATCATTTGGCAAGAGATCATCTCCAAAGGGATCTCGAGGGGGTGATCAGAGGAAACAAGGAAATAGAAAAGGAAATGTTTCGACTATCATCGACCAACCGCAACCAACCAACCGACCGCTAGTACTTTCAATATGACGATGCAGGATGCAGTTCAGTCTCGTGAAGTGGTGTCAGGTATCATTCCGATCAATAAAATTAATGCTTATGTATTATTTGATTTGGGTGCTACTTGTTCCTTTATATCCCATGACTTTGCTAAGAATTTAGATTTGCCTAAGGATGAGTTGATCACCCCATGAACATAGAAATTATGTAATATATAAATAATCCTCATAAGACGCATATAAGAATCAGAGAGGATATTAAGGGTAATATCATGAATGTAGATCTTATCCCTATTTGACTTGGGGAATTTGACGTTATCTTGGGAATGGACCGTTATTCAATTATGGGGTCAGAATTGATTGCCAAAAGAAGTGTATTAACCTTATAACTCCGCCAAAGGTCAGGTTTTATGGTAGCAAGTCGCCTGCATAAGCGAAGTTATCCGGACGATGTCAGCAGACAGAAGTTGTTAAGGCAAGGTTGTGTAGGATATTTAGCTTACATAGTCGATAGTCGAAGAGAACCCAAAGTAGAGGAGATACCCAGTAGTGAGAGACTTCATCGATATCTTTCCAAACGATTTTCCGTGCCTTCCACCAAATATAGAAGTTGATTTCGTGGATCTATTCGGGCGCTAGAACCGCCTCCAATATCGAAGGTACCATACCGAATGGCACCAAAGAGAGATGAAAGAATTAATGGTACAACTACAAGAATTATCGGACAAGAAGTACATTCAACCGAAGCGATCGCTGGGGGAGCAATTTGTTGTTTTGTGAAGAAGAAGGATGAAGGGCGCGGCTCGCATCGATTATAAAGAACTCAATAAGGTCAATATTAAGAATAGATATCCATTACCGAGGATCGATAATCTGCTTGATCAATTGAAGGAGCGAAATATTTTTCCAAGATTGATTTGAGAAGTGGTTACTATCAATCAAGGTGAGGCCGAGGATGTACCAAGATGCTGTCGTAATACACTATATGGTCACTACGAATTTTTGGTTATGTCGTCAGTCAAACGAATTCTCCCGCAACATTTATGGGATTAATGAATGGTGTGTTCAAACCATTTTTGGACAAGTTCGTAGTGGTATTTATAGATGATATTTTAGTATACTCGAAAACCAAGGAAGAACATGAAGAGCATTTGAGATTAACGCTGAAGTATCGAGGAGGAGAAGTTGTATGCCAAGTTTTCAAATGCTAATTTTGGATCGAGCGGGTGCAATTTCGGGCATGTGATCGATAAAACTAATTTTAAGAGATCCATCCAAAGTCGAAGCCGTGATTAATCGGGATCAGCCGAGGACGCCGCTTAAGTAACGTAAGTTTTCTTAGATTGGTAGGATATTAAAGAAGGTTCATTCAAGACTTTTTTCCAAGATCGCAACTCCGCTAACTAATTTAACTCAAAATCAGGAAATTTGTTTGGACTCGAGAAGTGTGAGGAAAGCTTTCAAGAATTGAAGAAGAGGTTGAGTACAACACCGTGTTGTCTCTTCCGGACGATACAGAAATTTTGTTGTTTATAGTGATGCATCGATAAAGGACTTGGTCATGCAGCAGACGCCTCCCAAAATTAGGTATACATCACCCATCTTGGGTCGCCAGATACATGGCATGTAATTCAAATACAACTTACTAATACAATCGCGTGGTACAATACGACAAAACATAAATCGTAAGTTTGAATACAAATATTGTCTACTAGAGAGTATACAAACTCAAAAGGAGTCCTCATTACAATTATTATCACACTATTTCACGTAATAGTGAGGACTACTAATGTTATCCTTCTCGACCATCACCCGCTCCTCGACTCGTCCCCAGCCTATATTCTCATTTTTCAAGAGAATAAAGGAAAGAAAGGGTAAGCTCAACTAGCCCAAGAAGAAATATCATGACTAAGATAATGCGTAATAAATTATCATTAGTCTCCAACAATGTTAAACCGATAAAATATAATGTACATCAAGTTTAATCAGAAGCTTGAATAAGCAATCCATTAAAAGAGTCAAGTAGAAAATAAAATCTACTATCTTTATGATTTAAAAGGTTTTTCATCATCGTTATCGCCGAGACTCACTTTAATAAATATTCCACATCATCAATCACCCTCCACTACTACTAAGGATATTCTTTTAGTATCACGCACCATAATTATCCACGCACTACACGCCAAGAATATTTGTGTATTTATTAATGGTCATGATCATGCCAACAATCGCCCATCAATGCACTACGGCCAATGATGACTTTTTCCACATCATTTGTAACATTACGGCCATGATTACAATCAATAATCTTTCGTCATAATCATACCAAGTCCATCTATGCACTACGTGCCATGTATGACTTTCAACATAAATATAAACATGAGGATGATGACAATGATATAAGAATTCAATAAAACAAGTTCAAGAATTAATTTATCTAGGAACTAATAACATCCAAATTGTCAACGGATAACGCTGTCAGAGTAAAATTCAAGAATGCTCGTAAGAATATTTCCATGAAAAGATATCGATGAAACGAAATATCAAGGATATTCCACTAATTTCATGCGCGTATAGAAGTCAAAACTTTAACCAACCGAGTATAATAAAGAATGGAATAACAAAAGAAATCACCATGCATGCAGATTCAGATGTATAAAGTTATTCCAAATGTAATACTAAATAACGAACCAGTCAAAGTTTAAATTCGCAGACCGGCTATGATGTTCCAACAGTAATAATAAAGAATGGAATAACAATGTAAATCACCATGCATGGGGTACTTCAGACAGACAAAAGTTATTCCAATGTAATACTAATAAGGATTTTAATCAGTCCGACGAAAACGCATGCATGTGATATTCCAAATGTAATAATAATGAAGATTTAACCAAAAGGCAGAAATGCATGCATGTGATATTCAAATGTAATAATAAAGACGGAATCAGTCCCAAGATAAACGCATGCATGTGATATTCCAAATGTAATAATAATAAAGATGTAATAATAGAAGAATGTCACCAAGTACACGTAGAAATTCACTGTGATAATCGTTATTCCAAGCAGTAATAATAAAAAGAATAGAATAATGTAAGTTCTCTTCATGAATACAAAAAAAATAATATCCCTTACCGTGAAAAGAAATGAATATAAGAGTAGTTAAGAAAGCAAAAACTTTTCTTATTTCTCTCTATAATTTTTCTATCTAGAGTTTCAAAGAATTCGTAAGAAATAATGAAGGAATGAGCTTCTATTTATAGGAGAATGGAAGGGCATCGGTTTCAAGCACGTAAATAATTTTATGTAATTATTTCTTCAATCAACTAACAACTAAGTCAAACAACTAACCAATAAGATTTCAAAAAAAATTAAAATATAATACATATATATAAACACATGTTTTCAATTTATATATATCAATATTATATATACCACTAGATTTTTTTATCCCCCATATCCAACATCAATCCCCACCCTCCCAAAAAATCAATTTCACTACACTTACACATCACTATCACACTACCACTTTTCCACCATTTTCCACTCACACACACATCACACACCTATCACTTTCACATATCACTTTCTCCCACATATATACTCAATACATATATATACTTCCACACGATACTCTTCCATTTCTAAAATTATTTTTCCAACACATATGGGCTCCCACATGTGGCCCCCAAAGGGCCCCACCTTTAAATAATTTTCATCGATTATTTTGAAAATGGGTAAATAGAATCCATAAAATAAGCAAACTTCATAAAAATCACCTTAATAATTTTAACAACATTTATCATCTTTATTACAATTCACAATATTAATCGACTGTGTCGCTCCTGTGAAAGAGGGGCTTTCCAATAAGGATTTCTCCCTATTTGCCGCAATTAGGTGACCAAACCTCTCCTCGATGTAACTTCTAGACATCGCTAATATTGCAAATAATAATATTAATAATTTTGTCGCCTCAATTATTAATTTTAACAATATAATAAATATCACAATAATTGAATCAAATAACGTGAGATACTATGCAACAATTACTATAAGAATAATTGAACAAAACTCGAACGACTTCTCACGAAGCATCAATAACCAATATCGGCGCTACTACGCAACCACGCCAGACATCAGATTTTTTATCACGAAAGTAGTTCAACAAAGATCAACCAGAAAACTTCCGCCGTTATTTTTATAAAAATATTTTTTGTCATTTTCAATCCGATAATAATTTCGCTAGGGGTCCACTAATGATCGCGCCTGCTGTATTTAATATTCCTCGCTAAAAATGAATATTCCCCACCAATCTAATATAATATAACAACTTGCATACTATACAAAATTTATAAATATTACCCACAACTATAACATTATATCAATTTCACCCATAATATTCAAAAATAATATATATAGAAAATTCATCTTTATTCAAAAGTTAGGGTTTTTTACACGCGTCGATGCAAAACTACAAGTCATCAAGTGCATTTATCACGACAATCAAGGATTTAAGAAGGATATCCCACCCACGACTTGGAGTTAACCGCAGAGTTTTTGCTTTGAAAATTTGGAAGCACTATCTCTACGGGGAGAAATGTGAAATATATAAAGACCACAATAGTCTCAAAATATATTTTACACGTAAGGACTTTGAATACGCCAAAGAAGGTGGTTGGAATTAATTAAGGACTACGATCGTGAGATTTTATACCATCCCGTAAGGCAATGTCGCTGACGCCTTTTTAAGTAGAAAGGGCCTGGAGAAGTTGATGATGTCAATCGCCAGAGGAGCTAATTTTAAATGGAGAAACCGGAGTCGAAGTGAAGTATCCCCATGGAAATTGATGAGAAGTTATTTTATGCAACTGCACAACCTTACTTGATAAAGTTAAGGAGGCTCAACTTCGTGATTTATGAATGCAAAAAGGTGATAAGGAAGATATCTCAAGGAACCGAACCAAGATTTAAGATGGATAAGGAAGGAATAATCGAGATTTGAGAGCGTAATTTGGTTACCGCCAGCATTCGTAGATTAAGGAAGGAATTTTGAGTGAGGCTCACGGCTCACGATATTCGATTCACCCCGGTAGTACCAAGATGTATCAAGATCTTCGACAACACTTCCGTATTTAATTTGAAACGCGATGTTATGTAATGTGTCACAAGTGTCTCACCCGCCGAAAAGTGAAAGGTAACATCGTGAGACCGAAAGTGGATTGCTACAACCGCTGAGATCCCTGCAATGGAAATGGGAACATATTACGATGGACTTCGTGGGTTGGCCTTCCAACTACTCGTAAAGGCTACGACGCAAGATTGGTGATCGCCGACCGATGCACAAAATCCGCACACTTCCTTCCGATAAAAATCGATTCAACTTAGATCGCCAGCAAGGTTATATGTAAAAGAGATTGCTTGAGGCAACGTGAGTGCCAATTTCAATTGTTTTCGATAGGATCCGCGCTTACATTGAACTTCTCGAAATGTCTACAGAATGCATGGGTATGCAATAAGCATGATGAGTACGTATATATCACCTCAAATGTATGGACAGAGTGAAAGAACGATCTGCATCTTTTAAGATATGCTAAGAGCCTCGCAAGTGATGGACTTTAAGGAAATTGGGATAATCACCACCGCTTGTAGAGTTTGGCTACAATAACAAGCATTATCGTTAGTATCGGGCATTCCACCCATGAAGCATTATACTAGAAATGCGTAACTCGCTTACTAGGATGCAGATGGCGTAAAGACAATCGCTAAAGCCCTTAATTGGTACAGAGATGCCAGTAAATAGTCAAAGTGATCTTAGTAGTAGCCAAGATAGATGAAGAAATACGCCGATCCACATCGTAAAAACGCTGAGTTTGAATTCCGTAGTTATGTGTTCTTAAAGGTCTCTCCATGGAAGGGAAAGATCAAAGTTCTGGAAGAAAGGAAAATTGTTTCAAGATTTATTGGACCATTCAAGTACTTCAAGAATAGGAGAAGTTGTGATGAGGTAGCCCTACCTCCAACACTCGAGAATGTCCACAACGCCTTCCATGTTTCGCTCTACTACCCTACAAAGCCGATTACAAGCATGTAATTGAATAAGAACCCCTACATTTTGAAAAAAGACTTATCTTACTAAGAAATTCGCTGCTCAAATTGTCAACCTAAAAGAACAAGTTCTTTAAATAAAGTAATACCTTCCGTTAAGGTAATTTGAGGAACCACACGCCAAATCAAGAAGCTACGTGGGGAACTCAAAGAGAATACGATGAAGAATTACCCTCATTTATTTACTTAATTTATGTGTAAGCGATTCGGGGATGTAATCTTTGTAAGTGGGGGAGAATGTAACTGCCGAATTTATTGAGTCGTAATTCTGGGGATGTAATCCTTTAAGAGGGGAAAGATGTGACAAACGAGATTTTGTAATTTAATTTTAATATTTATCAATTAAATAAATATTTTCGATGATTTAATTATTAGATTAAATAATTAATTGATGAAGTTATGGTAGATTAATTTAATTATATGTGTTATATTTATAAAATTAATGTAGAGAATTTTGTTATTCAAAGTATGTAATTATGTGAGTTTATTAAATTAAAAGAAATATTTAATAAAGTTTCAATATTAATTTATAATTAATGAGAAAATTAATTATATGATTATGTGAATTAATGAGAAATTATTATATTTTATTCAAATTAAATTAAATAATATATTTGAGTTATCAGATAATTGGGTGTGACACGCATTTAAAACTATAGTATAAGAGAATCATTAAAATAAATAGTTAGAAACCTATTCTCGCCACCAAACAAGGCCCTATGGGAGTTGACAAGAAGCTATCCATGATCGGGTAATCAACCATAATGCGCCGCTCATTGCTTGTTTAATATAATGATTCTAATTTCTAAGTCTAGCAAAGAAAAGAGCTCGAGAAATTCACAAGAGAGAATTTAGAATTTTCGTAGTAAAAGAGAAGGTTTGAGAGAGATCAGAAGTTGTGATCAACCTCAGGTAATCCAAACAGAGTAATCAAGGTAATCTCTTCTTCCCAAATTTTAAATTACGCCATTTAAGTTTTCATAAAATGGCTTCACGCTTTGTTAAAAACTCGTGAATGGGGAAAACAAGATGATTATAGGTTCATGAGAAAGTTAAGATGTATCATATCGTATTTGATTATATATATGTTATACAAACCATATCATCGCTTCATAATTACAACGTATGTTATGGCCTCAAAATTTACAGAGTATGGAATATGGCCATATGGCCCTTATATACGTGATTTTAATATGTCAAACATAAATTGCTTTGTAAAATTTTTCTTGTATATAATTATGCATGTTAAAACGAAGTGAACAAAACTCGAATGGTTGGATTTGGTGTTATAACAAATCTGCGGGCATTTAAATTTTATGATTTATGTTCAAAACCTTCAAGAACATCAAGAATGTTGAAATTTACATATTTTAACTCTATAATAATGTGTTTTAATGGGTTAAAAATCATTTTATAAATGTTGGTAATGATTATGGATGAATTTCTAAGATGTGGGTATGTTAAATTTGTGGAAATTAATGATCATGTAGGTTTATTTCATTGAACTCTATGTTCTTCGCGAACTAAAATTTCAAAACTGGAGTTTCACAATCATGCACAATTCCGTGAATCAAGTCTCGCACGTCAAATACTTATTTTCAGCAAAGGTTAAGCTCCAAATTACAAATAATAAAGATCAAGAACGCCATCAAGCCAAGCAAATAGCCTAATTTTGAAGCGTAATGTTCGTAAATGAGTTTTAAAAATGTTTAAGCTTAGCAATGTGTTATTAACTTAATCTAATGAACATAAAAAATATGTTAAAAGTATAGTGAAATGTTAAACAGATTATTAATATGTCAATAACATAGCTGTATGTGGATTGAATTATCGAGTCTATAATGAGCTTATTATTCAGAAATGTTATTACGTTGACAATAAGTGTGATAATTTGACTCAAGTATAGTCATAACCAAAGTTTAGACAAGAGAATGAACTTGTGATGACTAGTTACATTATAATTAACTATAGTCAGAATGTAAATGATACGTAGGATTAAATTCGAGGAACGTGGTTTAATTAACGTAATCTACGCATTTGGCAAGTTTCCTAACCCTACTTGTTATCATTATTCAAGTCATTCTCATTATTATTAATCAAGTTCAATTGTTATATTAAAGATTAATTATATTTTTCAAAGTATGATTCTCGTTATACAACAATTTGTTCTATTGTATACATATTGAGATTATTATTCTATTTAATTACCATTTATTGTTGAACCCGGGTTAGACTAGTGAACCTCATTTGATTCAACTAGTCCATAGTTGATGGAAGTTCTAAATTTCGTAACCCTTTATTGATTTATCCAAACCAAACTTCCTTCGTGCGTGAGTCTAATGTCAAACCGAGATGAACAACTCAGATAGGGATTACTTTATGCTATCGCTAAGATATTGTGTACAAGATGGTACTAAGGGTCGATCCCCCAAGTACGAGTAGTAAGAGTCCATAGTCTTATGAATGTTAAAGGTTTCAAGTATAACCTCGATAACCTAGACATAGTTTAAGGTCTTACGATTCTCTAAATCTTTTCAATTCTTGTTATTCATTCTCGATTCAAAAGTCGAGCTTTTATTTCGTAAGTCTTTGATTCACTGCATGTTATTATATATTGTTATTTCATTTTTTTATACTTGTGAGTAATTATGTTCACTCTTGTAATAATAACATTGCAGCTTAAGAACTAAAGGTACGTATGAGCCTTCTACTAAAGCAAAGGTAAAAGGCAAAGCTTAATAAGTGATGAAGATTTATTATTAAATTTTTTAGAATGTTATGTAAAGACTTGATGTTGTTTAAGACTTATTTGTTTATATTCCGCATGTATGTTTAAGGTTAGTTTGAATTTAGGATTGTATTTATTATTCAGATGTTGTAAATCCTAAGGGGAGGATTTTATTTCATCTAAGTGCATGGTTCGGATTTATTATGGGTAGATAGATAGATGATATTTGTATAGTGAACACCAAACCCATGGAATTTAAGTACCTTGATTGGGGTGTCACAATACCTTCATCTACACCTCCATTTTTAATTTAGTCATGCAAGTATTATCAATCTTTTACCACCTCCGCTTAATAGTACATGAATGTGAATCAATAGTACACACATGTGAACAAATAGTTATAAACATGTGAAATAATAGCAATTAATTGCTCATTTATCCGATTAATTATCCGATTAGTCAATATAACCTCCAAACATCAATTATTATCTAAATAAATGTCATTTTCCACTAACACTAATAATCCCAACACAATGGAACTATCAATTTCATCTTTAATCAACACGGACTTATTCATCATTAATATTATAACTTATAATATTTAACAAACTGTGTCGCTCCCTGTGAAAGAGGGGCTTCGATAAGGATTTCTCCTTATCACGCCGCAATTAGTGACCAAACCCTCCTCGATGTAACTTCTAGACATTTTCAATATTGTAAATAATAATATGAATAACTTTGTCATTTCAATTATTAATTTAATAATAATAAATATTATGCGTATGATATTGTGACAATAATTGAATCAATAATACGAGAGATATGATACAATTACTATAGAAAGTAATAATCGAGTATAACAGAAGTGATTTCTCACGAAGATCAATAATCAATAATTGTAAAAGCTAATATACAACCACGCCAGACATCGTATTTTTACCAATGTGAAGTTCAACTGCTTAATCTGCAAAACTTTCACGTTATTTTATAAAAGATAATTTTGTCGCTTAACTCAACGCATAATATTTCTTTCAGGTCCATCAATGATCAGGCCATCGTATGAATATTCCCTCGTTAAAACTAATATTCCTCACCAATCGAATATTATATAAACCACTGCTTACTTTGCAAAATTTGTAAATAATACCCACAACTATAACATTATATCAAGTCCACACCATAATATTCAAAATATATTTTGAGAAAATTAATCTTTATTCATAAAAGTTGGGGTCTTTCAACTCCCCTTATTATGAATATTTGTCCTCTAAATTAGGTGGCATGTTATGTCAAGAGGTGAGGATATTTTGATTTTATTTCAGCATTCTAACCCCTGTGTCATTTCTCAACATCGTGGTTTATCCACAAAACTTCGACTTGAGGTATAACCTCGGAGCGAGAATATGATCCTTCTTATCCAAGATTTTAACAGTACCTCTTCATACGCTAAATCTTTTCTATCTCATCCGCTCTAATTCAATAATGTGGTTCGGGTCTTTCACATATTTACGTAACATAGATATGTGAGAAACGTTATGAACACGAGAGACATACTTCAAGGTAAGGCTAGTCTATATAGCCACAGGCCCCTACTCGATCGAGGATTAAAAATGGGCCAATGAATCGAGGATCGAGCTTCCTCTCTTTCCAAATCTCAGAACTCCTTTCCATGGAGCAACACGTAACAACACATGATCTCCAATAATGAATTCCATGCCTTTCGATGAAGATCAACATAACTCTTTTGTCGATCTTGTGAGGTTTTTATACGCTGGTTTCGGATCATTTGAATCTTTTTCCGCTGTCATACATACCAACTCTAGTCCCAACAATGTTGCTTTTTACCCACCTCATCCCAAAGATACCGGAGAACTACACTTTCTTCCATACAACGCCTCAAATGGAGTCATGCCAATACTTTTGATTGATAATTGTTGTCAGAAAACTCCACCAATGGTAAGAATTTGTCCCAACTTCCTTTGAAGTCAAGGACACAAAGTCTTAATAAATCTTCAAGAGTTTGAATAGTCCTTCCAATCGCCCATCCATTTCGAGGATGATATGTCTAACTAAATCGCAGAACTGCGCTCATAGCTTTTTGCAAACTAACCCAAAATCTTTAGTTTAATATCGGTCTCGATCGTAAACTATGGATACCGAATACCATACAATCTTAGAATCTCGCTTATGTACATACTAGCAAGACGCTCAATGTATAAGTTTTCAGACAGTAAGAAATGAGCGTGATTGGTCAATCTATCAAAAATGACCCAAATCGCATCTATGCCTTGAGAAACCTTAGGAAGACCCCAGAATCTAAATCCATAATGTGCTTCCACTTCCACTCGAATTTCAAGTGTTTGTAGTGGACCTTTGTCACTTGATGTTCGCCTTTGACTCGCTGACAAGTTAGACACCTTTGAGATAAACCTCGCTATCTCTCTCTTCATATTGTTCCACCAACATGTATGTCAAGATCACGATATATTTTGGGTACTCCCATGATGGATTGCAAATCGTGTCACATACTCCATCATGATTTTATACTTTAAGTCGTAATCATTAGGAACACAAAGTCTAGAGTCGACTCAAAGTATTCCCTCTTCATCGATTCTTGCTTCCCGAGATAGCACCTTCTTGCACTTTCTTCTTCATACTGGCCTACTCCAGTGTCCTGTAGCTTGAGGAGCTTTAACTTTATCGATTAAAGTCTGGTTCTACTCAGATATTCGCCATCATCACACATGGGTCCCCGGAGTCTTTAACTCTATCTCCATCCTTGTAAGTCATATAAAATGGGCCTTACATTGACAATAATGCACTACACCAAGATATGATCTTCTACTCAATGCATCACCACCACGCTCACTTTCCAGGATGGTATTGAATGGTATGATCGTAATCTTCAATAGCCTCGCCATCGCCATCGTTGCCTCATGTTGAGTTCCTTTGAGTGAAGAAATATTAGAGGTTTTATGATCCAGATAGATCTCCACCTTCTCTCAATACGTAATGCTCCAAATCTTAAGCTTAAAACGACAACAAGAAATCCTAGATCATGAGTAGGATAATTCCTCTCATATTCTTTTGAGTTGTCGTAAGGCATAGGCTACGATTTTTCCATGTTGCATGAGAACACATCCTAACCCTTTCCTCAAGCATCATCAGATGAGAAATCCTCCCAGCCGACATGGTATTGTCGTATCAAAGTCAAATAAGCCTCCTCTCGAGTTCTTGAAAACTCTTCTCACATTCTCGCCCAATCAACTTTGTATCTTCCGAGTCAATGAGTTATTGGAGAATCGATTCGAGAAAACCCTTCTATTTAATCTCCGATAATAACTATTAAGTTCGAGAAAGCTACGATTGCACATCGATTTAGGTTGTTCTACTTTGAATAGCCTCAATCTTCGACGGTCAATGTGATATTCCATGATTTGATACTACGCGTTCATGAATGCTACTTCCTCGCCGTAACTCGCATTTCTTCAACTTGGCATAAAGTTTGTTTTCATGAAGCTTTTGGAGTATCGCCTTCAAGTGTTGTCATGATCTTCACTTACTTTTGGAATATATAAGGATGTCATCAATAAAGACGACCACAAAGTGATCCAAATATTCCTTCGAATACTTTGGCTCATCATATCCATGAAGGCAGCAGGGAGCATTAGAATCAATCCAAAGACATGACTAGAATTGTAATGCCCGCATCGAGTTCTAAAAAGTCATCTTTGAAATGTCATTATGTCTAATCTTTAATCGATGATATCCTAATGAAGATTCGATCTTTGAAAAGAATTTGGCCCTTGTAAATCGGGTCAACAACAGTCATCAACGCGAGTTAACGGTACCTATTTTTTGATGTCTATTACGTTTCAACTCCCCGATAATCAATACAAAGTCACATACTTCCATCTTTCTTCTTCACGTATGTAACATGAGCACCCCAAGGAGACGTGAGACTAGGACTAATGAAACCGATGTTCAACAATTCATGTAGTCGGGTTTTTAACCCTGGGTTTAATAGAGCCATTCGATATGGGGCTTTGAAATTGGTTTTGTACCGCATTCAAGGTCAATACCAAACTCAATTTCACGCCTCGGGGTAGGGCCAGAAGTTCTTTAGGAATACATCAGAAATTTATTAACAATAGAAATATCATTCAACTCGACGATTTTTGCTTTAAATCATGACATGAAGCTAAGAAAGGTTCACATCCGCTTTTTCAATAAACGTAATAGCTTTTATGGCTCGAGATTACCGTGATTGATTTTAATGGTTTGGTCGCTTGAATTCGCATAATAGGTTGATTAGGAATATAGAAAGCTAACAACCTTACAAAACAATCAATTTTAAAATGATGAGAAGCTAACCAATCAACTCCAGAATCACGCGCCAAATAGTAAGATTTTGGCGAGATAAGACTCGGTGTAACGTGGAGGTTACCATTTGAATCAAATAAGACTTATAAATGAAATGGGTTTAATGAAGGTTTGTCCCAACGAAGTTTCAATCAGATAAGTTAAAGTCGAATTTTTGGAGTCAAATGAAACGCCGAGCGTAGGTGAGGAGAAATAAAAGAATGGGTAGAACTGCATCAAATAAGTTGCAATGGTTGCTAAAAGGAGCTTTAGGCCTAATTTCTGGCTGCTCATTGTTCATTCGCCAACTACGTAAAATCACATTACAGTACCCCTTAACCCTACTGGAGTTACCAATGTAATAATGATGCCTCGGTAGGGTAGCGGAGTTCGATGCTTTGGTTTTAGTTGTGGTGCGCTTATTATATGTGAAGTCTAACCTCAACTAAAAGAATATACAACATGTTGAACATGTAATAAGACAAGCAGGAAGAGGTTGTTATGTGTATATAAAGTATATGGTAAGATAATTCTATAAGTCAGAATCATGACATCCCCAAAATAGGTATACATCACCCATCTTCAGTCGCCATAAATACATTATACAAAATTCAAATACAACTTAATTATATACAACAAATGTAAAATACTAATAAAACATAATCTAAGAAAGTTTTAATAAGAATATTGGCTGATTCAGATGAATATCCACACTCAATGGAGTCCCTCATTACATTTATTATCTCACTATTTTATGGTCAAAGCGAGGACTACTAAACAAATGAATCAGACCATCAACCATCTCCCGACTCCGCCCAATCCATATTATCATTTCCGAAGAGAACAAATGAAGAAAGGGTGAGCTCAACTAGCCCAATAAGAAACATTATGACTAAGATAATTCGTATCAATTTATCATTAGCTTTCAACATGTTGTTAAACCGACAGAGTATACAAAACATCAAGTTTAACCACGTACGAACAAGTAATCCATTGAAGGAAGCCGGGCAGAGAATAAAATCTACCATCTTCTATGATTTAAAAGGTTTTCATCACTCTTTCTTTATCACGGTATTCTCAGCCTTAATCAATAAACTACATCATCCCCTCAGACTACGCTTCAAGGATATTCATACGGTATCATACGACTAATAAACTATCCATGCTTCACGGGCTGATATTCGTGGCAGACCATCAATGGTCATGATCATGCCAACAACTCGGCATTCATCAATGCACTACGGTTAATGAGAGGACTTTTACCACATCATCAGAAGATTATGACTACGATTATATCTAAATTCTCGGTTATAATCATAAGCTCAAGTCTATCTACGCAATTACAATGCTCATGTATTTATTTTCAACATATTATACACGTGAAGATGATGACAACGAGTGAGTAAGAATTCAATAAAACACAAGTTCAAGGATAAATTTTAAAGATTTATACTTGATTTATCTAGAAATCAACAACGCCCTAAACTGTACAACACGATAACGTGCTGTTGTGAGTAAAATTGAAGAATGCTTAGAAGAATATTTCCATGAAAAGGTACCTGATGATGCGCAGCTGTCTATGATGGTTCTACTAATTTCATGGAGTATGTAGCCATAACTTTAACTCAACCGAAAGTACTAGTATCATATGAAACTTAAATGGATTTTAACGTTTACGCAAGAATCCACGCAGACAGATCATTTCAATAATTTAATAAAGGAATGAATACAAAGGATCATTCTCATCATGGCGGTAGTCCATTACGCACGCATTTATTCCAAACGTATCATCACTAAAAAACAGAATAATGTAGAATTCACTATACGCGCGATAGAATCGCGATGTATTACGTATATTCCAAATGTAATAATAAAAGAATGGAATAACAAAGAATTCACTGTAGCATGCGATATCGCATGATGCTAGGTGTTATTCTAACACAATAATAACAAAAGAATGGAATAACAAAAGAATTCACCGTGAATGCGAGAGACCACGCATGTTATTCCAATGTAATAATAAAGAATGAATAAACAACTCTACGAAAGTATCGAAAGTAAATAACTCCTCATGAATAATGTAAAGAAATAATACCCTCTTACCTTAGAAGAAATCGACATCGGAAGAGTGAGGTAATAGACTTCTCTTCTTCTTTCCTATAATTTCTCTCTATAATATTTTTAGGAGACTTAGAGTTGATGAGAATGAAAGAAGAATGAGCTTCATTTATGTGAAAATATAGTTTCATAATCGCACATTTTGGGCTCAAATATAGTATAATACCTTCCTCTTTTCTTCATTTTAATTTAGTCCAACAAGTATTATCAAACTTGCACCACCTCCCCTAATAGTAAATAATGTGAATTAATAGTTCATTCATGTGACTTAATAGTATAATCATGTGAAAAACTAATTACATAGTACATGTGACTACCCCAAATCCGTACTTGAAACCCGAACTCGATGCTTCACGATACCATTTCTATAAGTTTAATAATGCAATAATAATATTACATTCAAACTTAATTTACATACATCAAAGTTTACTTCCTGTGCACGAGACCTTCAAATACATTCCATACCATACCGAATGTATACCAATAATAACTATAACCATTAACTCAGCACATAATCATCTAACAAATTTCCCTTTTCCTTGTTCAAATTGTTTCTGGTTGCTCATGCATAACCGGAAAAATATTTAATGGGTTATGCAATACTGGAAAGTATTCAAATAAAGTAACAGTAATTATATATATATAAGTCGAAAGAATATAAGTATTCTTCTTCACATACTTCAAGGAACGAATCAAAAGTCGGAAGTAATCAGACTGATAAAAAAATTCACAACTCTTTAATTTTCAATTTGGTTCGCTCTACCTCGAATGGTTTAAGAAACATATTTATGAACATTCCCAACTTGCTTAAATTCTTTCAATTGCAGAATTTTTAAATGTTATACGGGTTTGATTTATCAACCCATATCATCAATTAACATTCTAATACACAATCCTTTAAACAATAAATCAGATCAAATAACATCGAATCAAAGGATTTCTAGGTTTAGTGTTCTTATACCCTTTTTCGCCAAAAAATTCTTGATTATCAGCTCGATTTGTTATGTGGTGATGGTTCGGTCTGTTTAAGAGTGTATAAGCAATCTTTGTACAAGGCAATTAAAATGTAATATTTCATCACTAGATTTAATTCTTCATAATTTACCAATTAACTCTATCATTTGGTAAATTAAAACACTTATATAAGAATATCGAAAATAAAAACCCAGTGATTAAAATTGTGGTTTCTAATTGACCATTAGTGGGTTCTTTAATTATCTCGTAATGTTACTAACACAAATAAGCATGCTTTCTAATTTCAACCTATGAGGGTTATAATAATTATGGCTTTGTCCCACCTTATCGCTTATTATCAAAGAATTAGGGATTTCTTTTAATTACCGATATTCTTATTCATGAGAATCTTATATACACAATACCACTCGTAAATACCCTATAACTCGAAAGTTTAATAATTAGGGTTTCTACAAAGATTTGCAATAATGTTACGACACTCAATCAATCGGCTATCGCTTCAATATTATCTCTGCCCTAAGACATACCAAAAGGCAATAGAGAGACGGCATCAGAGAATGAAAATATGGAATATTATTATTCTCACCTCTTGATCACAATCCCAATCCAGGTTTCGATCTCATGTCCGACTTATTCTTTGTACATAACATCAATAATCAAGTTAAAATAATTAACTTAAATATTCTCAACAATTCATATAATAAAAATATTTATTATATAAATCTAATTATCACTTTCATATATTATTTCCAATCATGTTTTCATGGAAAATACCTTAATAAAAATATTTCTTGGCCACGTAAATTTATTACTCATATAATTTGTAGGGTAATTAATAATTCCAAAATTATTTCTAATTTTTCAAGTAATAAAATGTATTCAAGATTTATCGCTCACTTTACTTGGACACTCTAGTCTCCGCTATTAAAAAAAATTATAATGAAAAATTTCTTATTTATTTTATATAGAAAATCTTTTAAGTTATTTACATTCACTCCCTTATAAGGATTCCGCCCCCTAATCACCTAGCTTAAAAACTCATATGCGTATAGCATAGCATATAATCATTGTAATGTAGATCTCGATTTCATACTTCGATCGAATCCGATCTTTTAATTATTCCATCATAACACTTGGTCTCATCCGACACAGCGTAAATATAAGATATAATATATTCAAATAAAGACTGGAGTTCATCGCTTCCACCGCCACCGTGATCCTCGGATTCCGGGCTATGTTGTAAACCTCTGAGTTGCTTTTGCGTGGTTATCGGGCCGAGTTTGGTCCCGAAATTAACGCCCCATCCTTTCCCCCGTGGTTACGCTCCCCGCCCATTCCCTCCTCGTGGACAAGGCTCTTTACCTTATGCCTACCGATCCACATATAAAACATCCAATCGATCATCCTTGAGTTGGGGGCAGTTGGAGAGATACGACCTCTTGCTCAAGAACACTGTCAGAAGATACAAACTTGCCCTTCTTACACCTCGGCCAGAGTGATTCTTCCCCAGAATTCTCGGGACACCGCACTCACCGCTTTTTATACCAACCTCGCTTTACTTTGCATTTTCTTCGTAAAATTTCTCATTCTTTCTCACCCCTATTCCTGCACTACTACTTTCTATCTTTTATTGTTCCTTCCGGACTTGCTTTTTATTCTTCTTCTCCTTGATGGTAGAGGCTCACGGCCTCACTGTTTTCAAAGAATAGATAAAGCTTCTCCATGAAAGTGTCAGTAAAAGTATTGATTTGGCAAGATCGACATCATTCATCAGAGCTGTGGTTTTAAGCCCAAATTAAATCTCCTCGCTTTCCTAAAGCCTCTCGATCCACTTCGATGTGGAGCAAAACTCTAGCTAACTCATTAAATTTTTATGCAGACACCAAGAATACCATGTTATCCTCGCTTAACTCCGTGAATCTCACCTCCATTCTAGATCCAGTATGACTAACAGAGATAGTTTTGAAAAAATAAATCCTTAAACCTATCCCAAGTAATTTCTTCTTTCTCCTCTCGCCATTGAAGTTCTTATTTGCTTCCCCACCAAAAGTTAGCTTCCCCTTTTCATCATATATAAGTTTGCAAAAGCTGCCTTTTGCCCTCTCATCTACTTTTAGCGATTACTTTAACGCCTTCTCTATCTCTCGCTCACCCAAGTCCTGGCTTCTATAGGGTCGTAATTGATCCTCTCAATTCCTGTGGTCCTGGGCCAGCTTTGAAGTCTTTGAATTTTGCCAAGCGATTGTCCTGGCCGGGTTCTCAGAAATTAGTATTCTCGATGCATAGGCCCGAGCTACCATACCAAGTAAAATTTCAGATCGGCTTCCGTCGTCATTGCTGCTCAAAGATTAGTAGATTCTTCATCTTTGGTTTCGAAGTTTGACGCCTTGGCGGCATTATCCGTTAAATAAAACCATAAATTATACTCTTACATTTTAAACCTTATTGTGGCTAAGATTAATGAGATTAAACTCTGCTTCATTTCTCAAACTTAGATTCATATTCATTTATCGAATATTTACACGGAAGACATCCCCGCTTTTAATCAACAATATCCCTTGTGACTGCACGAAAGTCTGGATTTAAAATCTCGACCAACATAAAAGTTGAAAATAGTCTATTATTTATCACACACATTACATAAAACACAACATAACCCATACTACTTATTTACTAAACCTTTTCTTGGACATTCATTCGCGCTGATGTCCTTCCATTCCACAAATTAAACATCCACCTTGCTTATAGTCAGTAACGGGAGAGGTATGTCCTCACTACCACAAATATAACATATCTTTTTCCCTTTCTTCTATCAGTTTTCCTAAGTCGATCTTCTACCTTTCTTTTTCCTTACCTCTCTGAGTTCGCATTAATGAGGTGTGTTGCTTGAGGCCCCTGATCCGTCAATTCGGATTTTGAGCTTATCCTCGCTTCTTCCATTGTTGCTAGCAATGCTCGATTTAACTCGGATATTAAGTAACGCCTCAATCTCCCACAGCCTTTCCAAACAGAGAAACCTTGTTCTCCGTGATCCTCAGATTCCGCTGATGCTTGAGCCAGCTTCAACTTTAGTGTCTCAATCACCATCCGCCAAATCCACCATTTCGGATCCGATGCTACGCTTTCCACTATAGCCACCTTTGGCCCGATTTTGGTTCCCGTGAGCTTCTATTTCAAATTGTCATTTTGATATTAGCTCTGGGGTATAGATCCGATCCTTCTTATTCCACATATCTTTCCCACCGTACATCTACATACATAAGTTACCCCCGATTAATATATAGTATATATACACAAAGAATCAAAAGTTCTATATATCTTATTTTGATTGATGATAAATTTATTCAATTCTCATCAACAACTATCTTCGCCGAAAGGCGCCCATCCACTCGTGATCAATCGCATGAAGGTGATGACTAAAGCCCGGTTCAAGGTATGTATCTCGTGTCTTGGCTTCTATTTCAACCTTCAACTGCCTTATCTCAATATCTCCCTCTCGCTTCCAACCTCCTCATAACTCTGCTTAACGCTTATCTGCGGCTTACAACATGCTCACACATATCATCACATGCTACCCAATACACCTCTCACAAGAGTAAAAGTTTTCAAATTGTGCCGAGGGGTCATATAGACTATGAACACATAGTTTTAACCAGTGATTCATATACCGCGAAACATTACTCCGGTATGTTTACAATCACAAAGAAGGTAAACTACCATTAATAGTACTTTAGGTGATTAGCCTATCAGACTTCCTACGCCATACATAACGTATTAATCATGCCTAGCTTAATATTTACGCCTATTAGATTGGATTATTTTATCCAAACAACATCGCTCACCTCGCCTTATCATAGGATTCCGCACCAAAACAATTTGGTTCGGAAATTTCTTTCAATGAACACTTAGAGTTTTCTTTATAAACATTAGTCAAAGCCGATTCAAATAAGATAGACTATATTAATAATTCAATTCAATCGAATTATTTAGATGTAGCCAAACCCCGCTCAGTAAAATTAAACTTTTTTTGAAAACATTTTCGAGAATGACGCCATGATGTCGTGATCAGACAATAATCCGCTGAGGATGCCGCTATTGTATGATTTTGTCATAACACATCATACAATAGTGGAACGATTTATTTCAGTCAAATTTCACACTAAGTATTCCTCTGTATTTATAACTCTATCATACATTTTTATCATCTCCGCATCTGTGTTACATGGGTACATGAATGATAATTAAAAAAATTGATATTTTAAATCATTTATGCTTCAGCCAAAAAATAAGCAGCATAGACAATTTTTTAAACCGCTTCAAAATGATTACTTAGTCTACATTTTTGTTTTCAAAAGCACATAGCACGATTTAGCTTGATGTCAAAAAATTTGAAGTTTAAAGTATAGCTAGAGTTTAGGAAAACCTAACACCTTCACTAAAAATCATTTACTTAATAATCTATCCGTTCTCGTAATCCATAACACTCCATTCACACAAAACTATACAAATCCAGTACTTGAAACCCTAACTCCTGCTCTCCACGATACCATTTCTTTTGTCAATAATACTAAAATAATAATACATTCGAACTTAATTTACATACATCAAAGTTTACTTCCCTGCACGTGACCTTCAAATACATTCCTTATAATACTTGAATAGATACCAATACAACTATAACCATTAACTCATGATACACACTTATTCGATCGCCTTTCCTTTTCCTTTGTGTTCGTGCTCGAGCCTTCAAAGTTGCTCATACATAATCGAAAACATTTAATTTAAGCAAGGATGAGCATTTGAGTGCCCAAAGAAGTAATAGCAATTATATATATAAGTTTAAAGAATATAAGTATTCTCTTTACATAACACTTCTACAACGAATCAAAAGTGGAAGTAATCAGATCGATAAAAAATTCACATAACAAATCTCTTCCAAATTATTTAAATTTGGCTCGCTCTACCCATGAATAGGTTTAAGAATCATACTATGAACATTCTTTTCATTTTCAAAAGGTTTGGCGTAAATCCATCCGCAAACCGCTTTAGCTTACGGCACGGAGGGTGATCATTCTCATTGCATTCTCAGACGATCAATACTACATAACTTGAACTAAATTCATCGCCACTCTATCCGCCTTTGGGCGCAAAAATCTTCCCATATAGGGATGTTCATACATGCTCGGGTTCCAAACCCAAGGTTTTAATCTTGCTTCAACAATAATATGTAATTCAACATATATGTATACTGGGTAATCGATGTAGGTATATCAACATGTGAATAATGCTATGGTTATCCAAGTGGGGACACTTGTATAACCATTTAGAAATCAACTTAATGTAATATATATCCGAGCTAACATGTTGATAATCAAAGCGCATATAACTGCAGACAGAATAGAATAATTTCAAACTTACTCATGTCCATCAGATAAAGAAAATGCAAAGGTAGGATATCACCGATTCACCGATTACAAATCTCAACTTAGGTTTTATCTCTTTATCACAACCTATCAATAATCGATCATTCGCTCGATTAGAACAATATATCTTAACACATAAGATCGCCTATTACACAAAGACATAGTCTAATCACATAATCACAAAGGATCATACTTTTAGTTCCTATTCTATACTTGAAATATTTTTATACATTTTTCAAATATCTCATCCATGCTCTTACAAAGAGCCTTTTCTTTCTATTATAGGTTCTCGACATTTGTTTGCTGCATCGACAACTTTTATTTGCAAATAATCTAGTCTAAGACTCTTATTTTATACCTCAACATCTCAGAATATCGTATATCTTAATTTTTAATCATTTTCAAATTTTAAATTGAAAAATTTAAAATAATTCAAATCATTACTAAAGGGCCTATAGTGATATAATCTGCTATTATAGGTGTTCTTCTTCAAATTTAGAACTTCATAATTCTGCTCTCAAGTCGCCTAGTTTATTTATTATAACTTTCAATTATCTAATCATAATTAAATGATTTAAACATTAAACAATTCCATTATCATTAATAGTTTAATTAATACTAAACTATTAATGAAACCATTGCCAAAATATAAAAGTTATTTATAATAACTCAAACTATTTTTAAAACATTTATATTACCCTTTAAATGATTTTTAAAACAATAAAATCATTTTAAATAATTACCATTAATATTTAAATATTAATGTACTATTTATCCAAATATTAAAAGTCATTAATTATAACTTAAAATATTTTTAAATCCTTAATATCCTCTTTAAATGGTTTTTAAATAAGTAAAACCATTTTTAAACTATTTATTTAATAATAATTATTAAATAAACTAAATATCATTAATATTATCTTAATATCATTAATATTTAATTATTAATGAAATTATCATTTAAATATTAAAAGTTATATTTTATAACTTAAAATATTTTTAAATACCTTATTTTTATTTAAAATGATTTTTATAATATTAAAATCATTTTAAACTAAATTATTTAATATAATCATTAAATAACTTTAATATCATTAATAATAATTAATTAATGAAATTCATCACAAAATATTAAAAGTCATCACAAATAACTCATTTACATAACCAATTCTAAGCCAAAATAAACATAGTAAACTAACTAGTTTATTAACAACACTAACTAAACTTCAAAAATTCAAACTTTAACTAACAATTAAAAATAATAACATTACAAAAATTAAATAAGAAATATACCAAAAAATATTTAATTCCACAGATCTAATACGCACTTCCACGCCCAAAATTTAACTAAGGAGATCTTTATAAAAGTTCTCCCACAACAAAGTTCTTTCAAAAAAAATTGGAGGCCTTATTGTTGGTGAATGAAACAAAGGCCAAGCCCTTCTATTTATAGGTTTAGAAAATGGTGAAGTTCTCAACTTAATCGATGGGACTTGGTTTATACTAATTTTTCAATAGCTCACTTTACATTTTCTAACGCATTGCTCATAACTCCGATTAATCTGATTTTTGGATATGTTATACATGGTATGTAAGACTATTTTTAAAAATAATAATTACCCAATTCGGGTTCATTAGGTAGCCCAAATAAAGGCAAGGCCAAAAGTGGACGCTCATAACAGCTTTTCAATCTCTGCTTCAGCTTTTACCTCTTCCGCTAAAACAGTCATAACTCTTTCATTTTAAAACATTTTTGAGCGATTCTTGAGCCCACGCCAAGTTAACTTCTGGGGCTACAACTTTTATTCTTTGACCATTTCCAAATTCAACACATCAGCCCCAAAAATTCCGCTCAAATGGACTGCACCGCACTTGTTGGGAAGTTTTGACACTACTACTTTGAAATGTCATAACTCTCCTCCGATATCGGATTTAGTCCGCTTTTGAGTCTATGGAAAGCTTATTCGGTGTACTATAACATACCAAAAGCCCGTAAGGTTTTGAAAACATTAACTGATCGAAACAAAGGTCCCTAATAGCACATCCCGTCGCCGACTTTCAGCTTTTGACACATTTCCTTCCAATCACCGTAATTCCTCATCCGAGGTCGGAATGAGGTCATTCCAAAGCCTATGGCTTCCTAACTCAAGGCACTACAACATATCAAAAGTCCAGACCTTTTAAAGCACAAAAAGTGGACGAGAATGCCCCATTATGCATCGCCTAAAAAATAGTTTTATCATGATCTAACAACCATGTTTGACCATCTATAACTTCTAATCTATACATGATATGGACTTGATTCTTTTTGCAGATTAAAGACCACATATCGTGCTACACATAACAACTTTTGAAGAACAAAACTCATGATCGAGCAAAGAGTTATGGCCTCGACATTTGGTGAAAAAATAATGTAATCTCTGCTTTTTCCAACTTGCTTAAATCTTCAAATTGCAGGCACTTTGATGTTATGGGTCTTTGATTTATCAACCCATATCATCAATTAACATTCTATTACACAACTTTAAACAATCAATTGTATCAAATAACATCGAATCAAAGGATTTCTAGGTTTAGTGTTCTTATACCCTTTTTGCCAAAAATTTTTGATTCTTGCTTCGATTTGTTATGGGTGATGGTTGGGCTTTGTTTAAGAGTGTATGGGCAATCTTGTACAAGGCAATTAAATGTAATATTTCATCACTAGATTTAATTTTATAATTTACCAATTAACTTCTATCCTTTGGTAAATTAAAACACTTATACAATAACATCTAAATTAAACCCCAGAATTAAAATTGTGGTTTCTAATCGACCATTAGTGGTTCTTTAATTATCTCGTGTATGTTACTAACACAAATGTTACTTGCTTTCTAATTTCAACCTGCTAGGGTTATAATAATTATGGTTTGTCCTAATTATCGATGTACAACAAGAATTAGGGTTTCTTCTAATTACCGATATTCTTATTCACAAAGAATTTCATATACACAAATACTACTCGTAAATACCCCATAACCGAAGTTTAATAATTAGGTTTCACAAAGACGCATAATATGTTATGACCTAATTGACCGCCATTGCTCAATATTATCTCGTCTCAAGACATACCCAAAGACATAATTATGGTAATCAGAAAATAATATAATATTATTATTCTCATCTCTTGATCACAATCCCAATCCTGTGGTTCGATCTCATGTCCGACTTATTCTTCAGACACAACATCAATAATCAAGTTAAAATAATTAACTTAAATATTCTCAACAATTCATATAATAAAATATTTATTATATAAATCTAATTATCACTTCATATATTATTTCCAATCATGTTTTCATGGAAAATAATTAATAAAAATATTTCGCTTACGTAAATTTATTACCATATAATTTGTGGTAATTAATAATTCCAAAATTATTTCTAATTTTTCAAGTAATAAATGTATTCAGATTTATCGCTCACTTTACTCGGACACTTAGTCTCGCCATTAAAAAAAAAATTATAATAAAAATTTCTTATTTATTTTATATAGAAAATCTCAAGTTATTACACTCGATGATCGGGCGACCACCGGTATTATCATTTTGCCACGGCTGATCTCTCTCGTCAGGTTGACTCATTATCGCTACTCCAATAACTAAGCCCTATTTACAACATCTCAATACAAACACGCCAGAGAAATAAGATATCGACGTATTTCGTGTTTCAAACCCATGTAAACATTCACGCCATTCTTCCTAATTATCAACCAAGGGATGCAAAACGACAACTCGAAAAACTTAGCTTCAGAATGTGACATCACATATTATTTTGCTCTAGCTTGATGAACTCTACTTCTTTCATGTGACAAATACTTTTGAAAGTACTTGTCATTGAACAGCTTCTAGAACTTTTCCCAAGACATCTTCAAGCATGGGTAAGTTGGGCACGCTTACGATTCCCACCGTAATTTACTCTCCTCGTAACATGAAGGTGGCAAGGAACTTTTTGCTCCTGAGCATCCCAAGACATCAAATATATTGGTGATTCTTGATCCACGCCTCCGCCTTTAAGTGGTTTTGGCTCTCCCAAAACTCCTAAGTGGTCCCAGCCTCGAATCGCTTAGCAAGTGACCATCCGTGAGTTGCTAGTGTTTCCACCGCATTTTGGACAGAGTCTCTCTCACCGATGTCAAGCATGAATTATAGAAAGCCTCCTCAACATTCCGGCTGCTCATTGGTTTGGTGTTGTTATTCACTTGAGGATTATTCGCTTTCCCGATGCACATTATCCTCGGTATCGATCGTCAGTGACTCAACGGCCTCATGTGCTCCATTGCTTATCTCAACATTCTCTGGATGTCATTTTCAACATACCGCCACAAAACAAGGGTTAATTGGCATGCCACATATTATCCTTATATTTTGATCGACCAATTAAATAACAAATAAGCTTAGGTAGGTAATACTAAATAAGGATTTCCCCTGCCTCTCCCCTAGTTCTAGTATCATATCTTTAGCCAAGGATCATATCCTTAAGCTTTGATATTAATCAGGACGCTTCAATATAGAGATATATCACTATTTGAAGTTGTTAAATACATGGTATGTAATTCAAATACAAATTAATTAAGATAATATTCGTAAAAACTCACCTATATTTTGTCGTATTTTATATGACACAGCTTGTATTAATTAAGTTTGCATTTAAATTTTGTACCATGTATTTCATGCACTCATAATGGGTGATGTATACCTATTTTAGGGGCCACAAAGAGGTCCAAGGTATCTTCCTAAAAGAAGAAATCCAAGAGGCTAAGGAAATGCTAAAGTGAAGGATCAAAGAAACTCGATCCAAATTAGCAAAGGAATTTGCTTCCATTGCAATAAGCCGTCACCGGAAGATGAACTGCAATGATTATCTTCAGGAGCAAAAGCGTAAGAAGTTTCATGAAGCTTCAAACCTAATCAATGTTTGTTTATGATTGAAATTAACTTTTTGAAAGTCAATTCTACGTGGGTATTGGATACCTACCGTGGTTCTCACATATGTAATAATATGCGTGGACCGGTTAGAAGTAAAAAGTCGAGCAAGGATGAGGTCGTTTCTATTTAGTGAGAAATGGAGCAAAGGTTGTCAGATTAGCTATAGGGACTTATTATTTAGCACCGCTTACTGTAAGTCCATTAGTTTAAATAATTTTTATTTTGTTCATTACTTATTAGAAACATTATTTCAATATCTCAGATTGATATGGATGGTTTTGACATTATAATAAATGAACAATAGTTGTTCTATTTATAATAATATTTTATATGGTGTTGGTAATTTATTTAAATGTACTTTTACATTCTTGACTTGCATGAAAATATACTTCAAATTGAACAAACTAAGAAAAGGAAAAGAGATGATGTAAATTATACCTTCACGTTGACAATCAGTAGACTTGGTCATATTAATGAAACAAGATTATCCAAGTTTTATAAAGATAGGCCTCAGAGCTATCGATTATGAATCATATCCAACTTGTGAATCTTATCTCATGGGAAAATGACTAAATCTCCTTTTAGTGGAAAAGGAGAAAGAGTTACGTAGTTGTTAGCTGCTGGGTTCACACATGTGATGTATGTGGACCCATGACAACGAATGCACGCAGGAGGGTATTCTTTTTTTTTACATTCACCGATGTTCACTCAAGATTTAGATATATGTATTTAATGAAATACAAATCAATCATTTGAAAGTTCAAAGAGTTCGTAAGTGAAGTAGAGAAGCTAAAGTCGTCAAGAGTATTAAGATTCTTCGACGATCGAGAAGGTGAATACTTATGCGTTGAGTTTCAATTGTTTCAAAGAAAATGGTATAATCTCACAATGGACTCCACTAGGGACACCACAACCGAATGGTGTATCCCGAAAGGAGAAATCAAACATTGTTGGACATGGTTCGCTCCATGATGAGTTTTACCGATCTTCCTATGGTCATTCTAGGATATGCCCTAGAAGTTTGCTACATATCTACTAAATAAGGTTCCCTCAAAATCATTCCCTAAGACTCCATATATAAGACCCCAACTTTTTATGAATAAAGATTTAATTTTCTAAATATTATTTTGAATAATAAGGTGTGGATTTGATATAATGTTATAGCCAGGGTAATATTTACAAATTTTACAAAGTAAGTTTAGTTGTCATAAAATATTCGCTTGCTCGTGGAATATTCGCTTTATTAGGGAATATTCAGACGACGCAAGACAATCATCAGGACCCCACAATGTAATTATCATTTGACATAGAAAGCTTACGTAAATAACCTTTTATAAAAATAATAGCAAAACTTTTACCGCTAACAATTGAAATACTCAGTAATAAAAATACAAGAATACGCTGTGGTTGCAATAATATCACACCAGATTGTACAATATCTTTGATTATTGATGCTTACTTAAGAAGTCACTCGCTTTTATTCAATTATTGCCATAGTAGTTGTTACATAAGATCTCATATTATTGATTCAATTATTGTCACATTATCATCCGCATAATATTTTATATTATTAAATCAATAATCGAGATGACACGCTTATTCATATTATTATTCAGATTATTGACAATGTCTAGAAAGTCTCGTCGAGGAAAGGGGTTAGGTCATCTAATGGGCGCGCCAACAAGGATGATCCGTGTAATTGGTTTGTGAATAATTTTAAAATCGATTTTACTTTGCTTCCGCTTAATTTTGCAATTTGATCAAGGCCTTTGATCTTCACAAAACCTTACACTTTGGTTAACAACATCGCACTCGCATTCAAGATATGATTCTCTATTCAATGCGCCTACCACACGCTCGCTTTTGTAGGATTCGGTATTGAATGGTACGGTCGTAATCTTTCAATAGCTCAAGCCAACGCCGTTGTCGCATGCCGAGTTCCTTTTGATGAAAAAATATTTGAGGCTTTTTATGATCCAGATAAATCTCCACTTTCTCCGCATAAATGTTGTGTTCCGCATCTTTAGCGCTATTAAAACGATCGCCGCTAATTCTAGATCATGAGTAGGATAATTCTCTCATATTCTTTGAGTTGTCGTGATGCATAGGCTATAATTTTGTAACAATCCGTAATTTTATTTATAATTTCAAATATTTATCAATTAAATAAATATTTTTAATTGATGTGTTTGTTGTTTAGTACATATTTGTTAGATTATTTATTAGTAAGTAAATAATTCATGAGTTATAGAAATTAACTTAATTAAGATAAAAGAGTGAGGAATTAAATTTATGAGATAATACTCTAATTTAACTTAATAACTAAATTAGAGGGTTGTTAATGATTATATAGTTTCAGAATGTTATTTTAATTTAATTTAGTAATTAAAGTGATATGTTAATTTATTAAGTAAAATTATATTGAAAATTATAATTTTGTGGTAATTAGTTTTATTTATTTAATTAAGATTGGATATGGAAACCAAGTAAATAGTGTGTGACAATAAACTATAGTATAAATGATTTATCAAGTAAATTAAAAGAGTTTTAAATGGATTTACCAAACCAGCTTAAGGAATATTAAGTCTTTATTTTTTAAAAGTATTTTGCCAAACAAAGCCTTTATGACTTTTGTATTAAAATAATAATAATAATAATAATAATAATAATAATAATAATAATAATATAATAATAATAAATATTTTTATAAATGATACATAATTATTATATTTAATAAGACGTCACTTTTTAGACGTTAGTTTTTCAAAAGCATTGGTTTTACGTAAAGGTTTGGCCTAAGCCCTAGAAAAGAGAAAAGAAGAGAAGAAGAAGAGAAGAAGAGAGAAATTGAGAGGAAAAGAAGAAAAATTCTATGAAGGTTGAGAATCAAAGAAAAAACAAGAAGATTGTTCGGGTTTTCTAACTAATCAAAGGTAATAATCTAATTTTAAACTCTAGTCAGGTTTTCTTAAAATTACTTCAACCGAAATTAAGTTTTTATGATGAATTTCTGATATATTTATGGGTATGAATAATCCGTTATATGTAATCTATAATTTGTTTTGGGTTATCAAAATTATGAAAAATATGATGAAGAAAAGAAATCGAAGTTATTGATGAAATATATATGTTATGGCTTAGTTGAGTTTAAACATTGATGGTTAGATCATGTATATAATCCAAATTGATAATAGATGTTGTTAAGACGCTGAAAATGAAAAGAACGCAAGTTGAATGAATCAATTTGGTTAAGAAACGAATTCATAGTGAATGAATTCGCTAAACATGTTAAAACATGAAAATAGAGTATAACATGTGTTTTGGGTCAAGATTTAGGTTGGTTAATATTTATGTAAATTGTTATAATTCTAGTATGTTGTAGTTCTATGAATTACGAATCCATTGAATCGAAAACAAACTAATTTGGATGTGTATAACTCAAGTTATGAAGATTAGTAGGAGAAAAGGGTCAAAAATCGCAAGAACAAAGGAACTTAGAGTCCTGTTTATTAATCTGCATACCGCTTATGCCCTAAGTCATTTGGGTCACAAATGCTACCAAAGTATGTCGTGTGACTGCTTTTGACATGTTTTAGTAAAATAAGCATAACGTTTTCATACGAACTCCGATTGAGGCGATTCAAGATGATAACGAGGACGAATAGACCTACAACTTTTATGTTTTAAGGTTTTTAATTTGAGGTCGGGAAAAGGGGTTAAAATGGTTATCTTTAGGACTGTTGTGTTTTCAGGGATAATCGGAGGGCGTCGAGCATGCACGTATGCAAGTGTAGTGCTTCTGACGATAAAAGATGTTGTTCTAAGTTATAAAACGTGAATTTTAGTAAACATAGTGATGCTTAACATTAATAAATGATGTATTAGATAAGTTGTATAAGCATCCTAAGTATATACAAGAGAGGCAAATCGGGCTTTTGACGAATATACATCGAAACGCCGTAACAAATGTTAATGAACGTAAAAAGTGCTTTTAAGTCAAATGAAATGAATAGTATAAGATATGAAATGGGTTTAATATAAAACCAATAATGATTCCTAGCAAGATTTAAATACTTGAATGAACTTCTAATATGAAATATAGTGTGATATAAGTCTCTAAAGTTAACACAATAAAATTGAACATCGTGGTATCGATAATAGGAAGGATTATAAGATGTAGAGTAAAGTTTACATTACAACTACTATATGTGCTATGTGACTAATAGTTCATGTGTATAATTATATAATGTGTAGGGCACATGAAGTGCGTATAATCGTAAGGTGTTAAACTGTTATTGGTAAACAATTATCAATGCAAGTCTTTCAGTTCCTATTTGATATGTGAACTTGATGATTAACTATTTTAAATTTTTATTGCAAAGAGCATGGCGTGTTATATATATGTTGAATGTATGCAATGTTAAAGTCAATTTATGACTACGTTGATTGACTAAAGCATGCTAATTGAGTAAGGAACTTAATCATTATACTTGTTATATGAACTATAACATGTATGTTATGTTAGTCTGATATTTATGAGATATATGTTAAGCATGTTATTATGTTCTACGTGATGCATGAAAAACTGTTAGTTTTTAGTCTTAATAAAAGAGCTCTAACTCATGCAAGCATACATGTGTCAACAAGTAATACACAGAAAAGTAAAGTATCGATCCCACAGTAAAGAAGAGAAAGTGTTTAATTTAAATCACTATGCATTTATTAAATCACTATATTTATATGCTCAAACTAATGACTAAGATTGGTTTGTTACTCTAATCGCAAATAACAACTAAAAAAACAATAATAACGATTTTAATAAATCAAACTGGAAATAATGGGATCCTAACTTCATTTAATATTTCATTTAATCACCACTATCATGCATGACTTGTTCACATATCACAGAAAGTAGCTAAGAGCACTAAAAGAGTCATAGCCATTTTTCAATGCACTATGACCTACTTACACACATCATCCACAAATGATAGATTCTATGTAATCATCAATATAACCAAAATCACTATATGTCTATGTGAAATTGCAACTATATTGAATTTAAGTTCAAGCCCTTATTCTAACTCATACTATGAAACAAGATATGTCTATCCCGTTCACTTAAATACACAAGCCATATAAAACAACCCCATATATAATGATACTATCATGATTATAATCCATACTTGCATGTTCATTGTCAATTCCATACAAGTATCAAACTAATGGTGATCAAGCATTCATACATGCAAAACAATCATGATAGACATCCCATATGATATGTAAAACAATCCAAAGATTCAAGCATGCAATCAAACTACATATTAAAATGTTAGAATCCCATAATGGAGTTTAGTTCATGATCGAACCAAAAGCCATTATGGGATCAAATCTAAACATGATTAATAAACAAACAATTGAAAGATGAAAGGTAGAAACAATCAAACCCAATTGTCAATATAATTCACTATTCAAATCCTCATATGAATCCAAACAAATACTAATAATAATCCACACTCGTAGAAATCCCAAGAAGAAGTAAAAGTAGAGTTTTGGCCTCCTTTCGCGTTGAATCTCTCCCAGAGAGTAAACCCTAGTTACGATGTTAAAAAATACGTAAAACCTAATAATAGTAAAATATATCCCTCGACACTACCAAAATATATCATTTTAAAAACAATTACAACCATTTTAATTAAAAATTAAAATAAAACCAAAATTAGTCAAAGAATGATAATCGCATCACACGACGCACAAGGCCTCCCCCCAGTGTAATCTCTCACATGGCGCTGCTGACTTGCAAAGTGTCATGATGTCCAACGGGGTCTCGCAGGCAGCGCTGCTCCCAAGCTTGTCCTGCTGCCTGGGCTGGCTCGCAGACTTTTGATTTCTCGGTTCTCATTGAATCACAGACCGATTCCGCTCCTCATTTCATTCCTTTGTTCATCCTCGCTTAGTCTCTCGCTTCCACTTGATCCTCATGCCACACGATCCACAAATTTTGTGCCTCGCCTCATGCGTCCATTCGCCTCGTGCCTCTAAGTCCACCAAATTAGGCCGCTTCCTCGTGACTTTTTCACCAAAAGGAGTTTTAATTATATGCAATGCAAACTAACATGAAATGCAGCTAAAACATACTAAAATGTACTTGAGATGGGCATAGTTCGCATGAATTGGTACTCCATAAGTAGGTATAAAACCCACTTATCAAATACCCCAAACTTGAACTCGTTGTTTGCCCTCAAGCAATGCATACTAATGAACAATGAAAATGCAAAATATATTACTATGCAACTAAATTATGATGCAACTAATCTCACATTGTCCCAACTATCATAGAAATTCAAATCCAAAATGCCTCAAATGAATTTTTTTCTAGATTCAAGAATACAGATTCAAACCAAACTGTAGGCATAATGTCATACACTCAGATAATTCATCAATGCTATAGATATGCTGTGTGTGTGTGTGTTATGTTCACCAAAACTTGATTTAAGCAAAGAATACTCATGCTATATCGCTCAAAATGTAAAAAAATTATAGTTTAAATCAAGAATCATGTATATATATGCAACAAAGACTATTCCAACATATCAAAACAAACCGAGGTTCAACAATGGGCTTAATCGCTTTATTTTTACTCACGAGGGCTTATTTTTCGTGACTTTTCCCGCTGTGTTTATTCTAGTTTCTTTTTTTTTTTTTTTTTTTTTTTTTTTTTTCACATGATCGTGCAATGTCTTACTCCATTAGGCAACACCGCTACCCCTTAGCGAAGCTTTCAACCAACGACTCCTGCACTCATGAAAGACCTTAGGCGCTAGTGTAGAGACAATCCCCATGTGCATTTACTCAAGTAGCTAGGGCCCCAAATAAGACTAGCCACATTATTGCTTTTTTTTTTTTTTTTTTTTATATATAGATACCCATGTTTTCCCAAAGTTTAAAAATCAATGTTATAAACCGCCTAAGTTCATTTTTCACATATTTCCTTTTAAAACTACATTTTCTATCGAGCAATGCAACACATACTTCTTATACCTACAAGTGATTGTGAACACATTCAGGCAAACCAAAAGCATTTAAACAAAGATTATGAATCAGATTGTGTAAAACATTATATCTCAAATTTCATATTATCCAAAATACTCAAAAATCATTTAAAAAATTCACTATCATCATTGGCTAGACAAAAATTTCTATATGGCAAGAATCGTGAGATATGCAAACTAAATGAAACTAAAGAATGACTACAAATATATATATGCAAAATAACTATATGATGCAAAAATTTTAAACTAAACATGCAAAAACAAAATTAAACTAACTAAAACTAAAAATTAAACTAATCATGCTAAAACTAAAGAATTAAACTAATCATGCAAAACTACAACTACACTACTACCCCAATACCCCTAAACTTATAATATTCAATGCCCCATCGAATGAAGGTAAAGGGTAACAAAAAACTCCCCTAATGACGGTGGGGTACCACCCTCCCTGTGGTGAATCTGGTGGTGGATATGGCGTCGCTGCCGTTCAATCGAGGCCATTCTAAAGCATTGTTCCTTGTCACAAGAAAAGTTTCGCCAAGGCCCTCGTGGAGTCCCCATCGCAAATGTGCCCAAATTATCGTGACATGGCATCGATTTTTCGCCCAACCTTCTGAGTCAAGCGATCACCATGGGTGGCACGCGTGTGTGGTGTGTGGATGGGCCCGCCTCATCCGTCTCGAGGGGGTCGCTGTGACGACTCTGAAAAAGTGGGTCAATGATGAATCCTAGTCCAGATGGGTGTGGTACACCACCCGTCCAATCCTTGAACTTTGCAATAAGTAGTATGAGTGATGGCGTGGTTTTGGTGCCGCAACCGCTTCATTATTCCATTCGACTCCTTTGTTGGGTACAGAGTATGGCTACCACACAGATGCATGCGAATAGTCCCAGTTCGCTTCCCTCCTCACATATAACGCAAAGATGTTTTGATGAATTAAATGGCCTACATCAATGTATTTGCCTTTTGATGATTCCCCACAAAATAATAGCACGCCTGGTTATCAGATTGTAATGAGTCGATTTTAACTAGCTTCTTGGCACAGATAAATGTGTTCCATGCTTGGGCATATCGATTCAATGCGACGATGGAAAAGATTTTGGTTCGGGCTTGTCCCTACTTTATACTTCCATTTGGTGCCCTAATACACAAATCAAGAATCACAATCGCTAGATCCGCTTTCTAAATATGCACCTTCTATCCAATGGCGTAATCTGGTGGGGTGCATATATGTTGAAAATCGCTTCCGATCACTCAAGGTCAAAAATCCACCGCTTCTTCTCGAACCAAATATATGCCTCGCTGTTATCATCTCCTCAAGATTCGTGATAAAATTTTCTAACAATCCCCATGGGGATAGTATAGAGATGCAGCCAAGCCAACCCAGCCTCTTTTTTCGATCATATACCGTAGTTGGCCATCCCGCTTCTCGTAGAAGTCCCTGCTCCTTCACAAAAAGATTTGGCCACACCGATAATAGTCCGCTGGCCTCCAAACCGATAAATTTACTCTCTCATCCAAGACATCCTCTTTTGGTTATCGGAGGAAGATGCGATGAAGAAGAGATGGAGATCACAAGTGCTTTTTTGGACCCATGTGCTGATGATAGAGAGAATGCAGAGGAATTGTTGATGAGCGCATTCTCAAACTTATCACTACACAACCCAAGCAGTAACCCTAGATTTATGCTGTGAAGGAGATTTGTGGGTATGAACTTTTATGAGAGTTGATGAGTCTTATGAATATGGGAGAAATGTAAGAATACGCTTCTATTATATCACCGAGAGACCCAATTAGACCACGACTCGGATTTTATACTTTTAAAAAATATTTCACATCGCTCATATCATCGCACAATGCGCGCTGGCCCTTGTAATGGTTTTTCAGCGCGCGCACGCGAAAGTGGCATTCCCGGTCCGAGATGTGTAGATGCAAGGCCAAGGGTCTGGTGGTAATCATCATTGCGCGCCGCACACGACTCGCTTTCAGATTGCCGAAGTTTACTCCCAAACGATTATATGAGATTTCACTTTAAGATTCCTCGCAAAGACACCATTTACCCGTATCAATGTGTGAATTCTGGAATAAGCATAAATGAACAAGTAGATTCTATACAATACTAAAACAATGTCCCATGCATACTCTATTACACACTTACTTATGCTCACATAGCTCTCTATTACTTAATGAAATAAAGATGAACTAGCTAAATACACTAATGAATAAATAAAAAGAAAATAGAGATAGAGATAATGGGTTGTCTCCCATCAAGCGCTAAGTTATAGTCAATTAGCTTCGACTGCCCTTGATGCTCATGTTGAAGAAAGAATTGAGGCGATTTTTTCTGTCTCTCTCACCTCACCACCAAAGTAATGCTTTAAGTTACATGTCCATTCACCTTAAAAGGCTTGTCTCGCAACGATCGAATACTTCAATTGCACCATGTAAAAAATAGTTTTCATCAGTAAATGGTCCCGACCACCTCGATTTCAAATTTTCCCTGAAAAAGTTTAAGTCCGAGTTATAAAGCAAAAACCCTTTGTCCCGGTTCAAATGCTCTCTCAATGATTTTTCTATCATGCCATTTCTTCACTTTCTCCTTACAACTTCAATTCTCAGATGCTCAGAATCAATTCATCCAACTCATCGAGTTGGTGTAGGTGCTTTCCCCGATGCCTTTCAAATCAAAATTTAGCTTTGAATCGCCCAATATGCTTTATGCTCTAGCTCCATAGAAGGTGGTGTGCTTTTCCATACACGAAATGTAAAAGGTGACATACCCAACTGTCTTATATGTCATCCTATAAGCCCATATCGCATCATCTAACTTCAATGACCACCCTTCCTCGTGGGATTCACAACTTTCTCCAGATTCTCTTAACTTCTCGATTCGACACTTCACTTGGCCATTCGCTTCAGGGTGATATGTTGTAGCAATGCGATGATTCACCCCATATTTAGCCAACAAAGTCAGAATCGCTCTGCAAAAAGTGATCGCCTTTCACATCGATGATAGCCCTTGAGTCCCAAACCTCGTGAAGATACTTCTGTAAAAAAATCGAGGACGACTTTGGCATCATTTCATTTCAAGAGTCGCCACTTCTACCCATTTCGAGACATAATCTACAAACGAAAAGTAATGTAGAGATTTCGCAGCAGAAGAAACGAAAAGGCCCCATGAAATCAATTCCCTATACATCAAAAATTTCTACTTCCAAGATTGTATTCAATGGCATTTCATTCCTTTTAGAGATGTTCCCACTCACGACATCTATCACATCACCGACAAAATCAGATGCATCCTTGAAAATCATTTGGCCAAGAGAATCCTCGCTTGTAGTATTCTAGCCGCTGTTCTTTCACCACCATATAGTGACCGCCATACACAGTAGAGAGTGACAATCCCGCAGTAATCCCCCTGCCTCGCTATATATAATAATACACCTTCTTATAACTTGATCGTAACACTATTTAAACAAATAAGGCTCATCCCATATATACCATTTGACATCATGCAAAATTTCTTTCTTTGATAACCCACCAAATCGTAAGGTAACATCTTACTCACCAAATAGTTTCATGTAGTCGCAAACCATGGCACTTCCCTTTCACCACAAACAACCGCTCATCCGGAAAGGATTCATTGATTAAAACCTTGTCATCCGCCTCCCTTTCCGGATTCTCAAGTCGAGATAAGTGGTCCGCCACTTGGTTTTCAAAGGTTCTTCCCGCCCTTGATTTCCAAATCAAATTCTCGCAGAATAAAATCCATCCGATCAACCGAGGCTTTCAGATCCTTCTTCGCCACTAAATGTCGAATCAAGCGTGATCCAGATACACTATCACCTTTGTGCCGATCAAATATGCTCAAAATTTATCAAAGGCGCATACACCAACGCCAATAACTCTTTCTCCGTGGTGGTGTAGTTCAAACTGCATGCATCCGTAGGGTCTTGCCGGCATAATAAATAACATGAAACATCTTCTTCTTTCTCTCCGCCTCAAAGCATTTTTCTACTTAACAGAATCATCAATCGCATCACACATCACCAAATGGCAAATCCTAACTGTGCAAGAATAATTGGTGCCGATGTTAATTTCCTTTTAGGTGCTCAAATGTCACACGCAAGCCTCATCAAAGTTAAAAATGCGATCCTTCTCCAATAAACCGCATAGTGGTTTAGTTATCTGGAGAAAGTTTGATGAATCATGTAGAAACCGCATGTCCCGTAAAGTCGCTAACACCTTTTACCAAGTAGTGGTGGCAATTTTCTATAGTTTCCAAATTTTGCCCTATCTACCTCGAAGTCCCTTCTTCGATACTTTGTGTCCCAAAGATGATTCCTTCTTGTACCATAAAATGGCATTTTTCCCCAGCTTCAAGATTAGATTTGTTTCAACACACCGCTTCAAAACCATCACCAAATTTTCAAGGCATAGATCAAACGAGTCCTCAAGACCGAGAAGTCATCCATAAATACTTCCACATTCTCGCTTCCACCATATCTAAAAATATAGCCATCATGCATCTCTCAAACGTGGTCGGAGTATCAGACAACCCAAAAGACATCCTTCAAGGCTTAATGTGCCGTAAGGACATGTGAAAGTTGTTTTTCCGTCTTCTCGAGCTATCATTATTTGATTATAGCCCAATATCCGCCCAAAGAGGCAATAGTACTCACGACCGCTAACTCATTCCAACATCCGATCAATGAATGGGAGTGGAAAATGATCTTTCCTCAGTAGCTTTGTTGAGCTCGCAGAGTCCATGCATACTTCCACCCTCGCCACCGCTTCAGGTTGGAATCAACTCATTATTCTCATTAGTCACTACGGCCATGCCACCCTTTTTTAAGCAGACACATCGTGACCGGGCTCACCCATGAGCTATCTCGAGATCGGATAGATTATGCCCAGATCCAAACCATTTTAGTACTCTTTCTTAACCACTTCTTCATTCATTATCTGATTAAGTCTCCTTTGTTGCTTCAACCGATTTACTTACTTTCATCTTCCATCAAGATTTTATGCATGCAAAACGTAAGGGTCGATCCTTTGATATCCGCTATGGTCCAAATAATAGCCGATTTGAACTCTCAAGCACTCGTAGTAGCTTTTTCTTCCCGAAAAGATGTTAATGCAGTAAGAAATAATCACAGTGTAGCTTTGAATCTTTATTTAAAAATGCATACCGAGATGTTCGAAGTGGTTTTAATTCAAGTTCGAGGTGTCTCAAGAGATGGCTTTAATTTTACCGAGGATTCTCCCGCTTTTGTCAATGGCTCAACAGTGTTCTCAATTTTCTCGACTTGTGGAGTGGTATCCAGATATTGCACAAGTTCGTCAAGTTCCTCGCCCTCCAAATCAATTTTCAAGCAATTACACTCCTCAAAGGTTCATCATCCACTGACTCAGATTTCATCATTTACGACCGATCCACCAAATCAACCAGAAACATTCCTCTTCATCTCATTGGAAACTTCATAGCTTTGAAGACATTAAAGGTGACCTCTTGATCATGAACACGCATAGTGAGTTCCCCTTTCGCACATCTATCGTAGTCTTTCCCGTGGCTAAAAATGGTCTTCCCAAAGATGATTGGTATATTTTTATCTTCCTCAGAATCCAAAATAATGAAGTCACCGAAAGATAAATCATTCCACCTTCACTAATACATCTTCAACAATTCCTCGTGGATACGTGATGGATCCGTCACCTAATCGCAAAGAAATGTTTGTTGGCCTTGATCCCAGAATCCCAATTGATTGAATAATGATAAGGGCATCAAATCGATATGCTTGCCCCAAGATCACACAAACATTTTTCAAAATTCATCTTCCCGACAGCACGGATTGTGAAACCGCCCGATCCTTCAACTTTGAGGTAACTTCATCAAGCATCGACCGCATTCTTCCGTCAAGGCTATCGCCTCAAATTCGCCTAATCTCCTTCTTCCTCGATAAGATACCCTTCATGAACTTTTTTGCATAGCTTGGCATTTGTTCCAATGCCTCTACGAAAGGTATATTGATTTGCAGCTTTTTGAATATCTCCGTAAACTTGTCAATCGCTTATCTTCCTTTTCTTATTTAATCTTCATGGATATGGAACTTGAGAGTGAATTGGTGGTATCGAACTCTTAAGCTTCTCCTCCTCGAACTCGCTTTTATCTTCTTCTTCCCGCCAAACCTCGATTTTTCCAATTTTTTTCTTTCTCAAATCAGTCGTTCTTCCTTCATGCGTGCCGCGATTCTCCTCCTTGAAAAAAAACGTATGCGGCGCTGACTTGCAAAGATTCCTATGTTTTTCCTGATCTTAATGTGATTGCTTGACATCGTTTCTTTCCCTCTCTTCTTGGATTTGTCTTCTCAGACATTTGGCAATGAACCCTGGGGCCCGTTTAAAGATGTTCGCCATCCGCCCCATTTGAGTTTCCAGATTCTTAATAGCCACCGCTTGGCTTTTGATCATAACCTCTCAGATTTGCTATGTATTTCATCATCATCTCCTCCATTTCGATTTTTTTTTGCCGAGGTGCAAATTGAGAGTGTTGATGTTGTTGTTGTTGAGAAAATCCCCCGTAAAAGGTGGTCTAGATTAAACCGTGGTCATACCGGTTGTGTCAAAAATCGATTATTTGATTGAAACCGATTCTCGCCGATTCCTTGGTTATTCGACCAACTAAAGTTTGATGATTTTGGTTGTTGGGGGGTGGTATGTGTTCAAACCGACCTTGGTCTTTTCGTAGTTGTTCACATATCGACCGACTCGAAGCCGATAAGCACATTGATCCGCCGAGTGTGACCTCAAGACAAATCTCACATACAAAGGCAACCGCCTTCGTTTTACCTTCCGCTAATGTATCTATTTTCTTTGCCATGGTCGCCATCTCAGGCCGATAACCGAGTAATAAGATCTACCTCCAACACACCGCAACTTTGGGTCAGGGCATCCGAGATGTAGGATTTTGAAAATCGCTCGATGCCATTGTCTCGATAAGGTTATAGCTTCTTCATAGCTTTTTGCCCATAATGCCCCTCCCCGCAACCGCAGATCTACAATCTGGCCTCGATCGCCATCCCAATCCATTATAGAACGGTTGATCACCATCCAACTGCATACCGTGATGTGGACACTTCCTCAAAGATTTCTTTGTATCTCTCCCATGCTTCATATAAGGACTCGCCCGTTGTTGTTGCTCAAACCGAGAGAGATAGTTGTCCTCATCTTTGCAGCCTTTAGCCATTGGGAAGAACTTAGCTAAGAATTTTTTGTGCTAAGTCCTCCCATGTAGTTATAGATCCCGCCGGCAAAGAATGAAGCCAACTTTGCTTTATCCTCAATGAGAATGGGAATAGCCTAAGTCCGATAAAGATCCTCCGTCACACCGTCAGTATCCGAATGTATCACGATTTCGATGAAACTCAACAGTGTTCATTCGGATCATCTCAGAAGCGGCACCCCAAACCGCATCAATTTCGTACTCATCCTAATAGTGCCCATTTTTATCTCGAATGTATTGGTCGCTATCACCGGTCCGACGATGCTAGATCGAGTCCATTAATATTGGGCATGGAATATTCCTTCAGAGCCCTATGCTCCTCTCTTTGCTCTTCTCCTTGTGCCTCTACCGCCATATTAGTCGTCGTACTTTTTAATCAGTGTTTGTAAATTTTATTAACACTCGCTTTCCAACCTCTCCCGCTTATGTTGTCCCTAATAAGTGTTAAGTCTGGGTTCGATGATCATCAGGTAGCATAAAAATTTATCCAAATTCTCAAACAAAAACAAAAATCTAAAATGAGATAAGACTAGAATTGTCTAAGTCATACAATATAGCTTAAAACTAATGATAATAATAATAAATTAAACGCTTTTCCCTAAGAATCAAACGCCAAAAACTTGTTGCCTCTTTTTTAGTCTTAACAAAAGAGCTCTAACTCATGCAAGCATACATGTGTCAACAAGTAATACAGAGCAAGTAAAGTATCGATCCCACAGAGAAAGTTGTTTAATTTAAATCACTATGCATTAATTAAATCACTATATTTATATGCTCAAACTAATGACTAAGATTGGTTTGTTACTCGAATCGCAAATAACAACTAAAACAATAATAACGATTTTAATAAATCAAATCTGGAAATAATGGGATCCTAACTTCATTTAATATTTCATTTAATCACCACTATCATGCATGACTTGTTCACATATCACAGGAAAGTAGCCAAGAGCACTAAAAGAGTCATAGCCATTTTTCAATGCACTATGACCTACTTACACATCATCCACAAATGATAGATTCTATGTAATCATCAATATAACCAAAATCACTATATGTCTATGTGAAATTGCAACTATATTGAATTTAAGTTCAAGCCCTTATTCTAACTCATACGGTGAAACAAGATATGTCTATCCTGGTCAATTTAAATACACAAGCCATATAAAACAAATTTCCATATACGATACTATCATGATGATTATAATCCATACTTGCATGTTCATTGTCAATTCCATACAAGTAATCAAACGAATGGTGATCAAGCATTCATACATGCAAAACAATCATGATAGACATCCCATATGATATGTAAAACAATCCAAAGATTCAAGCATGCAATCAAACTACATATTAAAATCTGTTAGAATCCCATAATGGAGTTTAGTTCATGATCGAACCAAAAGCCATTATGGGATCAAATCTAAACATGATTAATAAACAAACAATTGAAAAGATGAAAGGTAGAAACAATCAAACCCAATTGTCAATATAATCCACTATTATTCAAATCCTCATATGAATCCAAAGAAAATACTAATAATAATCCACTCGTAGAAAATCCCAAGAAGAAGTAGAAAAGTAGAGTTTTGGCCTCCTTCACGTTGAATCTCTCCCAGAGAGTAAACCCTAGTTATTTATGTTAAAAAATATAAAAAATGAATAATAGTAAAATAATCCTCTCCGACACCACCAGATATATCGCTTTAAAAACCAATTACAACCATTTTAATTAAACATTAAAATAAACACCAAGATTAGATTAGCATCGCATGCGCCACAGGCAGCCCCCAAGCAGTAATCCTTCATGAAAGCTGCTGACTTGCAGCAGGTGTCATGATGTCCAATGGGTTCAACGCGGGCTGCTTCCATGCTTTGTCTCGCCTGCCGCCAGCTCAGACTTTTGATTCCTCGGTTCGTCACTCACAACCGATCTCGTCCTCGCCGCTTCATTTTCTTTGTTCATCCTCGCTTAGTCTCTCGCTCCACTTGATTCTCATGCCACGCATCCACACCAGTGCCTCGCTTCATGCATCCATTCGCCTCATGCCCTCTAAGTCCACCAAATTAGGCCGTTTCCTGCACTTTTTCACCAAAAGGAGTTTTAAGTATATGCAATGCAAACTAACATGAAATGCAGCTAAAACATACTAAAATGTACTTGAGATGGGCATAGTTCGCATGAATTGGTACTCCATAAGTAGGTATAAAACCCACTTATCAACAATTGTACTCTTTTAATAGTTGATGTATGTTATCCTGGCTAAACGATTCCTTCATAGAGCTGAGGTATATAATAACCAGCAACCCTGAACCTAGTTTGTTGGTTGTTTGTGGGAAATCACCAAATGCACTATATTGAAACTATTAGAGACCCATGTGTACCAAGTATAGAAAATGGATACGATGATGAAAATGTGGAACTCGAATGAAATGTCGAGCAATGTAAATGAAGTTAGAAATTTTAAAGGAAGAAGTGTTATATAAATAAGAAAATTCAAAGAAGAATCTTAAAGAGATATAAAGATAAGAAATGAGAGTTACCTAACTCCAATAGCCAAGATAACTAATAATGTCGTAAATGATGAAAAAGGAAAGAAAGGGATCAGAAACAAAACGATCACGAAGTTAAGAAAAGAATTTTAAGGGAGATGATATAAAATAAGATCACGACGTGATCTTGTTTAAGTTATAAAAGAAAGATGGTCTGTAATGTTTGAATAATTATAGCTTGATGCTATGAAGATAATGTACTATGATATAGTACGAGGTAAACTCACGAGGAGTTATAGATAATGTGATACGAGGAATTCGTATTGAGCAAGTTAAGAATAAGTTATAAGCAAGATAGAGTTAGGTGGGATTTCAATTGAGGACTCATGTGATGGCTGAGTTGTACAAACCTTTGTATGGGCGTAGGTTTTGTGCTTGCACTCGCTTTATCACATCGATAATCATTCGAATGTTGGTGTCGCTTATCAATGTATATGTATGCTAAAAGGTGATTCTTTTCTCATGTGTATATTTGATAGTTAGAAACTATTAAGATTATTCAAATATTATTAGGATTAGGTGCGTTCTTAAAACTAATACATATGGTAAGTTCGTGACTCATAATAATATGGTATATTTTGAACCCCTCAGCGAATGGATGCCTATGGTCTGACTAGGATAAGTTCTTAAACTCATATTATTGTGGTAAGTTCCTGAACTTCTAATGTGTAGTAAGTTTGATGAACTATACAGGGGGTATAGGAATAATGTAAGTTGAAATACAAGAATATTTACTATAAGAGTATTGGTGGTGCTAGAAACAAAAAGAATTAGTTAGTAATGAGGTAATGGAGTAAAGATTGAAATTGATAGAGAAAATTAGATATTCTAAATCTACTAGCTATGCTAGATTTCTAGATTTATTGACTTCGTGCCGATGGTTGTACTTTTGATTTTTGAAAAATGTAGGATCATACTAGTGAACCAAAGAATTTTTAAAACAGTGTTATTATTCGCGTATCTATGCTGTTTGTTTCGGCTAGATAAAAAAATTGATTTTTAAAATTTCAAAATATATATTAACTATACATATCGGGTGATATGATAAACGATGGAGTCGTCAATGCAATGGAACCTGGTGTTAGATGTGATCATATGATCGTCAGCCCACTATGGTGAGATGTAGTATGACAACGTCATAATCATGGCGCCATAAAAAGATTTTTGAGATTTCTTTAAGATATGAGAATATATATATATATATATATATATATATATATATGTATATTTCGATTGATGTCCGAATTATTGTAGAAGTCTATGCTATATGATTCAACTAGACGAATATTAAAAGATGTTCATGAAATTCAAGTATTTCTTGAGAAGTTATGCCAAACCAAATTATTTTGGTGCGAATTCAGATATTGAAAAGCTGAGATGAACAACCCTTTTATAGGGGATTACGCGGAGGCGTTTAGATATTTGTGCACAATACATCGTGTGAAGGGCTTAACACCCTAAGTATGGGAGTCCCTATAGTCTAATGACAAGCTTAAGGTTTAAGTTGAAAGAGTACTTATAACTGTATGAAGTTCAAGGTCTTATGACCCTCAACATGATTTGGAATCTTTTAAATTTTTGAGTTATTCATACAAATTTTCCCAATTATTGAGCAATTATGGAAGATTCTTGCTATTCTAAAAGGCGAATGTGGTAAGGATGATATTCCTTAGAAAAAAGTAAGTCATAGAATGCTACATAATCGAATGATGAATATATTGAATAAGTGAGAAAAGAAATTTTGAAGTGAGAAGGAGATGAGTTATCAAAGAATAATGTAAAACTTTTAATAGAAAAGTTTAATAAACGTAGAAAGATATTTGTGGAAAGAAGTGGTTATAGAACCCAATGAATGAATAAAGTATTAACGTAAAATCTATGTTGATAGATTAAATGAATGAAGATTAATAAATAAAATTTTGAGGATGAAATTGAGAGGAAGAGAAGAAGAGAAGAAGAGAGAAATTGAGAGGAAGAGAAGAAAAAATTCTATGTGAAGGTTGGAGAATCAAAGAAAAAAACAAGAAGATTGTTTGGGTTTTCTAACTAATCAAAGGTAATAATCTAATTTTAAACTCTAGTTGTGTTTTCATAAAATTACTTCACTGAAATTAAGTTTTTATGATGAATTTCTCTATATGTTTATGGGTATGAATAATCCGTTATATGTAATCTATAATTTGTTTTGGGTTATCAAAATCATGAAAAATATGATGAAGAAGAGGAAATTGAGTTATTGATGAAATATGTATGTTATGGCTTAGTTGGGGTCAAAACATTGATGGTTAGATCATGTATATAATCTAAAATTGATAATAGATGTTGTTAGTATGTTGAAAAACGAAAAGAACGCAAGTTGAATGAATCAATTTGGTTAAGAAACGAATTCGTAGTGAATGAATTTGCTAAACATGTTAAAACATGAAAATAGAGTATGAACATGTGTTTTGGGTCAAGATTTAGGTTGGTTAATGTTTATGTAAATTGTTATAATTCTAGTATGTTGTAGTTCTATGAATTACGAATCCATAGAATTGAAAACAGACTAATTTGGATGTGTATAACTCAAGTTAAGAAGATTAGTAGAGAAAAGGGTCAAAAATTGCAAGAACAAAGGAACTTAGAGTCCTGTTGCAATAAAAGAAAATGCTACTGCGTCTTAAGTCATTTGGGGCGCAATGCACCCAAAGTATGTCGTGTGACTATTTTGACATGTTTTAGTAAAATAAGGTAATATTTTCATACAAACTCCGATTGAGGTGATTCAAGATGATACGTAACGAGGACTTAATAGACCTACAACTTTTTATATTTTAAGGTTTTCAATTTGAGGTCGTGAAATGGGTTAAAATGGTCATCTTTAGGACTGCTGTGTTTTCAAGGACAATCTGAGGGCGCTTGCATGCACGTATGCAAGTGTAGTGCTTCCGATTTATAAAAGATGATGTTCTAAGTTATAAAAACATGAATGCTAGTAAACATAGTGATGCTTAACGTTAATAAATGATGTATTAGATAAGTCAGATAAGCATCCCAAGCATATACAAGAGAAACAAATCAAGCCAGGATTTAATAAATGTTGAAACGCCGAATAAAATGTTAATGAACGTAAAAAGTGCTTTTAAGTCAAATGAAATGAATAGTATAAGATATGAAATGGGTTTAATATAAAACCAATAATAATTCCTAGCAAGACTTAAACACTTGAATGAACTTCAATATGAAATATAGTGTGATATAAGTTTAAAGTTAACACAATAAAATTGAACATCAGGTATTGATAATAGGAAGGGTTATGAGATGTAGAGTAAAGTTTACATTACAACTACTATGCTGCTGTTATGTGACTAATAGTTGATGTGTATAATTATACAATTGTGTAGGGCACGTGAAGTGCAAATAATTGTAAGCTGTTAAACATTTATTGGTAAACAACGATCAAAGCAAGTCTTTCAGTTCCTATTTGATATGTGAACTTGATGATTAACTGTTTTAAATCTTTATTGCAAAGAGCATGACATGTTATATATATGTTGAATGTATGCAATGTTAAAGTCAATTTATGACTACGTTGAATGACTAAAACATGGTAATTGAGTAAGGAACTTAATCTTTATACTTGTTATATGAACTGTAGCATGTATGTTATGTTAGTCCGATATTTATGAGATATATGTTGAGCATGTTATTATGTACTATGTGATGCATGAAAACTGTTAGATTTTACTGGGCTTTCGAGCTCAACCTTGCAAATAAGCACTTTTGCAGGTTAAAGATTCAAGGTAAAGTTATGTGCTACTTGAAAGACATGAATCGATGTGATACTCAAGATTTATACACGTGGTCAATTATTATTATTTGAACCATGTTTAGGTTCCAATAATGTATGATGTTTAATAGATGTTAAGTTATAAAGTTTAAATTTTGTTTGTTGTATGAAAAGGTATTGAACCTGGATGTAAGTTTTATTTATTATCTATGATAAGTTGAGTAATAAGCTAAGTATGGGTTAAAGGTAGGTAAAGATAAAGGTTTTGAGAAATGTACTTGGTAAGTTATAATGATTATGTAATGATAAATTGTCAAGTTTAAGTTATCTGATATGTAAAGGTTATCAGATTAAAATGTAAGATTCTATATAATAACTTTGACGAAGTGAATCACAAAATAAAATTGATTCAGAGATGTGTAAATGATAAAGGTTTTGATTCAGGGAATTAAAGTAAGAAGATATAAAAGTTTAAATTATTCCTCATATTATTATGTTTAACATCGAATAATGATGTAAAATCGGTTAGACGTGTTATTAATGACCCAAGTCAATAATTGAGTCAGTATGAATTTTGGGCTCATAGCATAGCTTGGTATCGTCAGAGGTTATAAACCTTAGGTATGAGTACCGTAGGGTATAACCTTAGAGAAGGAAGGTGAAGATAATGAAAGAATAAGCTCAAATAGAGTTTGAACAACAAGAAGTAATTGAAGAAATTTATAAAGAAGGGATTAACATGCGTGAAAGGATTCAAAGAAAAATCTTGCAGAGTTATAAGGAATATGAATATGGGGTTACCCAACTCCAATAATAAGAATGCAAGGTGATAATAAATAGACAATGTCTATAAGAAGAGATTGATAAAGAAGTTAAGAATAGAAAGTTATATTTAAGTATAGTACAATTATACTCTTTAATAGTTGATGTATGGTATCTGGGCTAAATGATTCCTTCATAGAACGGAGGTATGTATTTAACCAGCAACCCTGAACCTAGTTTATTGGTTGTTTGTGGAAACCACCAAATGCACTATATTGAAACTATTAGAGACTCGATGTGTACCAAATATAGAAAATGGATACGTATGATGAAAATGTGGAACTCGAATGAAATGTTGAGCAATGTAAATGAAGTTAGAAATTCTTAAAGGAAGAAGTGTTATATAAACAAGAAAATTCAAAGCAGAATCTTAAAGAGATATAAAGATAAGAAATGAGAGTTACCTAACTCCAATAGCCAAGATAACGAATAATGTCGTAAATGATGAAAAAGGAAAGAAAGGGGATCGTAAAACAAAACGATCACGAGTTAAGAAATGAATTTTAAGGGAGATGATTATAAAATAAGATCACGACGTGATCTGTTTAAGTTATAAAAGAAAGATGATCTGTAATTTTTGAATAATTATAGCTTGATGCTATAAAGATAATGTACTATGATATAGTACGAGGTAAACTCACGAGGAGTTATAGATAATGTGATACGAGGAATTCGTATTGAGCAAGTTAAGAATAAGTTATAAGCAAGATAAAGTTAGGTGGGATTTCAATTGAGGACTCATGTGATGGCTGAGTTGTACAAACCTTTGTATGGGTGAGGGTTTTGTGCTTGCACTCAGTTTATCACATTGATAATCATTGGAATGTTGGTGTCGCGCTATCAATGTATATGTGGCGAAAAGGTGATTCGTTTCTCATGTGTATATTTGATAGTTAGAAATGATTAAGATTAGTCAAATATTATTAGGATTAGGTGCGGTTCTTAAAACTAATACATATGGTAAGTTCGTGACTCATAATAATATGGTATATTTTGAACCTCTCAGCGAATGGATGCCTATGGTCTGACTAGGATAATTTCTTAAACTCATATTATTGTGGTAAGTTCCTGAACTTCCAATTTGTAGTAAGTTTGATGAACTATACAAGGGGTATAGGAATATTATATGTTGAAATACAAGAATATTTACTATAAGAGTATTGGTGGTGCTAGAAACAACAAGAATTAGTTAGTAATGAGGTAATGGAGTAAAGATATAAATTGACAGAGAAAATTAGATATTCTAAATCTACTAGCTATGCTAGATTTCTAGATTTATTGACTTCGTGCCGATGGTTGTACTTTTGATTTTTGAAAAATGTAGGATCATACTAGTGAACCAAAGAATTTTTAAAATAGTGCTATTATTCGCGTATCTATGCTGTTTGTTTCGGCTAGATATAAAAATTGATTTTTAAAATTTCAAAATATATATTAACTATACGTATCGGGTGATATGATAATTGATGGAGTCACAATGCAATGGAACCCGTGTCGATGTGATCATATAAGCGCCATTTCACTATGGTGAGATGTAGTATGACAACGCCATAATCATGACGCCCATAAAAAGATTTTTGAGATTTCTTTAAGATATGAGAATATATATATATATATATATATATATATATATATATATATATATATATTTCAACCGATGTCCCAATTGTTGTAGAAGTTTATGCTATTTGATTCAAATTTAGATTTAATATTGAAAGATGTTCATGAAATTCAAGCATTTTCGAGAAGTTATGCCAAACCAAATTATTTTGGTGCTAATTCGTATGTTGAAAAGTCGAGATGAACAACCCTTTTATAGGGATTACGCTACATGCTTAGATATTTGTGCACAATACATCGTGTGAAGGGCTTAACACCCTAAGACGGAGTCCCTATAGTCTAATGATTGTTAAGGTTTAAGTTGAAAGAGTACTTATAACCTGTATGAAGTTCAAGGTCTTATGACCCTCAACATGATTTGGAATCTTTTAAATTTCGAAGTTATTCATAATGCTCCCCAATTATTGAGCAATTATGGAAGATTCTTGCTATTCTAAAAGGCGAATGTGGTAAGGATGATATTCCTTAGAAAAAAGTAAGTCATAGAATGCAACACTGAATGATGAATATATTGAATAAGTGAGAAAAGAAATTTTGAAGTGAGAAGGAGATGAGTTATCAAAGAATAATGTAAAACCTTTAATAGAAAAAGTTTAATAAACGTAGAAAGATATTTGTGGAAAGAAGTGGTTATAGAACCCAATGAATGAATAAAGTATTAACGTAAAATCTATTTTGATAGATTAAATGAATGAAGATTAATAAATAAAATTTCGAGGATGAAATTCTTAGAAGAATGTGTGAATGTAATATCCCGAAAGTGTTTATGATAACGATCCTAGTAAAAGGAAATGAATGTATTAAAGAATATAACACTCAAAATATAATTGAGTTCAAGTGAAAGTTAGGAAAAAAAACCTAGAATTTGTTAAAGAAATGAATGTAGTAAAAAATATAAAACTTATATTAAGGTAATGTGTCAAGTTATTCAACAAAGATATTTGATGAAAATCTTAGGAAGGTAGGGTTTTTGATTCCGAGGATGGAACTTTATAAGGTGGGAAGAATGTAACAATCCGTAACTTTATTTATAATTTCAAATATTTATCAATTAAATAAATATTTGTAATTGATGTGTTTGTTGTTTAGTAGATATTTGTTGGATTATTTATTAGTAAGTAAATAATTCATGAGTTATAGAAATTAACTTAATTAAGATAAAAGAGTGAGGAATTAAATTTATGAGATAATACTCTAATTTAATTTAATAACTAAATTAGAGAGTTGTTATGATTATATAGTTTCCTAGAATGTTGTTATAATTTAATTTAGTAATTAAAGTGATATGTTAATTTATTAAGTAAAATTAAAATAAAATTATAATTTTGTGGTAATTTGTTTTGTTTATTTAATTAAGATTGATATGGAAATCCAAGTACATAGTGTGGGACAATAAACTATAGTATAAATGACTTATCAAGTAAATTAAAAGAGTTTTAAATGGATTTACCAAACTAGGCTTAAGGAATATTAAGTCTTTATTTTTTAAAAAATGTTTTGCCAAACAAAGCCTTATGGCTTTTGAATTAAAATAATAATAATAATAATATAATAATTATTTTTTATAAATGATACATAATTATTATATTTAATAGTACGTCACTTTTAGACATTAGTTTTTGTGTGTTGGTTTTTACTTAAAGGTTTGGCCTAAGCCTGAGAAAAGAGAAGAAGAGAAGAAGAGAAGAAGAGAAGAAGAGAAGAAGAGAGAAATTGAGAGGAAGAGAAGAAAAAATTCTATGTGAAGGTTGGAGAATCAAAGAAAAAAACAAGAAGATTGTTTGGGTTTTCTAACTAATCAAAGGTAATAATCTAATTTTAAACTCTAGTTGTGTTTTCATAAAATTACTTCACTAAAATTAAGTTTTTATGATGAATTTCTTTGATATGTTTATGGGTATGAATAATCCGTTATATGTAATCTATAATTGGTTTTGGGTTATCAAAATCATGAAAATATGATGAAGAAGAGGAAATTGAGTTATTGGATGAAATACGATGTTATGGCTTAGTTGGAGTCAAAACATTGATGGTTAGATCATGTATATAATCAAATTGATAATAGATGTTGTTAGTATGTTGAAAATGAAAAGAACGAGGTCGAATGAATCAATTTGTTAAGAAAACTAATTGTAGTGAATGAATTCGCTAAACATGTTAAAACATGAAAATAGAGTATGAACATGTGTTTTGGGTCAAGATTTAGGTTGGTTAATGTTTATGTAAATTGTTATAATTTAGTATATTGTAGTTCTATGAATTACTTAATCCATAGAATCAAAAATGCATTAATTTGGATGTGTATAACTCAAGTTAAGAAGATTAATAGGAGAAAAGGGTCAAAAATCGCAAGAACAGTGAACTTAGAGTCCTGTTGTTATGACCCATGCAGCTGCTACTGTGCTTGAAAGTCTTTTGGGGGCTTAATTACCAAAATATGTCAAGTGTGACTGTTTTGACATGTTTTAGTAAAATAAGCAGAACGTTTTCATACAAACTCCGATTGAGGCGATTCAAGATGATACGTAACGAGGACTAATAGACCTACAACTTTTATATTTTAAGGTTTTCAATTTGAGATCGGAAAAGGGTTAAATGGTCATCTTTAGGACTATCAGGTTTTCAAGGACAATTTGAGGGCGCTCTGCATGCACGTATGCAAGTGTAGTGCTTTTGACGATAAAAGATGTTGTTCTAAGTTATAAAACATGAATGTTAGTAAACATAGTGATGCTTAACGTTAATAAATGATGTATTAGATAAGTTGTATAAGCATCCTAAGCATATACAAGAGAAACAAATCCAAGCCAGGATTTAATAAATGTTGAAACGCCGTGAACAAATATTAATGAACGTAAAAAGTGCTTTTAAGTTAAATGAAATGAATAGTATAAGATATGAAATGGGTTTAATATAAAACCAATAATGATTCCTAGCAAGACTTAAACACTTGAATGAACTTCGAATATGAAATATAGTGTGATATAAGTCGAAAGTTAACACAATAAAATTGAACATTGTGTATTGATAATAGGAAGGGTTATGAGATGTAGAGTAAAGTTTACCTTACAACTACTATGCGTTTCTATGTGACTAATAGTTGATGTTTATAATTATATAATTGTGTAGGGCACGTGAAGTACAAATAATTGTAAGTTGTTAAACTGTTATTGGTAAACAACGATCAAGGCAAGTCTTACAGTTCCTATTTGATATGTGAACTTGATGATTAACTGTTTTAAATCTTTATTGCAAAGAGCATGACATGTTATATATATGTTGAATGTATGCAATGTTAAAGTCAATTTATGACTACGTTGAATGACTAAAGCATGCTAATTGAGTAAGGAACTTAATCTTTATACTTATTATATGAATTGTAGCATGTATGTTATGTTAGTCCGATATTTATGAGATATATATTGAGCATGTTATTATGTGCTACATGTGGATGCATGAAAATCGTTAGATTTTTTCTCGATTTCGAGCTCAACCTTGCAAATAACCACTTTGCAAAAAGTTAAAGATTCAAGGTAAAGTTATGTGCTACTTGAAAGACATGAATCGATGTGATACTCAAGAATTATACACTCGTGGGTCAATTATTATTATTTGAACCATGTTTAGGTTTCAATAATGTGCGATGTTTAATAGATGTTAAGTTATAAAGTTTAAATTTTGTTTGTTGTATGAAAGGGTATTGAACCTGGATGTAAGTTTTATTTATTATCTATGATAAGCTGAGTAATAAGCTAAATATGGGTTAAAGGTAGGTAAAGATAAAGGTTTTGAGAAATGTACTTGATAAGTTATAATGATTATGTAATGATAAACTGTCAAGTTTAAGTTATCTGATATGTAAAGGTTATCAGATCAAAATATAAGATTATATATAATAACTTTGATGAAGTGAATCACAAAATAAAATTGATTCAGAGATGTGTAAATGATAAAAGTTTTGATTCAGGGAATTAAAGTAAGAAGATATAAAAGTTTAAATTATTCCTTAAATAATTAAGTTTAACATCGAATAATGATGTAAAATCAAGTTAGACGTGTTTTTAACGATCAAGTCGATAATTGAGTCAGATGAATTTTGGGGTCACATACTGGTATCGAAGTCAGAGGTTATAAACCTTAGGTATGAGTACCGTAGGCTATAACCTTAGAGAAGGAAGGTGAGATAATGAAAGAATAAGCTAAAATAGAGTTTGAACAATAAGAAGTAATTTAAGAAATTTATAAAGAAGGGATTATAACATGCGTGAAAGGATTCAAAGAAGAATCTTGCAGAGAGTTATAAGGAATATTAATGTGGGGTTACCCAACTCCAATAATAAGAATGTAAGGTGATAATAAATAGACAATGTCTATAAGAAGAGATTGATAAAGAAGTTAAGAATAGAAAGTTATATTTAAGTATAGTACAATTATACTCTTTAATAGTTGATGTGTGGTATCCGGCTAAACGATTCCTTCATGTAACTGAGGTATGTATTTAACCAGCAACTCTGAACCTAGTTTATTGGTTGTTTGTGGAAACCACCAAATGCACTATATTGAAACTATTAGAGACTGATGTGTACCAAATATAGAAAATGGATACGTATGATGAAAATGTGGAACCGAATGAAATGTCGAGCAATGTAAATGAAGTTAGAAATTTTAAAGGAAGAAGTGTTATATAAACAAGAAAATTCAAAGAAGAATCTTAAAGAGATATAAAGAAAAGAAATGAGAGTTACCTAACTCCAATAGCCAAGATAATCTAATAATGTCGTAAATGATGAAAAAGGAGAAAGGGGATCAGAAACAAAACGATCACGAAAGTTAAGAAATGAATTTTTAAGGAGATGATTATAAAATAAGATCACGACGTGATCCTGCTTAAGTTATAAAAGAAAGATGATCTGTAATTTTGAATAATTATAGCTTGATGTTATAAAGATAATGTACTATGATATAGTAAGACGAGGTAAACTCACGAGGAGTTATAGATAATGTGATACGAGGAATTCAGACGAGCAAGTTAAGAATAAGTTATAAGTAAGATAGAGTTAGGTGGGATTTTAATTGATGACTCATGTGATGGCCGAAGTTGTACAAACTTTGTATGGGCGTAGGGTTTTGTGTCTTGCACTCGCTTTATCACATTGATAATCATTGGAATGTTTGTGTCACGCTATCAATGTATATGTATAAAAGGTGATTCTTTTCTCATGTGTATATTTGATAGTTAGAAATGATTAAGATTAGTCAAATATTATTAGGATTAAAGTGTTCTTAAAACTAATACATATGGTAAGTTCATGACTTATAATAATATGGTATATTTTGAACCCCTCAGCGAATGAATGCCTATGGTCTGACTAGGATAAGTTCTTAAACTCATATTATTGTGGTAAATTCCTGAACTTCCAATGTGTAGTAAGTTTAATGAACTATACAGGGGGTATAGGAATATTGTAAGTTGAAATACAAGAATATTTACTATAAGAGTATCGGGTGGTGCTAGAAACAACAAGAATTAGTTAGTAATGAGGTAATGGAGTAAAGATTGAAATTGATAGAGAAAATTAGATATTCTAAATCTACTAGCTATGCTAGATTTCTAGATTTATTGACTTCGTGCCGATGGTTGTACTTTTGATTTTTGAAAAATGTAGGATCATACTAAGTGAACCAAAGAATTTTAAAAAAAATGCTATTATTCGCAGTGATTCATGCCGCTTGTTTTTGGCTTAGAAAAAAATTGATTTTTAAAATTTCAAAATATATATTAACTATAATGTGACGGGTGATATGATAAACGATGGAGCCGCCAATGCAATGGAACTCGTGTTGATGTGATCATACGAGCGCCAAAATTCACTATGGTGAGATGAAGATGACAACGCCATAATCACGACGCCATAAAAAGATTTTTGAGATTTCTTTTAGATATGAGGATATATATATATATATATATATATATATATATATATTTCGATTGATGTCCTAATTGTTGTAGAAGTCTATGCTATTTGATTCACCATTTATTTAATATCGAAAGATGTTCATGAAATTCAAGCATTTCCGGAGAAGTTATGCCAAACCAAATTATTTTGGTGCTAATTCGTATGTTGAAAAGCTCAGATGAACAACCCTTTTATAGGGGATTACGCGAAGGTGTTTAGATATTTGTGCACAATACATCGTGTGAAGGGCTTAACACCCTAAGTACGGGAGTCCCTATAGTCTAATGACAGTTAAGGTTTAAGTTGAAAGAGTACTTATAACCGTATGAAGTTCAAGGTCTTACGACCCTTTTAAAGATGATTTGAAATCTTTTAAATTCTCGAAAGTTATTCATAATGCTTCCCAATTATTGAGAAATTATGGAAGATTCTTGCTATTCTAAAAGGTGAATGTGGTAAGGATGATATTCCTTAGAAAAAAGTAAGTCATAGAATGCATAATCGAATGATGAATATATCAATAAGTGAGAAAAGAAATTTTGAAGTGAGAAGGAGATGAGTTATCAAAGAATAATGTAAAACTTTTAATAGAAAAGTTTAATAAACGTAGAAAGATTTTTGTGGAAAGAAGTGGTTATAGAACCCAATGAATGAATAAAGTATTAACGTAAAATCTATTTTGATAGATTAAATGAATGAAGATTAATAAATAAAATTTCGAGGATGAAATTCTTAGAAGAATGTGTGAATGTAATATCCCGAGTGTTTATGATAACGATCCTTAGAAAAGGAAATGAATGTATTAAAGAATATAACACTCAAAAATATAATCGAAGTTCAAGTGAAAGTTATGAAATAAAAACCTAGAATTTGTTAAAGAAATGAATGTAGTAAAAAAATATAAAACTTATATTAAGGTAATGTGTGAAGTTATTCAACAAAGATATTTGATGAAAATCTTAGAAGGTAGGGTTTTATGATTCCGAGGATGGAATCCTTATAAGGTGGGAAGAATGTAACAATCCAGAACTTTATTTATAATTTCAAATATTTATTGAATTAAATAAATATTTGTAATTGATGTGTTTGTTGTTTAGTAGATATTTGTTGGATTATTTATTAGTAAGTAAATAATTCATGAGTTATAGAAATTAACTTAATTAAGATAAAAGAGTGAGGAATTAAATTTATGAGATAATACTCTAATTTAATTTAATAACTAAATTAGAGAGTTGTTAAGGATTATATAGTTTCCTAGAATGTTGTTATAATTTAATTTAGTAATTAAAGTGATATGTTAATTTATTAAGTAAAATTAAAATAAAAATTATAATTTTGTGGTAATTTGTTTTGTTTATTTAATTAAGATTGATATGGAAATCCAAGTACATAGTGTGGGACAATAAACTATAGTATAAATGACTTATCAAGTAAATTAAAAGATTTTTAAATGGATTTACCAAACTAGCTTAAGGAATATTAAGTCTTTATTTTTTTAAAAATGTTTTACAAACAAAGCCTTTTATGGCTTTTGAATTAAAATAATAATAATAATAATAATAATAATAATAATAATAATAATAATAATAATAATAATAATATAAATATTTTTATAAATGATACATAATTATTATATTTAATAGTACGTCACTTTTAGACATTAGTTTTTGTGTGTTGGTTTTTACGTAAAGGTTTGGCCTAAGCCTGAGAAAAGAGAAGAAGAGAAGAAGAGAAGAAGAGAGAAATTGAGAGGAAGAGAAGAAAAAATTCTATGTGAAGGTTGGAGAATCAAAGAAAAAAACAAGAAGATTGTATGGGTTTTCTAACTAATCAAAGGTAATAATCTAATTTTAAACTCTAGTTGTATTTTCATAAAATTACTTCACTGAAATTAAGTTTTTATGATGAATTTCTTGATATGTTTATGGGTATGAATAATCCGTTATATGTAATCTATAATTGGTTTTGGGTTATCAAAATCATGAAAAATATGATGAAGAAGAGGAAATTGAGTTATTGATGAAATATGTGATTTACGGCTTAGTTGAGTCAAAACATTGATGGTTAGATCATGTATATAATCCAAATTGATAATAGATGTTGTTAGTATGTTGAAAAATGAAAAGAACGCAAGTCGAATGAATCAATTTGGTTAAGAAACGAATTCAGAGTGAATGAATTCGCTAAACATGTTAAAACATGAAAATAGAAAGTATGAACATGTGTTTTGGGTCAAGATTTAGGTTGGTTAATGTTTATGTAAATTGTTATAATTTAGTATGTTGTAGTTCTATGAATCGCGAATCCACAGAATCGAAAAATGTACTAATTTGGATGTATAACTCAAGTTAAGAAGATTAGTAGGAGAAAAGGGTTAAAAATCGCAAGAACAAAGGAACTTAGAGTCCTGCTTCGCTAATCTAAAATTGCCACTGCGTCTCTAAGTCATTTGGGGCACAAATGCTACCAAAGTATGTCGTGTGACTGCTTTGACATGTTTTAGTAAAATAAGGTAACGCTTTCATACAAACTCCGATTGAGGCGTATTCAAGATGATATGTAATCGAGGATTTAATAGACCTACAACTTTTATATTTTAAGGTTTTCAATTTGAGGTCGGGAAAAGGGGTTAAAATGGTCATCTTTAGGATCTGTTGTATTTTCGTGGACAATCGGAGGGCGCTGCATGCACGTATGCAAGTGTAGTGCTTCCGATTTATAAAAGATGTTGTTCTAAGTTATAAAACATGAATGTTAGTAAACATAGTGATGCTTAACGTTAATAAATGATGATTAGATAAGTTGTATAAGCATCCTAAGCATATACAAGAGAAACAAATCAAGCCAGGATTTAATAAATGTCAAACCCCGAATAAATGTTAATGAACGAAAAATGCTTTTTTAAGTCAAATGAAATGAATAAGATAAGATATGAAATGGGTTTAATATAAAACCAATAATGATTCCTAGCAAGACTTAAACACTTGAATGTGTAGGGTTTCACACGTAAACACACAATGAAATAAGAATTTAAACCAAATTCAAACCCTAAAACAGATCCATGCGAAAAATAGTTAATTCAAAGGGTTAGAAATTATACCATTAAGAAAGAGATTAAACGATGCTATTTAATCTCCAACGCCTTTTGAGCTTAATCAATATTCTACTCAGATTCACATGAGCGCCCATTTAATCATCCTACGATCCTCAGAAGAAGGAATCAGCAGATTAGCCACCAAGGATGAGGATTTTAAACTCTTTTTTCTAGTCTCTCTAAGAGCTGGCTAGGGTTTTTGTTTTGATTATTATTTTTAATCGTCGCTATATATCACATATATAGTAGTTAAAAGGTATTAATCAAAACCTAATTTCATAAAATCCGAATTTATATATATATCTCTTAATTAAGTCTTACTTAATTAATATACATATATATTAAAGTATCCTTTAATTTAAATTGTGAGTTAAATACTATTAATCATATTAATATATTTAAATCCTTAAAATTTAAACTAATTCCCTTTTAAATTAAGTTCTATGTGTGACTTATAGTTATTATTACATTGGCAATAATTTTAAAATTATATTATAAAATTATAAACAATGAAATGCAAGATCTAGTAATGCATCATCGCTACCCAAGTAATAATAAGATCGATGATTCGATGCAACCTTTTCGTGACCAATGTTTCAATGTAATTTAATCCTTTTAACCTTAATATCCCAAATTAAACTCGAGTCATGGAATGTGTCATACTCTTCATAATTTAACTGAAGTTTTCTTGATCAATGAGTAGACTATATGTAACAAATCACTATTTGAGCATGGCCATACATTTCATAGTCCTACTCAATCAAGAGGCCTATGGATATCACCCATAATATATAGGATGGTTAAATTCCATCTAGATCACTCATATTTCTCATAATGATTCATGATGAACCCAATAATCACCTTTATAGTCCACCCTATTAAAGGTGACATTTGATGATATCAAAGTACATAAATTCTCGTGGTAGTAATATAACGATTTCGTGCCTGGAGGACCATTACATCATTGTTACTATGAGAATTGCTAATGACACTCGCATAATGCTCCATATAGAATTCTCATGGTGGGTCCGGTCCAAAGACATCGCTCTCAATATGTACCTATGCATCGACTTAATATCTCAAATATTTATGCGTAACCAATGAGATTTGGTCATCAACATCCACATATTAGTCTTCAATGCATCATTGTTGTCCCATCAACAATGATACTCGACTCAGGGACATTTAAGAAAAATGATACTAATTGTAATTATATAATCTCATGTTCAAGTCACATACTTGAAACTATATAATTTGTATCACTATTCTAAGGAATTTTATTATGTTAACAATTATATTACGCAAAGAAATAAAACCATAATAAAATCATATATTTATTCAATCAAATATAATATCAAAACGTTAACAATTATATCAAATAATCGCCTCTAGGGCATAAACTCTAACAGCCTCCCACTGCACTAGAGCCAATCACTTATGTATATAATACCCATGGAACTAGTGTGACCGCTGTGCTTCGTCCGCCGACAAAGCCTCGGTCGCTGGATCTCGCAACATTATCACCTATCGGGCACTTCTTCCTATATGTACATCTCCTCTATCAATGATTTCACTTGATGAGATGGTACCACCTAAGTATATGCTTGGATCGCAGCAGAGATCCGGGTTCTTAGCTCTGCAATGGCTCCATTATTATCACAAAGATAGAGCAACCCTGATAAAAAATGGTTCGAACAACACCAAGTTCAAGATGATGAACTTTTTTAATCCATACAAACCTCATTGGTTGCACTAGAAGCAAAGAATATACTCAAATTTCTCTGTAGAATCGCCCATCGCCTCTTTCTTCAACTTTTCCAAATAACAAAGACCACCATTATGGTAAAACACAAAACCCGATCGAGACTTATAGTCATCATTGTCACCGAAACTAGCATCCGTAACCTTTTTACCGCCAGCTTCGTTACATCCATATACCAAGAATGAATCCTTAGTCCTTTTCGTGTACTTGAGGATATTCTCGATCGCCGGCCCAAATGACCTTCACCGATTTGATCGGTATCGCATTCGTCATGCTCAAAGCATACGAGACATCCGAACGAGTACATATCATTGCATACATGATAGATCCAATTGTCAAGCATAAGGGATCTTCTCATACGCCCCTCATCATCTTGTGATTTAGGACATTGGGCCTTAGAGATCTTTACACCATGAGTCACGGTAAGTTTCTTTTGCTTCTTGCATGTCGAACTGCTTCAACACTTTATCAATATATGTACTTTGACTTAGGCCGTTAGCATTTTCTCGATCTATCTCTATAGATCCTGGATACCTAAAATGTAGGCAAAGATCGCCCCAAATCTTTCATGGAGAAACATTTTCTAACCATGTTTTTACAACTGTAAGGAAGGAATGTCATTCCTAATAATTAATATGTCATCAACATATAATACTAGGAATACAATGTGACTCCCACTAACCTTCTTATATACACAAGGTTCATCTTCATTTTTAATAAAGCCAAATTTTTGATCGCTTCATCAAATTGAAGATTCCAACTCCGAGAGGCTTGCTTCAATCCATAAATGGATCGTCGCAGCCTTACATAACTTCTTCCAAAGATCCTTTGAGTGATAAAACCTCAAAGTTGTGTCATAAACACATCCTCAAGGAGATTTTCAAGTATGAAAGAAGTTTTGACATCCATCCGCCGATTTTGTAATCATAAAAAGTCGTAATAGCAAGTAAGATCCGATGGATTTAACCATTGCCATCGAGAGAAGGTTTCATCATAGTCAACACCTTGAATTTGTTTGAAAGCTTTGCTACCAAATGCCTTTTAGAGGTTTGTACATTACTATCCTCGCTTGTTTTCTTCTTGAAACCCACTTGCACCGATTGGTTTTATTCTCTCAGTGGATCAACCAGAGTCCATACTTGGTTAGTATACATGGAGTCCATCTCGTGATTTCATGGCTTCAAGCCATTTCGTAATCTCGTCCATTCATAGCTTCTTGGTAGAAGTTGTGCTCATCTTGATCTATGAGCATCACATCGCCATTTTGAGTCACAAGATATCCATAATATCTCCGAGGCTCGGGTCGTCCCTACTAGATCTATTTAACGACTTGTGTAATTTGAAGGTGTTCACTTTCCACAATTTCTTATGGTTCCCGCCACGCTCCAACTCAAAGTTCAATGATATTTTGTGGTTCTCAATTTCTTCGAAGTTCTACTTTCTCCCACTATGTCCTTTAGAGACAAATTCTCTTTCTAGAAAAATACCGCCGAGCAACAACCACTTTGTTCTCGTAAGGTTTGTAGAAATAATACCCTTTTTGTTTCCTTGGGTATCCCACAAAATTATATTTGTCGATTTGGGTCCGAGCTTGTCGTCAGATCCAGACGCTTTACTTAACGCCGCAACCCCAAATCTTCATGAACGATATACTAGGATGTTTCCCACTCCACATCTCAAATGGTGTCTTCAACCGCCTTTGTAGGAACACGATTATGTGAATGCAAATTGCCCTAGGGCATGACCCCGTGCTTATTAGAAGATCTCGATGACTCATCATTGATCGTATCCATGTCCAACAAGGTTCGATTCCTCCTCTCGACACACCATTCCATTAAGGTGTTCCTGTGGAGTGAGTCGTGATATAATACCACACCCTTTAGAAGGTCATCAAAGTCTTCGCTTAAGTATTCACCTCCTCGACGGATCAAGGGCTTTTATGCTTTTGCCAAATTGGTTTTGAACTTCATTCTTGAATTCCTTGAACTTTTCAAAGGATTCGGATTTGTGTCTCATAAGATACACATATCCATATCTACTAAAATCACAAGAATATAAAGAAGTAATAAAACCTACTCTCTTGCTAATCTAACTCATGGGTCCACATACATCACTATGTATAAGTCCTAATACATCGCTAGCCCATTCATCGTGTCCAAAGTGAAAGGGGCTTTAGTCATCTTGCTTAATAAACAAGACTCAAGATTTTCATATGATTCAAAAATCAAAATGAATCCAAGAACCCATCTTTATGGAGTTTGATATGCTTTTCATTTATATGGCCTAAACGACAAAGCAACAGAGATATGCTCTGATTTGAATCATTTGATTTAAATCGCTTTGTATTTATGTTATAGATAGCATTTCTAAATCATGAATATAGAGACCGTTTAAATAATTGTGTAACACCATAACAAATATCATTTAAGTAAAACAAACAACGATTGTTCTTTATTATAAATGAAAACCTTTCTTGTCCAAACAAGAAATGTAAATAATGTTTTGCTTATAGCAGTACAAAATAACAATCTTCTAATTCTAAACTAGCCCAAGGGCAAAGATAAATGATAAGTTCCATGTACCAAAGGCATCAACTTTTGCTCCATTCCCAACTCAGAGGTCAACTTCTCCTTTCATTAAAGTCCTACTCCTTCTGAGTCCCCGTGACATTAACACAAATGTGAGAACCACATCCAAAGATCCAATACCCATGATGTAGAAGTAGACAAGTCGACTTCTATAACATATATACCCTAATCAAGTCGATTTCCTTTCCTTTTCTTCACTTATTCCAAATAAGCATGATAGTTCCTCTTCCAAAGGTCCGTGTTTTCCACAAAAGTGACATTCACCTTCTTTAGCCACCCCACCTTTTTTAGGCTTTAAACTGCTTTGGTTTTGAATCGGGTTTGGCAAAAGATATAGATCCTATCTTCTTCTCGCCTTTCCAATTTCCCCTTATCATTCCCTTTTGCACCATCATTATGGGAGCGGGTCCCGCTTTTTTTATGTTGTTTCTGCAGCCTTAACATGCTCAAAAACTCAAGAAGGGGTTTTCAATTTCATTCATACGATAGTTCATAACAAATTGAGAGTAGTCATTGCTCAAAGATTATAAACAAGATCATTGGGCTTCAAGTGATTGGAAAACCCAACCTATCAAGGTACTCAATATACCCAATCATTTTTAGCACATGTGGACCAACCGGATCAACGCTCACCCATTTTGCAGTTGATACAACGCCTTTGCTTCAGATTCATACCTCTCCTATCGAGCATGCCCTTCAACAATTTCTTGAGATGTTCGATCATCTCATAAGCATCCATCAACTCATGTTGCTTCAAGCTCAAATGCTCATGGTTGCAAGCATGACACAACTCACACCTCAGATCATCTTGATGCTTATTATAAGCATTATGTTCAAGACGTGGTGCAAAGGATACCGTGCCGCAGAATGGGCCCATCATGACATATAGCTTACGCCTTGTTTGAGGATAATCCTCAAGTTCCTATACCAAATAAGGAAATTAATTCCACTCACTTGTCCTTTTCAAGGATCGATCATAATGAAAGACTGTTTGGTTGTTGTTATTTTCCATTCGATATCTACAATTTATAAGTGCAAAAAATAATAAGTCAAATTGCAAGAGTTGATATTATGTAATTGATAATAGTACATTCAAAATATTCCTCCCACTATTTTATTCAAATTAATAGCCCTCACCATTAATTCTAAAGCATTTTCTATTAAATCTTTCTAGTGAGCCAAGATCCATATTTCATTATGCCTTAAGTTAGCTTTTGGCTATTCTCTCAAAACATGATTATTTAGGTAGACAACCCCTTGTCAATTATATCATATATAACTCCCGGATAGTTTGGTAAACAACATTTGTTTCTAGTCCATCTAATGGTACCAACCAAACTCTATGCCTCTAAGTCCACAATCCTATCGAGATAACTTAGTCGAGTCAGCCCAATGATTTTAACAATTGATATCACAGCTTATCCTATCGCATGATTTACCCAGATAAATAGGCACTTTGCTTCGGGGCAAACCTACATCTATCGATCAAGGTCTTGATGAGTGTTATTCATTGGAAGGCATCCGATTTAGACTTAATAATTTAATGAGGGACTTTATTAAAAAAAATAGATCTCACCAATTTTAGTCTTATTAAACATGCACATTATTAATCATATCATATCGCATACAAGCATAAATAAAGTGCAAAATTAAATGTGTCACGCTTATGGCCCAATCCATCGTCAATCTTTTCTAAGTTTAATGAAAGATTCAAGGTCAATCTAAGGTGGTAAAAGATCTTAAAATAAATAGCTTCCTCGGATCTTCCTCACGATGTGCCTCCTCTCCATCACCATCTTTCCATTGTGTTCTCCATCTTGACATCTTCATCAATTACAGATTATTACATGACATAAAGAAACCCGAAGTTACATTCAAGGGATTTAGATGAGAAGAGAATATTACAAAGAGAATTTATAGAAAGGCACGATACATGCAAGCCGATTTCAAAACCAAAAACCACTAACCTATGGGTCAAAAGGCCATAATCAGGCACCATGCATATCACAATAAGCATATAATAATTTATATATAATTAAAGAAAACTATATATAACATATTGGGGTCACGACCATCGCAAGCGCCATTTACTGGGGTCCATGGGGATCTTCTCAGCAAGTGGTCCCACTGATCGATGAAAATAGAGTATGAATATGTGTTTGGGGTCAAGATTTAGGTTGGTTAATGTTTATGTAAATTGTTATAATTTAAAGATGTTGTAGTTCTATGAATTACTTAATCCATAGAATCGAAAATGCACTAATTTGGATGTGTATAACTCAAGTTAGAGTCCTGTTTAATCTTCAAGTAGTGCTATTGCGTTCTTAAGTCATTTGGGGCGCAATGCCTCAAAGTATGTCGTGTGACTGCTTTTGACATGTTTTAGTAAAATAAGCGTAACGCTTTATACAAACTTCATTGAGGCGATTCAAGATTATACAGTAATCGAGGACGAAAAGACCTACAACTTTTATATTTTAAGGTTTTCAATTTGAGGTCCGGAAAAGGGATAAATGGTCATCTTTAGGATCATGCTGTGTTTTAGGACAACCTGAGGGCGCTTGGGCAAGCACGTATGCAAGTGTAGTGCTTTTGACGATAAAAGATGTTGTTCTAAGTTATAAAACATGAATGTTAGTAAACATAGTGATGCTTAACGTTAATAAATGATGTATTAGATAAGTTTTATAAGCATCCCAAGCATATACAAGAGAAACAAATTCCAAGCTTTGTGATTTAATAAATGTCTAAACGCCAGAACAAATGTTAATGAACGTAAAAAGTGCTTTTAAGTCAAATGAAATAAATAGTATAAGATATGAAATGGGTTTAATATAAAACCAATAATGATTCCTAGCAAGACTTAAACACTTGAATGAACTTCAATATGAAATATAGTGTGATATAAGTTTAAAGTTAACACAATAAAATTGAACATCAGGTATTGATAATAGAAGGGTTATGAGATGTAGAGTAAAGTTTACATTACAACTACTATGTGTTGCTATGTGACTAATAGTTGATGTGTATAATTATATAATTGTGTAGGGTACGTGAAGTGCAAAATAATTGTAAGTTGTTAAACCGTTATCGGGTAAACAACGATCAAGGCAAGTCTTTCAGGGCCCTATTTGATATGTGAACTGATGATTAACTATTTTAAATCTTTATTGCAAAGAGCATGACATGTTATATATATGTTGAATGTATGCAATGTTAAAGTCAATTTATGACTACGCTGAATGACTAAAGCATGCTAATCGAGTAAGGAACTTAATCTTTATACTTGTTATATGAACCGTAGTATTTATGTTATGTTAGTCCGATATTTATGAGATATATGTTGAGCATGTTATTATGTGCTACGTGATGCATGAAAATCGTTAGATTTCATTGGCTTTCGAGCTCAACCTTGCAAATAACCACTTTTTTGCGTGTTAAAGATTCAAGGTAAAGTTATGTGCTACTTGAAAGACATGAATCGGATGTGATACTCAAGATTTATACACTTTGGTCGAATTATTATTATTTGAACCATGTTTGTGGTCTTAATAATGTATGATGTTTAATAGATGTTAAGTTATAAAGTTTAAATTTTGTTTGTTGTATGAAAGGGTATTGAACCTTGATGTAAGTTTTAAATTATTCCTTATATTATTAAGTTTAACATCGAATAATGATGTAAAAATCGGTTAGACGTGTTTTTAACGATCGGGTCGATAATTGAGTCAGATGAATTTTGGGGTCGTTATGCTTGGTATCGAAGCTATAGGTTATAAACCTTAGGTAGGAGTACCGTAGGCTATAACCTTAGAGAAGGAAGGTGAAGATAATGAAATAATAAGCTCAAATAGAGTTTGAACAATAAGAAGTAATTTAAGAAATTTATAAAGAAGGGATTATAACACGCGTGAAAGGATTCAAAGAAGAATCTTCGCAGAGTTATAAGGAATATGAATGTGGGGTTACCCAACCCAATAATAAGAATGTAAGATGATAATAAATAGACAATGTCTATAAGAAGAGATTGATAAAGAAGTTAAGAATAGTAAGTTATATTTAAGTATAGTACAATTATACTCTTTAATAGTCGATGTACGGTATCTGGCTAAACGATTCCTTCATAGAATCTGAGGTATGTATTTAACCAGCAACTCTGAACCTAGTTTATTGGTTGTTTGTGGGAAACCACCAAATGCACTATATTGAAAACTATTAGAGACTCGATGTGTACCAAATATAGAAAATGGATACGATGATGAAAATGTGGAACTCGAATGAAATGTTCAAAGAATGTAAATGAAGTTAGAAATTTTAAACTAAGAAGTATTATATAAATAAGTAAATTCAAAGAAGAATCTTGAAGAGATATAAAGATAAGAAATGGAAGTTACCTAACTCCAATAGCCAAGATAACGGTAATAATGTCGTAAATGATGAAAAAGGAGAAAGGGATCAGAAACAAAACGATCACGAAAGTTAAGAAAAGAATTTTAAAGGAGATGATTATAAAATAAGATCACGACGTGATCTATTGGGTTATAAAAGAAAGATGGTCTATAATGTTTCGATATCACGCGCTCCAAGGAATGCTACTTCTTCGCCGTAACTCTCATTTCTTCAACTTCGCATATAACTTGTTTTCACGAAGCTTTTGGAGTATCACCTCAAGTGTTGTTCTCGATCTTCACTAGCTTTTTGGAGTAGATGAGAATGTCATCAATAAAGACAACCACAAAATGATCAAATATTCCTTGAATATTAGATTCATCATATCCATGAAGGCAAAGAGGAGCATTAGTCAATCCAAAAGACATGACTAGAATTCGTAATGCCCATACCAAACTCTAAAAGCAAAGATTTGGAATGTCATCGCTTTTAATCTTTAATCGATGATATTTGGAACGTAAGATCAATCTTTTAGAAGAATTTAGCACCAGAATCGGGTCAAACCGGGTCAACAATGCGAGGTAATGGATACTTATTTTTGATGGTAACATGGTTCAACTCCGATAGTCAATGCAAAGTCACATACTTCCATTTTTCTTCTTTACTTAATAAAATAGAGCACCCCAAGGAGATGTACTAGGACAAATGAAACCAATGTCTAATAGTTCTCAGAGTTGGGATTTTAACTCCTCAAGTTCAATAGAGCCATTCGATATGGGGTTTTAGAAATGTGTTTTCAGACCGGGTTCAAGGTCAATATAAAATTCGCTTTCATGCCTGGGGTAAAGCTAGGAAGGTCTTTGGGAAATACGCCCGTAAATTTATTAAAAACATAAATATCATTCAAATATGATGTATTTTTGTTTAAACTGTGACATGGGCTAATAAAGTTTGACATCTATTTTTAATAAACGAACGATTTTATGGCTCGATATGACAAAGGATTGAATTTAATGGTTTGGTTGCTTTTGAATTCGCATAACAAAAGTTAGTTAGAATATAAAACTAATGACCTTATGAAAACAATCAATTTTAGCATGATGTGTAGTTAACCAATTAATCCTTAAAATCACATCAAATACAAGTATTTTCAAAGAGATGAGATCAATGATAATGTGAGGGTGGCGATTTGAATCAAACAAGATTTATAAATGGTGGATGTAATGAAGGTTTCTCCTAATAGAGTTTCAATAGATAAGTCAAAGTCTAATTTCTCGTGAGTCAAGTTCAAACGCTGAGCACAAACAGTGAAATAAAAGAATGGGTAGAACCTGCAAGATTCAATAAAGTATAGATTTCGCAAGAGTTTATGATTAGCTTACCCGTGATAACTTTATTCGTTCCTCACTTTTTGGAAGTCATGAAAACACTCTCCTTTAAACCATCGACTTTTGACTTGTCCGGATAAATTTGGTGTCACCGTCCCAAATTGACTCGATTTCGCCACAGACAAAATCGAGCTACGTGACCATTCTTTCTATAAATTAAACACACCTTGAAGGTCAGGTATAGTTTGACTAATGTGTCTCTCTTCTCCAGATCCGTAGTAGATCTAACTCGATGGTTGTTTCTTTCCTAGAAACAAAAAGTCGGTGTCGGTGTCGGCGTCTTTTTCGCTATCATCATGAATCTCTCTTTTAAAGTTATTTCCATTTGGTTCACCTCTCCTATTATCTTGGCCATGATTACCACCAAGTGGTTACCATTTTCGCATGATAATTTCCTCCACGCTGGTTATCATCCTTCGCCGATCGCTACCATCGGGTACGACTCAATTATCATGCTATCGATTGTCATTTTTTGGTTGAACTCGACTCATTATCTCGCCTCAATAATTCGAGCCCTATTCATAACATCTCAATACAAACAAAGTTTATGAGAAATGAGGTATTTATGAATTTAAAGTTTCAAACCTCTCGTAAACATTCATGTCATTCGCTTCCTCATTATCCACCAAATGGGATGCAAACCGGATAACTTCTACAAACTTGGTCTCAGACGGATATAGTCATATTGTTCGCGCTCTCCTTTGATGAATTTACCTTCTTTATACGATTTAATACTTTCCGAAAATACTTGTCGTTGAACAATTCCTCGAACTTCTCCTAAGATATCTTAAATGCGGAAAGATGAGTACGCTTTTACATATTCCCACCAAGAATTTGCCTCTCCACGCAATATAAAGGTGGCGTAAGGGAACCTTTACTCCTCTCAGGCATCCCAAGATATCAAATATCTTGGTGATCCGCTTAATCCAAGTTTCGCCTTAAATGGCTCGTTTTTCCCAAAAACTCCAATTGTCCCAACTCCTCGAATTGCTTAGCAAAGGACCAACCGTGAGTTACCATTGTTTCCACCTCACATTTTGAACATAAGTCTCTCTGCTTCGTGTTGTATGAATTATAGAAAGGTCCTAAACATCCCATCGCTCAACATTTGGCTCTGTTGTTGTTGTTTATAGGAAGATTATTGCCTTCCCCGATGCACATTATCCCGATTATTAATCGCTGTGTCTCAACTGGCCTCATGTGCTCATATGCTTATCTCAAAATTTTTGATGTCATTCTCAAACATCGCCACAAAACAAGGGTTTATTAAAGAAATTGACATGCCACATATTATCCTTATATTCTCACCATCCAATTAAATAACAAATAAGCTTAGGTAGACACACTAGCATAATGATTTATTCGCCTCCCTCCCAATTCTAATCCTGCATCTCCACCGCAGATCATATCCTCAAGATCTCGATAATTAATCGTGACGCCCCAAAATAGGTCCACACAACCCATTTTGAGTCGCTAAATACATGGTATAAAATTCAAATACAACTTCATTTATACAACTATTAATTGTCGTGGTAAAATACTACAAAACATAAGTTGTGAGTTTCAATATAAATATTGTCTTGTAGACAATATCCAAACTCAAATAAAGTCCTCATTATAATTATTGTCACACTATTTTACAAAATAGTGAGGACTCGCTATAATAACCATCTCGGACCATTACTCCACCCCGACTAATCCCAACTACATTCTCGCCTCCCGAGAAGAACAATGGAACTAAAAGGAAAAGGGTGAGCTCAACTAGCCCAATAAAGAATATTATGACTAAGATAATGTAGAACAAATTATCCTTAGTCCTCAACAGGAAAAACTGATGTAATACAATAGACAACAAGTTTTAGATCAACAACCGCAAGAAAAACAACAATCCATTAGAAGAGTCAAGAGAGAGTATGATGTCTACTATCTTCTATGATTTAAAAGGCCATCATCAATATTTTATCCCTCGTAACACCAATCAATAATTATTTCCAATCAACGAATTATCTATGCACTACGGCCAAAGATAATCATTCAGATCACCAAAGTGGTCATGATCATGTCAAACACTTGTCCATCTACGCACTACGGGCCAAAGAGGACTTTTCACCACAAACCTTTATCTCAGAACATTAAAGGTTATGATTATACTAATACACAATTCATGATCATAATCATACCAATCAACAAATCCATCTTTGCACTATGGGCCAAAAATGACTTTCACCACAATATAAGCATGAGGATGATGACAATGATATAAAGAATCAATCAAGTAAGATCAAGGATAAATATTAGAGATTTATAATTCAATTTATCTCGAAGTTCAAGAATGTCCAAATTATCAACATGATAACTAATTGTGGAGTAAAATTCAAGAATGATATTCATGTATCAAAAATAATTTGGATGTAAAAGAAAATTAAATTCTGTGAATAGAATCAGAATAGTATTAATATGAATATGAATAATACTTATGAATAAGACTTAATCATGAATAATACTATATGAATAGTACCCATGAATAGTACTTGAAATGAAAAGATTAAAATTTAATAAGAAAGTTCGCACCAATATTCCAAAGGAAATGATATTAGATGAAGTTTAAACCTTAAGGAATTTCTAATCATTTCGTGAATTATATAAGCAATACTTACCATAGTAAGTTTAAATTTAGGAATATGAAATGAAATAATATCACTTATATAATATGGAGTATGAAAGAAAATGATATCCCTTACTTAGTATTGAAATAAAATAACATCCTTTACCTTAGTAGAAAACTAGATTCGATCGAATATCTGATATTATCCCGAGAAAATCTTTGCACTTTTATCTACACTCAAAGTATCCTTATACTCAAAAGAAATACTCACAATATTATAGAATAAGAATTTCCGATATTGTGATACAGGTGTTTTATGTTTCATTCGAGTAACATATTTATAAAGGTAACTCAAAGAGAAAATTAAATGAACTCGCTTAACTTTGCCAAACCTTTTTCTCTTCTTCTAACACTTTAACTTTCTTTCTTTCTCTCACTTAACCTCTTATTTTCCAATGGTTGAGGGCCCACTAAATTTGGAAAACAAAAGAATAGGAAATGGTTTTGTCACCAATTAGAAAGAATAAGTGCAACGAAAAGTTTTAAAAGAAAGAATTCAAAATCAAAATGTTAACCTTCACTCCACTTTTTATTCACATGTAAAATTATATGATAATAATAATAATATTACCATTTAAATTATAAAAATTATATTATTATATTATCACATTATACTATTATAATGTAATATTATAATAATATATTCGAATAAATATTTTATCTAGAGAAGATAATTGTGATTCCATAGAAAAATATGTCAAACTTTCAACAAATGTTTCATGCTAAATTCTTCATTTATATCAAAATCGAACCAATATCCACAACATAATAATTATTCAAAATTAATATTATAAGCTCACAATATTAATAACCAGATCATTCCCAAGAAAGAGGGGTTTTTCGATAAGAATTTATCCTTATCATGCACACATTTATATAACCTAACCCCTTTCCTCGATGTAACTTTCTAGACATCGCTAATAATGCTAACTAATAATATTATTCAAATAATATAAAATATTATGCGGATGTTATCGTAATAATTTTTCGAATCAATGATACGAGATACTACGCAAAATTCATCGTGAAAATTATTGAATATCGAGTGACTTCACGTAAGAATCAATAATCGAGAGATACTGCGGTAATACCCGTGCTATCGCGCAACAACGCCAGACATCGTAATTTTATCACCGTGTATTTCAACAATTAATAAAAAAAGTTTTGCCGTTATTTTTATAAAAGGTTATTTTGTCGCTTATATCCGATAATTATTCCATTATGTGGTCCATTAATGATCATCGACGCATTTAATATTCCCCAACAAAAAGAATATTCCCCGACCAAACAAATATTTTATGACAACTTGCTTACTTTAAAAAATTTGCACATATCACCCATAACTATAGCATTATATCAAATCAACACCTTATTATTCAAAATAATATTTAGAGAAAATTAAATATTTATTCATAAAAGTTGGGGTCTTATAACATCTCCTCCTTATGAAATTTTGTCCTCGGTCGATGTACACACCTCGGTATGTCAAGAGGTGAGAATACCTTATTTTCAATTCTGATTTTAACTCCTGTGTCATTTCCTTAATATCATGGTTTCTCCATAAAACTTACTTGAGGTATTATCTTTCGAGCATAGAATATGCTCCTTCTTATCCAAGATCTTGACATGTACCTCCTCACACGCTAAATCTTCCGCTATCTCATCTTATTCTAATTCAATAATGTGGATTTGGGTCTTCCACATATTTACGTAGCATGGATATGTGAAAATGTTATGAACATTTAGACATACTTAGCAGAAGAAGGCTTAGTCTTTAGCTATAATTCCTACTCGATCGATGATTTCAAATGGACCCATAAATCGAGGGTCGAGCTTTCTTGTTTTTGAATCTCGTGAACTCCTTTCCATGGAGCAACACGTGAATAATACATGATCTCAACATCGAATTCCACGCCCTTCGATGAAGATTTCATGTAACGCTTTTGTCGATCTTGTGAGGTTTGTATACGCTGTTTGGCTACTTTTTTTGGAATTTTCTACTCTATCATTCTTGGGAAAATGGCCATAACTTCTTCGTCTCTAACTCCGATTTTGATGATTCAAGATGTTTCAAAAGCGAGACGAGATCTATAACTTTCATTTGTGAGTTTTTCGAAATAAGGGTTGAGAAAAGGAAATTGGCCCAGTAAGTGTCTCGCTATGTAAATGACAAGCCAAAAATGCTAATCTAGCAACCCCAAACGTCGATCCAAGTAACTTTTGTCCCAATTCCTACAAAACAACATAAAACATGCATGAATAGACACAGCATAACTTAAAACTTCCAAAATATTAAGCTCAAACACACTCAATTAATGGTATAAAACTCACTCATCGACATATCGCTGAGTGCCTCGAGAACTTCAATGTTTGGTAACGCTCGATTGCCGCCCAATACGTTTGACCGATTTTGCTCTACAAACTTCATTGATAGTAGATCAAGGAAATAAGAGATTTGAATCTTGTATTTGCTTTTATTTATTAGTTACTAGATTACCGCTTCTATTATTTGTTTAGTTGTTTACTCATGATGATAAGAAATTGATGGTGATATTAGACTTGAGCTTTGTATTTGTTCTACGCATTATTGTCTTGACTTCACTCGCCATCTGGATCCTCTATTTGCCCATTTAGTTCTCTTCTTCGAGTAATTCCTTCATAATGCTTCGGGTGACTTGGCACTCTTCTTTGTTCTCCGGACACTTTAGAAAATACCAGACGATGCCAAGGGATGACTTTTTAATTTAGCTAACTCTTGATCCTTTACTTTGCTTTGGTCAGCCGCGTCAAAGACTTTGTTTTACTCTACATCACGACTTATTCTTTTCGATCAAGTAGAGTAGTTTATAAACATTTTGTCGATTCTTTATTCTTCGATACACTTGGCAACTCGCAATGTTGGAGACAACTCTTCATTTTGTCTATCTCCCAATGCTTTTACGCTACCAACTACTACTCTACGAATCGACTTTTTATGAACATGCAGAGAACTCTTGCAATTTAACTCTATAGAGACATTCTAGAGATTCCTTCCGATAAGGACTATACCTTTATATTCTGTAGAAAGTATATCCTTTTGTGATCAACTTCTTTTGTTAGGCCTTTTTAGCTCATATCTTAGGTTCAGAAGTAGCTCTCACAATCTTTTACTTTGTACGCTTCAAAGGAATGAGCCGAATTTCTATCGGGTCGTGATCACACCGCGATCCAAAGAGAGTAACTATATCTAATCGATTTGTTCTCACGATTATATGATGTGAGCTTTGATAAGATCAACCTAATAAAATTGATCTTTCTATTCTAAGTTCTTATACATATGTTTCATAAGGACTTTAAAAATTTATAATTATTTAATATACATTAGTCATTTATTCATCGTGTAATGATAATTAAGATCAACCTAATAGATTTGATCCTTTATTTTAAGTCCTTGTACATTTGATTCGTAAGGACTTTACAAAACTTCTCCTTTACGCTTATGCTTCACTGACCGCCATATATATATGAGTGTTACATTCATTTGGATTAAGTCGTTGAGATTAACCTAACTCGCTTGATCTTTCTCTAATCTAAGTTCTGTGACACCCCAAAATAGGTCCACACAACCCATTCGAGTCGCCAAATACATGGTACGTAAAAATAACTACAAACTTCATTATTATAATTGTCGCGGCAAAATAATGACAACATATATGATGTGAGTTTTAATACAAATATTGTCTTTAATTTAGACAATATCCAAACTCAAATAAAGTCCTCATTACAAGTATTGATATACTATTTACAAAATAGTGAGGACGCTAAAAACAATTGTCTTGAACCATCACTCTACACCTGCACTAGTTCCCGCTTATATTCTCGCCCCGAGAAGAAAAATGGAACAAAAGAGAAAAGGATGAGCTCAATCTAGCCCAAAGAAAGAATATTATGACTAAGATAATGAAAACAAATTATCGTTAGCCTTCAATAAATCGATAAAATATAATGGACAACAAGTTTTAGATCAATATTCGTAGTAAAATAATAATTCATTGTAAGAGCAAGGCAGAGAATGAAGTCCACTATCTTCTATGATTTAAAAGTCCATCATCAATATTTTATATCCTCAAACATCAATCAATACACATCTTGAATCAAATATTCATCTTTGCACTACTTGACCAAAGATATTCATTTGTATCACCAATGGGTCATGTTCATCTCAACACCGTCCATCTTTGGCAAAGACGGCCAAAGATATTCATCGTGTAATCATTCATCATTGCACTATGGTGCCAAAGATATCAAAGCTATATCACCATTTAGGACTAAGGATGATGAAAATATTCTAAAGAAAAATGAATCCAAATGGAGATAAACTAAAAAGATTGTGGATTCGTACTTTAGTTTATCCAAGTTCAAAAATACTCCATAATAATCAATCAGGAGCAAAATTCAAGAATGAAGATCAAAACATGGATACAATCAAAGATAGTAAACCATAATAGACAACTGGATTAAGAAAAGAATATTAAATTTTTTGGTGAATAGTGCCATATACGTGAATAGTAACCTCAACACCTAAAAGGTAAAAATTCACAATAAAATCTACATGTCATTATTTTGGCATAATGATATTAAAAGAAATAACATCATTTATGAAAAAAATAACATCCTTTACCTCAAAAGACAAGTACTTTAACCTAAAATATCGGATATAATGTCAAGAAAACTTGCACCGCTTATCAACTCTCAAAGTATCTAAATATTCGTAAAAAGCCTTTATATTATAGTAGAAGAAACTTCGATTCTCGACGCCCCAAATCAAGTTACCCGACTTTTAGTTTGGTGCTCACGATCCACAATATAAATAACATCTAACTACTCATTTAATTATGAATAAAAATTTACACCACATTAATCGATATAGTTAATACATTCATCCTGTGTTATCTAACCTTCATATTACAAACATACCCTTTATATCGACGCCTGGATTTTTAGTTGTCCTTTTGTTACTTGTTCTTTGGTGTTCTTATTTTAGGTGAGATTTATTTGAAAAACAAATGAAAATGGTCCGATATGTATAATGTCGACGATGGACTATTAAGAGTCGCCATTGATTTTTTAAATGGTCAGTACCAAAGACAACCGGAGAAAAGGTTTCGCACATCGACCCAAAGGATGTAACACTATTAAAACTGGCCGGTGAAACCTAGATTCATTAGGGGTCCGGACTTGATTATGCGAGGGAAGGTATTAGGCACCCCTATTATTCGTGGGTTACTACAGTTTTGACCGCCACTTTTTAAGAAATTGTTATCTAAATGTGTAAAAGTGTAATAATGTGTCGTTTATTTGGAAGTAAAGGCGAGGCCTCATTCAAGCACTTATATACATTGTGGTTTCAATTTATGTAAAAATTCAATTTTAACAAGATATGACAAGTTGATGTTTTATAAAAGAGGTTTTTCAAACCCTTGTGCTTAATAGTAATTGACACCTTTAAACTTCCATTTTATTAAGTGTTCTATTGATTGATTTTATTTTGAGATGCGAAGCATCTATAAGAAAAATAATGTACAAAATAATGCCGACTTCGTAAGTAATGAAAACCATCCGAGGAAATTTAGACACCGCAGAGCAATTTATAAGTTGCTTACAATTCTAAAAGGTCCATCACATGAACCTCTAATCTAGATCAATGGTCGAATCTGTGATCACATGATTCCTGTGCTCACATGATGCCACAATTTGTATGAAGTTAGAAGAAGTAGTATATATATATATATAAAAGCTATAAATATATATACAGTATATGATCGCCCACCATGAAGCACCCACACTGGGATCGTAAAAAGGTAAATAAAGAAGTAAAGTATCAACCGCCACTTGAGGAAACTCCAAAGTGACAAAACGAAAGAAAGTCAGAAGCGATCAACCACCACGGAGGAAACTCCAAAGTAGATTTAAACGTAGAAAGTCAGAAAAGCGATCAACCACCACTTAAGTAAACCTGTGGGACGAAATTATATATATATATATATATATATATATATATATATATATATATAAAGCGATAAACGCATTTGATGTAAAGTCTGTGCTCATCAAACAGAAGTTTGACAACAATTATATATATATATATATATATATATATATATATATAAAAGCAAGTAATCGCTCCTTGATGTAAAATCTGTGCTCATCGAACAAAGTCCGACAATAGCTTAATATATATAAGTATATATATATTAAAGCAAAGAAAGCTCTGTGATCAAGTCTAGGCTCATCAAACAAAGTTCGACACACAAGTAATATATACATAAGTGTATATATATATATATAATATCAAATAAACGCCTCCGCATCAAAGTCTAAGCTCAATTGAGGCATAACTCGATAATCTTAGTCCATATATATAAAATATATATATAAATATATATGTATATACAAACTAAATAAACCACTGACCAAGTCCGGCAAACACACGCAACACGACTCTCAACGTGAAGAATGGTGTGCAAAGATGAAGAAAATACTTTAAAGTGGTGAGAAGGCTTACAAGCACGCCAAAGAAGACTTCTATATCTTTAGTGGATGAAACTTCGGCTCCCACGGCAAGCAAGAGAAGCTATATATGAGCCTCAAGTTGTTTAAAATGAGAAAGCACTCAAAGATATCAGGAAGCACGAACAAATTTGACAGGCTTCCTCACCTCTTCTTCTTAAAATGGCCACCCAAGCCCTCTATTTATAGAGAGGGAGCCGCAGGGCACTCTAAGGGCCTAAGTTGTCCCGTGTTTCACTAAGTTGAGATCGCCTCAAAGACGTGCACGTAATCAATGTCAATGTCCGCCGAATCTTCAGTAATTGCAATCCGGGCATCCGGATCGAGGTATGTAGGACTGATTTTGACCGCCATTGTCTAGAGTTGTACAATGGCATATGATTAGGAGGTTGTACGGGTTAGAAGATGGACGCAGGCCTTCCGATCTTCAAGCTTCAAATTTTATCCGCTATTCTCGCATAATAGTCACCGAGATCGGGTTTTCTCGATTCTCGTGGGACATTGTTGTGTATAAATGTGTGTCAAAATGTTGACTCGGCCGTGATGTGGCTCAAGTGGCGTAGATGATGACTTTTGCCCCTCTGAAAGTTAGAAAGCGACAAGGCCAACGATAAAGCGTACGCTGTTCTGTGGTTATCGCGGAGATTGGATCGCCACAAATGTCAAGGTCCCTCGGCCCATCTCGTGAGGTGTGCTTGTCTTCCTGTTATCTTCCGGTGCTTTGTAATCAATGCCTCGTGTGAGTAATGTAGGTTGAAGTCGATCAAGATGTATTTGAAAACAAGCATTTCCGGTTATCACCAGAACCGCATTCTCGGGGTTATCACCAAGTGGTGGTAGCCGCTACCTTAATGTTGGGATCAGATCGGATAATTTTGAGGTTATCTCCGAGATTAATCTGGCCTTCTCCGGAATTTCCGGTATTGAACCGCATGCCCTCGGTTATATCCGAAGTTTTGAATCGTTATTCCTGCAAGGTGTTCCGGTCGAGACCGAACTCCCAGAAGATCCTGACTGATGAACTATCTTCCAAGGTTATCTCCGAAAAGAGAATCCCTTCTCGCAATGTCGTTGACATGTTGTGCGTAAAATTTTTGTGTGTTTACATGATGCCCTTTATCATATTCATGCAATGCAATGAATTGGTAGGATAAAGAACTGCATAATCGAAAATGCAACATAACGACAAAATGTATGCATGACGTATGTGTGGGTTATCAGCCGCCCAAATACGTCGGGATGATTACCGCTCCATTTCTTTTATCGATTGGCAATGATGACTAGATTGGGATGTGTGATC
>CM035147.1:38926222-39104404 GCA_020205605.1 Panax ginseng | reverse complement strand
CAAGATCATGTCGACAATGCATTTTATCGATTTCTCTCGATAAATTAAAATTATAAATCTCTAAAATTTATCCTTGAATTTGTTTTATTGAATTAGCACGTCATTGTCATCATCCTCATGTTATATTATTATGTTGAAAGTCATCTTTGGTCGAGAATAGATGGACTTGGTACGATTACTTACCGTGTGATTATTCTTGCATAAGGATGACAGTAATGTTAAGCGTAAATGACGCGTGAAAGTCCTATTGGGCCCGGGAAGAATGGATGGATAGTTTTTTGGTAGGATTATGGCAACGAATTCCTCAAATAAAGGTACAAAGATGAATTATTTTATGGCAACATCACGACCAATGACGAAAACATCACGGTCTTTCGGCTCGTAGAGTGTATGGATAATTGGTAGTCGGATACCAAAGAATATCCTTTCGGGCGGGTACGGATGGCTCGGCGATGGATTATTTGGCGTTCGAGTCTCAAATTTACATAAAATTGATGATAAACTTTCAAAACCATAGGTAAGATGTAGTAGATAACACGCCTCACTTTTGGAATTTTCTAACGGATCATGTTTATTCCTGCTAGAAGTTGTTGATCTCAAATCGCTTGCTTTTAATATAATTCTATTAGTTATTACATTGCTGTAAGGCTAAGGACAATTTATTCGCATTATCTTAGCTATAATTTCTTTACCTGGCTAGTTTTAGCCTACCCTTTCATTCATCGCTCTCTTCGTGAAACGGTATTACAACCTGGACCAGCTCAGAAATGGATTGATGGTTCGCATGGGGTTACATTGCAGTTCTCACCATTCTCGCAGCCAAATAGGATAATAATCAGAATAATATTGAATTTGAGTTTGCATATTGTCTGTAAGAATAATATTCTTCGTTGAAACTCCCAAATTTTATATATTTTTCGCACTTTCACACTTATTAGCTATATAATTAATGGTATTTAAATTTTGTACCTATGTATTTGGATGTAATCCGTAATGGGTGTGATGGCTACCTATTTTGGGGGCGCCACATTTTCTATATTATTAAATTAATAATCGGTGATGATGTACATTCATATTATTATTTGGTAATATTTACGACGTTGTTTGTCAGCTTTTAATTTAAATAAAAGAGCTTTAACCCATGCAAAAAAGAGCATGTTTGTCAACAAGGCCTCATGTAGTAAATCGAAAGCATTTCCATCCACCAGAGAAAAATTGTCTAAAATTAAAACTATTACGCATCAACTAAACTACTATTTTTATAGCGGTTAAACTCATATAGAATTATGATTTTCAGATTGAAAATTAATCTGTAATCAAATAACTACTAGAGATTAAATGTAAAAATGTAATAAATCAACCGGAAGTAATGGGATCCTGTAACTCATTCAATAATTCATTCAATTACCACCATCACGCAGAAATGTTCACATATCAAAGGAAAGTAGCTAAGGGCAAACCAATGTAGACACAACCATTTTTCTTTAACGTACATGACCACTTATACAGCATATTCATGCACAGAGATCATGTAATCATCAATAAAACTAAAATCATTATAACGCTCATGGAAAATTGCAATAATATTCAATTCTAGCATAAACTCCTTATTTAACCTCAAAAGGCGGGGAAATAAAAGAGTATGTTCTATGATTCATTCAAATTCCAAGCTACAAAAAAGTTCTTCTATATACGCACACTATCATGATTACAATCTGTTCATGATGTTATTTTTAATTCCACATAAGTAATAAAACGTATTTGTGATCAATTCTAAATTATGCATGCAAATCAACCATGATAGGAAATTCCTATAATACGACAATATTCACAGCCAAGCTAACTCAATTAAATCAAGCATATTGAAATCGTTAGATCCCATATAATTGAAGTTTAGCTCCCATGACGAACCACAATGCTCATCATGGGATCAAAGCAAAACATGGATAATAAAACAATCAATCGAAAGAGAGAGAATCAATTTGATCAAACCTAATTGTTGATTATAACTATCAAGAACGCTCAATCTCATTAAAATCCAAAGGAAGAAGAAACAAAGAGTTTTCCACAATGATTGAAAAATCCTAATAATGCAGAGAAATATGAAGTTTTTGCTTGGCCCCACGTTGGAATCCTCTCCCAAAGTGTAAAAACCCTGTTCTAATACTAAAAAACACATAAAAACCACTGAATAATACGGGCCCGGTAGATCGCTTTTAACAAATTATAACCCTTCCAAATAAAAAAATAAATAAAACAGACGCTATTTTCTGCAGCATCACACCTGCAAAGCCCCCTTCCTTTTATTAGATTCTGGACACATGTAAATCTGCTAGTCTGAGTGGATTGCTACATGGCAAGCGCTGAAGACACATGTGTACTGCTGCAGCTTCGCAGCTTGATTCTGTTCGGCAGCCACATCGCTTTGTCCTCACGCCGCTATCAGATCTTTCACGCCGCCACTTTTCCTTTCATCCATTCTCAACAGATATTTCCACAGAATTCGCTCAAGTACAAGCGTCCATTAATGCCTCATGCCATCTAATACTACCAAATTATGCCATATCCTCGCAGACTGCACACCAAAGTGGAGTCTTAAGCATGCAATGCAAAATAAACAAAATGCAACTAAAACACACACTAAAATGTACTTAAGATAGGCGGAGGTTCACAGAATTGATATCCCATAAGTAAGAGCAAAACTCACTTATCAAATACACCCCAAACTTCAAGTGTTGTTTTGCTCCTCTGCCAATGCATACACATACAAAACACCTAAAAATGCAAGATCACATGCAACCAAATCGTGATGCAAACTTGTTCACATTGTTCTCAAACCATAACAAAATTTTAGTCCAAATGCCCTTACTCAATTATCCATTCAAGAATACAAATTCAAACCCAACTATAGGCATAACATCACACACTCAAGATAATTTACATAACGCTTATGAGATGTCGCCAGTGTGTGTCATGTTCACTAAACTTGATTTGGCGAAAGAATACACATGTTAAACCGCTTCAAAATAGAAAATTGCATCTAAATCAAGATTATATGTATACTTATGCAACAAAGATCTGCTCCAACATATCAAACAAAACAAGGTGCAACAATGGGTTTAATCCATGCATCATACTCACTTAGGGTGATTTTGCTTTTTCCCCCGCAGTGTTTATCAGCTAATTTTTCTTTCTTTTCTTTTTCTTTTTTTAATATGATCGTAATGCCTCATTCCATTAGGCAACACCGCTAACCCCAATGAAGCTAACCAACCACCCTGCACTATGAAAGACCTTAGTGGAGCTAGGTGTTAAGACACCCCTGGCCGCATACTTTACTCAAGTAGTCGTGGTCTCTAAATAAGACTAGCCACGCTATCAAGCTTTATTGCTATTTGTTTGTTTTTTTCTTTTTTTATACATAGTATACCCATGTTTTTCCCCAACGCTACGAATGTCAACAATGTTTTAAATAAGCCTAAGTTCACTTTTTGACATATTTCCTATTTAAAACTCCATTTTCTATCGAAGCAATGCCAACACACAATTTTTATACCTCACAAGTTGATTGTAGAGCACGCCCGTCAAACCAAAACATCTAAACAACAATATGAATTTATCGTAAAAACATTATAATTAGGTTCATGTTATCCAAAGTGCTCAACAATTCTTCAAAATTCACTATCATCAACTTCCCAAGTAAAATTTCCATATAAAGACTTTCATGAGACATGCAAACTAAATATACACAACATACAAAAAAAAAAAAATTTGAAGAACTACTATACTTGGCAATATAAACATGCAAAATGTAAACTAAACATACAAAATACTAAACGCAACTATACTACCACCCCAATACCACCTCAATTTATAATATTCAATGTCACCAACTGAATGAAGCGTAAAGGGTTAAAGAAACTCCCCATCGTTAATCCCATTCAATCTCTTCGGTGGTGAACTGGGTGGTGGATATAGCACAATCGTTCCTAACTCGAGGCCACTCTAACATCATTCCTTTAAAAAACGACTCGGTAAAGGACCTCGCGAGACCTGTGGCAAACGCGGGCAAAGTTATCGTATACGGCATCAACTCTTTACGCCTCCAACTCGAAATAAGTTGAATCTCCCAGTTGTAGGTACCGTGGTTGAGTTGACGCTCCCACTTATCCGGGCCGAGGGTCAGCTTGCGGGTGGCTCAGATTGTGGGTTGATGATAAACTTTTTCGCTGCCATGTGGTAAGCACTTCCGCCCAATCTCTAATTTTGGTAATGGTATGGAGGATATCCCGCCATTAAAAGTTTTGTATTTGTTTATTGTCCAACGGTATCCCCTCGATGAGCACATAACAGAATTGCAATAACCTGACGCCATGTGGAATGCTCCCAATAAGGTTTTCCTCACAGATAGAAAAGAACATATTTTGATGGACGAGATGACCATCTACATCAATATATTTTCCTGAGATAATGCCCCTACGGAATGATCGCTCTTTCTCACGTGGATCTCGTAAGGCCGATGAGACGAAGGAGCTTAGTTTCAGTATATGAACAAATTCCACGCCTTAGCATATCGATTCAAAGTCATGCATGGAAATATGCGAGACTCGATTCGTGGCTTTTATGGAGAAGTCCACTTCTGTTCGCACATAATTCAAAGAATAACCAATTCAAGTCTGCTTCATTTATAAACTGCTACCCACCAAGAACTCAATTGGTGTGTCTGGGCTTAACTCGAAACCGCTTTGATCATGGAGGTCCTGGAATCCACTTTAACGCCACAGCACCACGGATAACCCACTCATTGTTGCCTTTCTCATTCGTGATAGAATTCTCTCTCGACAATTCTATCGGGGCAGCATATTGTGGCAATCAATCGAAGCCATCCTCTTTCTCAAATCACGCCACATAGTCACCATCTTGCTTCTTCGTGTTTTAAACCCCTCTCCTTTCACAAACATTTTTTCCATGACATTCTCAAATATTCCATTCGGGGCTTCTAAATCGGATTTAACTTGGGTGATTTTCCAACATCCTCCCTCGACTTTGCAGAGAGGGATGACGATGAAGAAAAGATCGTGCTCTCTTTCGACCCATTGTTTGAATGTCAAGATGAAGATTTTCTACCGATAGAGATTTAACCGCTTGAATAACCCCAAATTGATTGTCACGACAACTCGATCGGAAACCCTAGTTTTATAATACAAAGGCGTAGGTTGATTAAAGTCGAATGTGGAAGAAATCGAGGATCATCACGGTAGGAGTGAGATAATGCACGGCATTTCAATTTTGGTAATCGATAGAGGAAGAGACGGCGGTGGAGGGAGTTAGTGATCAACGCTTCTTCTGTTATGTGGTGATTTCAAATGAGAGACCAAAATGAGTCCCCAACACGCTTTTAAAATTTAAAAATTTCATCGTCTCGGCGGTCGCAAGACCGCCGTGGTCTTTCAATGGTTTCAGGCGCTGCACGCGAGTTGAAGTTTTCAATCTCGATATATGCAACAAGCAAGATTGGAATATGGCTTTATGGAAATTATGGTCTTGCGCATCAACCAAGGCGGCACATGCTTCGATGTAATTATTGATGCTTACCGCATTGCCGACTCGGTAATTCATCGCTAGTAAATTTTATTCCTAATACTAAGACAAAGAATGCATGCACTCCAATACACCGCAGAATAACATTAATAGACACCGTCAAAGAATGATTTACTAAATAAAATGAGTGCCTATTCTCGACAACTTAATTTCAATGTAATGCACAAACATATTCCTATTCGATTTCACCTTATGATGATAATTATGTAAAGATGCCCACACTATCCTAACTAAGAATAAAAATGAGCTAACAAAAGCAACTTCGAATCAATAAATACTAAGTAGTAGATAGAAATAATTGGTTGCCTTCAAGCGCTAAGTTAGTTCATGACATCCCTAAATCCGCATTTAAATTTCAGTATAATTTCGTGTTCATCAGATAAATATCATCTATTCATCTACCCATAATAAATGCAAACCATGCAATAGAGTAGAAATAAATCCTCTTAAGTGGATTACAAATATCCTAATAATAAATACAATCCTAAGTCAAACTAACTTCTTAAACATCTCATAATGAAACATAAGCAAATAATAAGTCTTAAACAACATCAAGTCTTGACAAATAACATTCTTAAAATTAAATACATGTCTTCAACACTTATTAGCTTTCGCTTTACCTTTGCATAATAGAAGGCGTCTATCGCACCTTTTCATTCTTAATCACAAGTTATTATTACTGCAAAGAGTGAGTAATGATTGCCTACAAGTATAAAAAGTTGAAATAACAATATATAATAATACGCATAAGGAATCAAAGATTTCTCAAATAAAAGCTCAACTTTTCAATCAAGAATTAATAACAAGAATTCAAAGATTTCGAGGGTTATAAGACTGAATCATGTCCTGTAGGTTATCAAGGGTTATACTTTGAACCTTAACAACCATAAGACTACGGATCTCTTTTACTCGTACTTAGGGGATCAACCCTTAGTACATACACAATGCACAATATCTTAACTCTAAACGCATAAGTAATCCCTTATACAGGTGGTTGTTCATCTCGCTTTGATATTGAGTCAACACCTAAAGAAGTTTCGCTTCGATAAACCAAGCAAAGTAGTTCGAATTCTGTAACGCTCATCAACCATGGACTAGCTTCTAATCAAATAAGGTTCACTAGTTCAATATGGGTTCAACAATAAAAGATATTTAAATCAACAACAATCTCAAGAGGTATATGTTGTAACAAGTATCAGAGGTAATGTAATCATACTTTGAAAAGATAAATAATCTTCAATATAACAATTTGAACTTGATTTAATAATAACGAGAATTTACTTCCTCATAATTTATAAACTTGAATAATGATAACAAGTAGGGGTTAGAAAATTACCTCGCAAGTGAAGGCAGTCAAACGACATTACTACTCGCTCACCACAAACTCCCACACATACCATATGTATTCAATATCACACATAGTTACATTTTCACTTAATTATATAATATAAACTCCAATTTATTTATCAATTATTACCCTTCTAATTTAATTACTTAATTAAATTAGAATTATTTTTATTCTCTTCTACTATTATTACACTCTCTAATAATTATTTTCATAATAATTTAGACCTAATATTTATTTTATTCCATAAATATCTCAATTAAAATATTTACTTTATTTTATAAATATTTTAATAAGAATTTTCATCTGAATATATATATTTATTCCATAAATATCTTCAATTAAAATATTTAATTTATTTTATAAATACATTCAATACAATTTTCATCCAATATTTATTTTATTCTTATTAAATATCAATTAAAATATTTAATTTATTTTATAAATATTTTAATAATAATTTTATCTAATATTTATTTTATTCCATAAATATCTCAATTAAAATATTTAATTTTATTTTATAAATATTTTTTAATAATAATTTTCATCTAATATTTATGTTTTTTTTTTTATTATTTTAATTTTTTTTATTTTTGCTCAACGGTAGGGGTATTTTTACCTGTACTCAAGTAAATACTCAGCTAATCTCAACATAACAAGGCCAAATTATGCCAAAAAATCTCATAAGTAAATTATACGCTCATGTAAAGAATATGTAATACGCCATAACTTCCAATTAGTTTATTTTTTACACGAATTTAGAAATAATACCAATCACCGGTAATACACATATAACTATTATTTAACCCTTCTAGCATGATTTTAACATTTTAAAACACATAATTTGTAGAATCAACACATGTAATTTATCGTTTCGTGCTTTTTGAAAGTTTTGAATACGCAGTATTGAGGTAACATGACTACTGCGATTCATATAACAATCAACTCCTCATATTGAAGTTTTGGTCTTCATTTTAATATGCATAATTATATACAAGTATAAAATTTATGACACAATATATGTTCTGACGATTAAATTATACTAAGGCCATATGGCCATATTTCTATACTCAGAATTTCACAAAGAATAATATACGTATATATATTTTAAGTAAACCAATGTTATGGTTCATACAACATAGTAAAATATACCACGTTAATATATTAACACATACTCCTCCATCCCATGATAAAAGTCCTTATTACTATTTTCGGGTAGTCCAATGTTAAATGCCTATTTTCCTTTAATAACCAAACTTTTTGTACATATTTTTCTATTATAACCAGAATATTAAATATCTCATATTTTTCTTATTCTAATTCTTCTCCATATTTAATGACATTATTATGGATAATTTTGTCATTTTATTCATCTAATATGCTTGAAAAATCCAATATTTTCACGCATATTTTCATACTCTATAATTTTTTTTAGAAGCATATATTTACATGTTTTTTATGAAACTGATGATACGGTTTATATAAATATATATAATAAAACACGATATAATAACATTTATCACGTAATTAACATATAATCTTTTACCTTTTTCCACTATAGAGCTTTTACGTAACATACAAAAGCTATTTTTCTTAAAAACTTAAACAACATATAAAATAGAAATTGCTAAAGGAATTACCTGTAGTATAAAGTGTGATTAGAGAGCTTTGATAATCCTTTCTCGCCACATTAGATCAATCACACACTCGCAAATTCTCTCAACTTCAAAATTTTTCTATGATAGCTTTGTTCTAAACTTAGAAAATAAAGTGATCGATAATATTTTTTTTATAAAAGAAATCGAAGCAAGATAAGGATGGTCATTACCCAAAGAATGGTTAATCGCTTCTCAACTTCCACTCAAGGCCCTCATATTCAAGTAAGCTTCCAAATGGCTCAAAACCATTTAATTTAATAAAACTTTATACCATAGTTTAATAATGTCACACTCATTTATACAATAACTCAAATATATTATTTAATTTAATTTGAATAAAATATAATAATTTCTCATTAATTCATATACTATATAATTAATTTTCTCATTAATTATAAAATAATATTAGTTTATTAAATATTTCTTTTAATTCAATAAACTCACATAATTACATATTTTGAATAATAAATTCTCCATTTTAATTTAATAAATATAACACATATAATTAAATTAATCTATCACAATCGATCAATTAATTATTTAATCTAATAATTAAATCATCAAAATATTTATTTAATTCAATAAATATTAAAATTAAATTACAAAAATCTCGCTCATTACATCTTTCCCCCTTAAAAGGATTTTGTCCCTGTAATCATTGACTCAATAAATTCGACTGCTACATTCTCCGCCTCCCCCTTACAAAGATTTTGTCCCTGTAATCGCTATACATAATTTAAGTAAATAAATGAGGGTATTCTTCATCATATTCTCTTCGAAGTTCTAATGCTGCTTCTTTTTAGTGTTGTGGTTCCTCCAAATTACCTTAATGTAAGGTATTACTTTTATATGAGAACTTATTCTTTTCTCGCCGACAATTTGAATATGAATTTCTTCGTAAGATAAGTCTTTTTTTAAAACGTAGGGTTCTGTGATTCAATTACATGCTTGTAATCTAGGTTTGTAGGGTGTAATACGCAGACAGACACTAAGACGCTAGGACATTCTCGAGTGCCGGAGGTAAGGCTACCTCATACTTGAATCTCTCCGATTCTTCATAAGATTTCAAAGGGTCCATCGAATCTTGGGCTTAATTTCCTTTTTTCCTCGAATCTCGATCTTTTCCTTCCGTGTGGAGAGACTTTCAAAAACACATAACTACCCGGTTCTCAAACTCAACATTTTTAATATGTGGATCGGGTATTTCTTCCGCTTATCTTGAGCTAATACCAATTTTGTTTCAATCACTTTAACTATGACTTTGTAAATCCGCACATTTCTCCGTGGTTCCATGCATTCCGTAGACGCTTCCGTAAGTTTGATGTAAAGCGAATCCCTATCAAAATAATTGACAATCGATAATTTCGTGGCTCAAATAATCTCTTTCACATATAACTCGCTTAACCGGTCTAAGTTTGAACTGATTTTGATCTAAGGAAATGTGCGGATTTCGCCAATCGCTCAACGATAACTCCATATCGCAAGATAGCCTTTCCGAATCGGTTTCAAGGCCAACTACTTAAGTCCATCGAATATGTTCTTATTTTTATTCTAGGATCTCCAACGGTCAGAAAGCAACTCACCTGGCCTCCTCGATGTTCGCTTTACTTTCCGACAAGTTAGACATTTAGGAACACACTATGTAAACATCTCGCTTTTTATTTGGCCACCAAAAATATTGTCAAAGATCTTGGTATATCTTGGTACTACCTGTGGTGAATCGAATATCGCGGAGCTATGAGCCTACCAAAATGTCTTCTTTAATCTCCTGCATCGGGTGATACCCAAATTCTGCTCTCAAATCTCAAGATTCCTTCCTGGTCCATCTTGAATCTTGCTCTGGCCTCCTTCTGGACATCTTCTTTTTCACTTTTTTTACATTCTTCATCTTCAAGTCGAGCCTCCTTAACTTTATCTAGGGTCAGTACTGCATTGCATCTAGAATAGTTTTCATTAATTTCCGTATGATTCTTCACTTCCAACCCAGGGCCCATTTTCAAATTAGCTCCTCCCCGAGCAAATAACATCATAAATTTCTCACGAATTCTTTCTACTTAAGGCATGCCTAAGAACTACATTTTCCTTACCCTAGATGGTATAAAATTTCAAAATCATAGTCTTTAATTAACTCCAACCACCTTCTTTGGAGCATATTCAAGTCCTTCTTGTAGAAAATATATTTCGCACTTTTGTGGTCCCAATATATTTCACACTTCTCCCCATGTAGATAGTGCCTCCAGCATTTTTAAAGCAAAACCACCGCAGCTTAACTCCAAGTCGTGGGTCTGATACCCTTCTCGTAATCCTTCAATTGTCATGACGATTCAAGAATGACTCGCCATTTTGCATAAGCACACGCCCAAGTCCTTATGAGACACATCACTAAAAATAACAAAATTTCAGATAGTTCTAAGAGACAACACCTGTGTCAGACTCAACCTCTCTTCTTTAATTCTTGAAAGATTTCTTCACACTTCTCCGCCCAAACAAATTTCACAATTTTTCTAGTCAAATTCGTTAATCTGAGTCATAATCTTCGAAAAGTCTCGAATGAATCTTCAGAATATCCTCGCTAATACAAGAAAACTTCAGACTTTCGACTCACTGCCCCTGGTGATCCTAGTTAAACACCGGCGCTCGATTTTGATGGATCTACCTAAATTTCATTTTTATCGATCACGCGCCCAAGAAATTTTACCCATTGATCCAAAATTTGTGATTTCAAAACTTGTCATACAACTTCTCCCTTCTTAACACTTCCAACATTAATCTCAAATGCTCTTCATGTTCCTCCTGGTTTCTAATATACCAAAATATTGTCTATAAATACCATTACTTAACTTGTCCAAAATTGGCTTGAAAACACCATTCATTAGTCCCATAAATGCAGCAGGAGCATTCATTAAACCAAACTACATTACCAAAAATTCTGTAGTGACTATATCATGTTCTAACGCTATCTTCTAAGACATCCTCCGCCTCACCTTCAGCTTGATGACAACCACTTCTCAAGTCTATCTTGGAAAAGTAACTCGCTTCCCCCTTCAATCGATCAAACAAAAGTCATCGATCCCCAGAATGGATATCTATTCTAAATCGTGACCTTTATTCAATTTCTCTCAGAATTAATGCAGTCGCATCGTTCGCCCTTCTTTTTCACAAATAACACCAACGCTTCCCTACTACGATACACTTGCTGAATGTACTTCTTTCTAGTAATTTCAGTAGTTGTACCATTAATCTCTACTAGTGCCATTCAAGATGGTGCCTTCGATATTGGAGCGCTTCTCACGTTAAATCGATCACAAAATCAACCTCTCTATCCGGTGGAAGTCTTGAAAATCATATAGAAATACATCTACAAGTCCATCACCATCGTATCTCCTCTACTTTCTGGATTTTTTTTACGACATCATTACTCATGTAAGCTTAAATATCCCACACACTGGTTTTAACAACTTTCCCGACCGTGATCATCGCTGACAACTCTCTTGTCTAGATGACTTGCTACCATAAAACATAACCTTCGACAGACGAGTTATAAGGTTAATACGCTTCTTCCTGACAATCAATTATGTACTTTCATAATTGAATAACCATCCATTCCCAAGATAACGAGAATTCCCCAAGTCGATCAGGATAAGATCTACGCTCATGATATTACCCCTAATATCCACTCTACGCATCTTATATACGATTTAACAGGATTATTTCATTCGCAATTTCTATGTTCATGGGGTATTCTAACTCATCCTCAGCAATTCTAAGCTCTTAGCAAAGTCATCTGATATAAATGAACAAGTATCACCCAAATCAAATAATACATAAACATTAACTTTATTGATCGTAATGATACTCTGACACCACATCACGAGATCGAATCGCATCCTACACCATTATGTTGAAAGTCCCGGCGACGGCCATTGGTTGTGGTCGGGTCCTCAGCGATAGTCAAGGCGCTTCCACCGTTGTTTCCCCTTTGCTTCTCCCCGATCCCGCTCTCCAGATCCCATCTTAGGATAGCCTCTTGCCGATGATCCTTCAACCACAAGTAAAGAAAGCAGCACTCTTCGTTAGGATGCTTAAGAAAAGCATGTGGGCCATCCCCGACCACAATTGTAGCACACTGCTTTTCCTTCATGCAAACTCCCAGATGAGCTTTCCGCCAGCTCCGCATGCTTCGATCCTCTTCTTCGACCTCCTTGTCGATTTCCAATGATGTTGTTGTAACACCTTCTTCTCGATTATCATTACCACCTCCTATGTTGCTTTCCACCAAATTTTGTTAATTCCTCGTAAGTATGGCTTTCTAGTACCCTGCCGAACGCCTTCAATTGAAACATTGACATCTTACTATACAACCATGGCTTTAATCCTTGTTCAAACCTTCTTATTTTTTTGCTCATCCGTAAGTACTTGATATGGCTAACCTTGCTAACTCGTCAATCTAGTCAAGATAATCCGCAGACGGACATATTCCCCTATTTCAACTCCGTAAACCGAACTCCATTAGGTTCTCATGAAATGTCCGGAAATACATCTCAAAGAACATCTCCTCGAATCTCTCCTGTAATTATACCTTTCTCTCCACGGACCTTGTTTGCTTTCCACCAATAATCGCTTCAGATTTCAAAAGATAAACGCTATAAAAGCTATTCTTCCGTCCTCTCGACTCTTACGACATCAAAACCTTCTCCATATCCATAACCCAAGTTTGAGCTTCGACGGTTCATGGAGCCTTTAAAACTCAAGGTCCCATCGCTTAAAATCTTTGAACGTCAGATTCGGTGGAGCTTGAGGTTGATTATTCATCGCTTCCAATAAAGTAAGTCTACCAATTATTGAACATGGTTAGCATTGGCGCGTATTATTATTCGCTGACTCTTCCCGAAATAAGTCGACGATTATGTTGTCTTCTTTTCACAAGCATATTTCGTTAAAATATATGCTTATTAGATCTTTATTTATTTCTCTAAATAGTTAAGGCATTACTCAACAATCTAACATAATCACTTAACACATTATCTCAAACAACTTGATATATTTAATCAAATCAAAAGTTTTAACATCAAACGATAGCATCACTATTTATTTACATTAACTATCCTTAGATATAGAATCTCCTGGATTTAAAATATTAAAATATTCCTTTGTTCATAACCACATCGTAATTTACATCTAAATACCGTGATAAGTTTTTCAATAATTTAAACAATTTCTATCATCGTCATATACACCAACAACCTAATACGCTCGCTTCTATGATGCGTAGATATCGCCCTCATGATCCAAAGATGTACGATGGTAGTCCTTCGAATTGGATTGGGTACCTCAAAACTCGATTCGAGCTCTCATCCATTGAATTATTAAGTGTAGAGTACGCCTCCCCAAGCTTAGCCTTCTTTTCATTTAATTCATCCTCTTCTACAAGATCAAGACGACGGATTCTCTTACCCACTTCTCCTCTCGCTAGGGATCGCCTTTTCCGAGCTTTCCTTCAGCCCTTCTTCAACTTCTTTATCTCCTCGCCTTCTCCTGTCAATTTTCGTGGACCAAATCTCATTCTACATTTCCCCAGACGCAAAGGTGTGAAGAGTCACAACCTCCTATCCTTCTCTTCGATGGTAATCATCAATAACGCCACTCAACAAACTCGACAAAGGTCATGTGAACTCTATGTTACTGGCCATATAACTCTCACATACATCTCAACATCGATGGAGTTCTAAGTGGGAACTCCTTTTTTCCTCTTCCTCTTCCTCTTCCAACGTAGTATGAGGCCAAAACTCTACTTTCCTACCTACTTTTTGGGATTTTCACCAGTGAGTGGATTAATATTATTATTTTCTAGAATCTTATGAGGATTTGAATATTGATCTATATTCAAAGCAATAGTCAGGTTTGATTGTTTCTACCTTTCATCTTTCAATTGTTTATTTATTAATCGTGTTTAGATTTGATCCCATAACGGCTTTTGATTCAACCATGAACTAAACTCCATTATGGGATTTTAATCTGATTTTAATATGTAGTTTGATAGCATGCTTAAATGCTAGATTGTTTTACATATCATATGGGATGTCTATCATGATTATTTTACATGTATGAATGCTTCGATCACCATTCATTTCAAAGATTTGTATGGAATTGATAATGAACATGCAAATATGGATCAGAATCATGATAAGATACGATATAGGGTCGTAGGTTATATGGCTTATGTATTTCGTGAACTGATGAGACATATATACTGCTTCACCGTATAAGTTAGAATAAGTGGCTTGAACTTAAAATCAATATAGTTGCAATTTCACATGTATATATAGTGATTTTGGTTATATTGATGATTACATAATGTCTATCATCCTGTGGATGATGTAAGTAGGTCTTAGTGCATTGAACAAAAATGGCTAATACTTTTTAGTGCTCTCGCTACTTTCCGTGATATGTGAATAAGTCATGCATGATATATGGCGTATTGAATGAAGTATTAAATGAAGTTAGATCCCATTAATTCTAGATTTGATTTATTCCGTTGTTATTATTGTTTTAGTTAAGTTATTTGTAATTCGAGAACAAACCAATCTTAGCCATTAGTTTGAGTATATAAATATAATGAATTAATTAATGCATAGTGATTTGAATTAAACAACTTTCTCCGTGGGATCAATACTTTACTTGCTCAGATTGCTTGTTGACACATGTATGTTTGTATGAAAGTTAGAGCTCTTTTCTTAAGACTCAAAAAAGAGGCAAATAATCGCTTCCCCGATAACATGAATGTCTCGAGGCTCCTCCTCACTAGGTATTCTGGTTCCTCCTCCCACCGACTAGCTCCTCCAACATCCCACATCTTGACAACATAGTTTCAAGTTTTAGGTACTAAGTTGTACTAAAGGAGCACATAATTTGACACATAAGCACATAAAGTCTTTTATTATCTTCAATGGATAAAAAAATTCATTTCTTAGAACTCGATAATAGTTTTTCATCACTATGTTCTTCCTATAAGGCTACTACTACCTAAGGTTGTTCCCCACCCAAGGTTCATAATAATTTTCATCGAATATTTATTTTATTCCATAAATATCTCAATTAAAATATTTAATTTATTTTATAAATATTTTAATAATAATTTTCATCTAATATTTATTATTTTTTTATTATTATTATTTTTTTTTTTTTCACGTATGGTAATTTAGTTTGTAACGCCCACGAGCTGGGTTACCTGCATCAGTCATAGCTCAGTCATGAATATAACAAGGCCAAATTAGGCCAAAAATCTCTCATAAGTAAAATTATACGCTCATGAAGAACACGTATTATGGCCATAACTTCTAATTAGTTTATTTTCACACTAATTTAGACATACCAAAACATCAGAATACACATATAACTACTACTCAACCCTTCTAAAGATGATTTTAACATGTTTAAACACATAATTTGTAGAATCAACACATGTAATTTATCGTTTTGGTGTTTTTGAAAGTTTTAATACAGAGCATGAAAATTAATACTATGGATTCATATAACAATCTAATCCGCTTCATTCAAGTTTGGTCTCTTCATTTTAATATGCATAATATATACAGTATAAAATTTCTCGATACAATATATGTTCGACGATTAAAATTATGCAGTAAGGGCTATATATGGCCATATTTCTATACTGTAATTTTGGCAAAGAATAATATATATATATATATTTTATGAAACCGATGTTATGGTTCATACAACATAGTAAAACATACTACGTTAATATATTAACACATATATGTGTAAATTTATAATACAACTTATGACGATCATGTTAATTTGTATGTAAGGCCATACGGCCATATTTTCATACTGTAATTTTGTAGGAAGTATATATTTATATGTTTTTATGAAATTGATGATATGGTTTATACAATATATATAATAAAACACTATATGATAACATTTATCACGTAATTAAATATATAATCTTTTACTCCTTTTTCACTATGTAGCTTTTTTACAAAACATAAAAGCTATTTTCCTTAAAAAACTTAAACAACGTAAAAAAGAAATCAAGCTAAAGGATTTACCCAGAGTATAAAGTGTAGATTAGCAGAGCCTTGATAATCCTTTCTTAGTTACTAGATCAATCACACACTCACAAATTCCTCTCAACTTCAAAAATTTCTCTCCGAGGATAGCTTGCTCTGCATTTGTAAAATAAAGGAGACTTATACGATTTTTTTATAAAAAAGAAATCGAAAGCTAGAGTGGATGGTCAAGCTACTCCAAGAATGGTTAATCGCTTCTCAACCTCCACTAAGGCCTCGCTTCGTCAAGCCTAAAATGGCTCAAAACTATTTAATTTAATAAACTTTATACCATAGTTTAATAATGTCACACTCATTTATATAATAACTCAAATATATTATTTAATTTAATTTGAATAAAATATAATAATTTCTCATTAATTCACATAGTCATATAATCAATTTTCTCATTAATTATAAAATAATATTAGGCTTATTAAATATTTCTTTTTAATTTAATAAACTCACATAATTACATATTTTGAATAAAATTTTTCGCATTAATTTAATAAATATAACACATATAATTAAATTAATCTATCACAATTGCATCAATTAATTATTTAATCTAATAATTAAATCATCAAAATATTTATTTAATTCAATAAATATTAAAATTAAATTACAAAAATTTTGTTCGTCACAGCTTATAGTCAATTATTTCGACCGCCTCTAAATCTCATGTTAAGAAAGAATCGAGTGACTTTTCGTCTTTCCACCTCGCCACCAAAATAATGCTTCAATCAACGCCCCATTCACCTTTATAAGGCTTGTTCAACAACTTGTCAAATACTTCAATTGCACCATGCGGAAATACAGCTTTTCAATCGTAAATGGCCTCGACCATCTCGATATCATTTTTTCTCGAAAAAGTTTAATTTCGAGTTATAAAGCAAAACCTTTGTCCCTGCTCTCAATGTTCTATCAATGATCTTTCATGCCATTTCTTCACCTTCTCCTCAGATAGCTTTGAATTCTCAAATGCTTTTAATATGAATTTATCCAACTCATGGAGTCGAGTGTTGCTTTCTCCCCACAGCCTTTCAAATCAAAATTGAGCTCCGAATCGCCTAATATTCCTTACGCCTAGCTCCACAGAAGATGACAGCTTTTCCATACACAAGTTTAAAAAGGTGATACGCCTAATTTGAGTTTTGTATGCAATTCTATAAAGATACATCGTGATCATCCAACTTTAACGCCTAATCCTTCCTCATGGGATTCACAACCTTTCAAGGATTCTTTTTACTCTCGATTCGACACTTCATTTCGCCATTCGCTTGTAGGTGATAGGCTATAAGCAATGCGATGGTTCACCCCATACTGACCAACAAAGTCAGAACCCATTTATTACGTAAATTACTACTTTCATCACTAATGATGGCCCTAGGAGTCCCAAATCTAGTGAAAATACTCCCTGTAAAAACTCGAGGACTACCTTTGCATCATTTTTCTAAGAGCCGCCACTTCTACCCATTTCGAGACATAATCCATCATGAAAGCAAGATGAAGAGATTTTCGCAGAAGAAACAAAAGGTCCCATAAAATCAATCCCCACACATTGAAAATTTATACTTGAGGATCGATTAATCAAGATTTCATTTCTTTTTGAGATGTTCCTCACTCTCTCGACATCTATCGCATCACCGGACTAAATCAGAGGCATCCTTGAAAATTGCTTGGCCAAGAGAATCCTCGCCAGAAGCACTTCTAGTCACCGTTTCTTTCTCCTCTATAGTGACCACCATACATCAAGAATGATAATCCTACAAAATTCCCTGCCTCGCTTATACGGATACACCTTCTTATCATTTGATCAAGACATTGTTTAAACAAATAAGGCTCATCCCATATGTACCATTTGACATCATGTAAGAATTTCTTCTTTTGATAACCCACCAAGTCAAGAGGTACCATCTTACTCACCAAATAGTTCACGTAGTCTGCAAACCATGGCACTTCCTCTTTCACCACAAACAATCGCCATCCGAAAGGATTCATCGATTAAAACCTTATCGTCCGGCCTCCCTTTCTCGATTCTCGTCGAGATAAGTGGTCCGCCACTTGGTTTTTTAGTGCCCTTTTATCCTTGATCTCCAAATCAAATTTCGCAGAATAAAATCCATCCGTCAATCGGGCTTTCAGATCCTTCTTTTCCACTAAGTATCGAATCGTCATGATATGTATACACTATCACCTTTGTGCCAATCGATATGCTCAAAATTTATCAAAGGTGCACACCATCGCCAAGAATTCTTTCTCCGTGGTGGTGTAGTTAAACCTGCACTCAGTAAAGGTCTTCACGGGCATAATAAATCACATGAAACATCTTCTCTTCCTCTACCTAAAAGCATCCTCTACTACAGTAATCACTAGCATCACACATCACCGAATGGCCAATCCTAATCTGTGCAAGAATCACCGGTGTCAAGTTAGTTTCCCTTTATGCTCAAATGCCAACACGCAAGCCTCATCAAAATTAAAATGCATCCTTCTCCAATAAACCGATAGTGGTTTATTTATCTTGAGAAGTCCTTGATGAATCACAGAAAAACATGCATGTCCCGTAAAACTGCGAACACCTTTTATCAAGTAAGTGGTGGCAAGTTCTCAGAGTTTCCAGCTTATCCATCCACCGAAGTCCCTTCTTCGACACTTTCAGGTCCCAAGATGATTCCTTCTTGTACCATAAATGGCACTTTTCCCGCCTCATCACTAAAACACACCTCTTCAAAACCATCACCAAATTTCAAGGCATAGATCAAACGAGTCCCCAAGACCGAGAAGTCATCCATAAATACTTCCACATTCTCGCTTCCACCATGTCCTAAAATACAAAGAATCATGATCTCCGAATGTGGTCAAGCGCCAGACAACCCAAAAAGACATCTTTCTAAAAGTAAAAGTGACATATGGTCATGTGAAGGTAGTCTTTTTCTCGGTCTTCAGAGCTATCATAACTGACAAGAGCTCAATAACCATCCGTAAGGCAATAATACTCATGACCGCTAATATGTCCAACATTTGATCAATGAATGGTAAAGGGAAATGATCTTCCTCGTAGCTTTGTTGAGCTCAAGCAGAGTCCATGTAGATTCTCCACCCCGCCATCGCTCGTGGTAGGAATTAACTCGTTATTCTCATTAGTCACCATGGTCATGCCACCCTTTTTGGTACACACCGATCGGGCTCACCCATGATCCGCCTAAAATCTGATAGATTATGCCTACATCCAAACCATTTTAATACCTCTTTTTCGACCACTTTTATTATCTGATTAAGTTTTCTTTGTCGCTCCAACCGACGCCTTACTATCATCTTCTAACAGGATCTTATGCATGCAAAAAAAAGGGTTGATCCTTTGATATTTGTTATGGTCCATCCAATAGCCGATTTGAATTTTTAAGCACTCTTTAGCAATTTGTCTTCCGAAAAAGATGTTAGTGTAGAAGAAATAATCTGTGTAGCTTTGAATCTTTATTTAAAATGCATACCGAGATGATCCGAGGTGGTTTCAATTCAAGTTCGAGGTGTTTCAAGAGATGACTTTAATTTTACCGATGTCTCTCCAAATTTTTGTCAACTACCATATGTGTTCTAAATTTTCTCAATTATGGAGTGGTATCTAGATATTGCAAGTTCGTTAAGTTCTCGCCCTCCAAATCAATTTTCAAAGAATGATATATCCCAAAGGTTCATAATCCACTAGACTCTCAGATTTCATCATTTAGAACCCGATCAACCAAATCAACCCGAAAGCGCCTTCTTCATCTGTTGGGAACTTCATCATTTTGAAGACGTTAAAATAACCTCCCCGATCATGTACACGATAGTGAGTTCCTCTTCGCATATGCTCTATCAAAGTTCTTCATGTGGCTAAGAATGGTCTCCCCAAAGATGATTGGTATATTCTTGTCTTCATCATAATCTAAGATGATGAAGTCATTTGAAAGATAAATTTGTCCACCTTTACCAAGACATCTTCAAAATTCCCCGTGGATACGTGATGTATCCGCACAACCAATCGAATGAAATATTTATCTACTTTGGAGCCATAATCCTAACCGATTGAATAATCGATAAGGGCATCAAATTGATACTTGCCTCGAGATCACATAAACACTTTCATCAAGCTCATCTTCCCGATCGTATAGAATTGTGAAACCGCCTTGATCCTTCAACTTTGGAGGTAATTTACGTCAAGATCGTGACCGCATTCCTCTTTCAAGGCCACCGCTTTCAAACTCGCTTTAATCTCCTCTTCCTCGACAATATACCCTTCATGAACTTTGTATAACTTGGCATCTGCTCCAATGCCTCAACTAAAGGTATGTTGATCTCGCATTTTTTAATACGCCCAAGAACTTGCCGAACTATTTATCTTCCTCTATTTATTTAGTCTCTCATGATACGGAACCTCGAGGGTGAACTATTGGCATCAGATTCTTTTGGATTCTCATTTGAACTTGTTTTATTCTTCTCTCCTCGCTATGACTCAGATTTTCAAGAATTTCTTCCCGCGTCACTAATCGCTTCATTTCAAGGCACAAGACGGCTTCCTCAAGATAACAAGACGCGGGCGCATAATTTCGGCTTTTTGCAATTTTTTCCCATACCTCAATGTGATCGCTGACGACTGCTCCTTCCCATTTCTCCTTGATTTGCCTCAGACATTTGGAAATGAACCGGGGCTCGCTTTTAAGCATGTTCGCCATTTGCCCCATCCGAGTTTCCAGATTCTTAATAGCCACCGATTGCTTTTTTTGATCATGACCTGTGGTTTGCTATGTACTTCATCATCATCTCCTCCATTTCGATTTCTTTTCTTGCCGAGGTGTAGTACCGGAGTGTGATGTTGTTGTTGTTGAGAAAATTCGCAAAAAATGTGGTCTAGAGTAAACATAGGTCATACCGGGTCGCGGATCAAACCGATTAGCTCAACAAATCGATTCTACCGATTTCCTTAATTATTTGACCAACTAAAGTTTGGATGATTACGCTTGTTGGGGTTGTATGTGTTCAAACCCACTTGGTCTTTTCTATAATTTCTCGTGATATCGCATCGACTTTGAGTCGATAAGATATTGATCTCGTCAGTGTGACCCCAAGATGATCTCACATACAAATGCAATCTGTTTCGCCTTTACCCTCTCATAATGGATCTATTTTTTTTCGCCATGGTCGCCATCCAGGCTTATAATCGCGTGATAAAGATCCACTTCCAACAAACTCGCAACTTTCAATGTGGGCAACCGAGATGTAGGATTCTCAAAATCATTTGTCGCCATTATTTCGATGAGGTTATATGCCTCCAACTTTTTCTTGCCCATAATGCTCCTCCCGGAGTCGCATGTACAATCCACCAGACTACCATCCCAATCCATTATAGAATGTGTTGATCACCATTCAATCTCGCATACCGCGGATACGGACACTTTCGTAGCATTTCTTTCAGATCTCTCCCATGCCTCATATAAGGATTCACCCTATTGTTGCTTGAATCGAGAGATTGATGTCTCATTTTCGCAGCTTTAGCCATTGGGAAAAACTTCGCTAAGAACTTCGTATAAGTCCTCCCATATAGTTATAGATCCCGCTACCAAAGAATGAAGCCAACTTCTCGCTTATCTCTCAATGAGAACGAAAATAGCCTAAGTTTGATAAAGATCCACCGTCACCCTGCTATATCCGAACGATCACATATCTCAATAAAACTCAACAGTGTTCATTCGGATCATCCGTAGAAGCACCCTCTAAACCGTACTCAAATTTTGTACCATCCGAATAGTGCCCATTTTTATCTCGAATGTATTAGTCATATCGGTCCGACTATGCTAGATCAGAATCCATTAATATTAGGCATGGAATATTCTCTCAGAGCCCTATGCCCTCTCTTTGCTCTTCTCCTTGTCCCTCGACCGCCATATTAGATGTAGTGCCTCTAATCAGGTGCTTGTAAATTTCTACTTAACACTCGCTTCCAAATTTCTACCGCTTATGTTGTCCCGAAAGCAGTGTTAAGTCTGGGTTGGATGATCAGGCAGTGCATAAAAAATTTATACAAGTTCTTGAAAAAAACAAAAACAAAATGGAAATGAGATAAGATTATATTTGTCTAAGTCATATAATATACCTTAAAACTAATGATAATAATAAAAATTTAAACGCCTCTTCCCTAAGAATCTCAAGTACAAAAACTTGTTGCTTCTTTTTAGTTTTAATAAAAGAGCTCTAACTCATGCAAGTACATACGTGTCAACAAGAAATACAAGAGTAAGTTTAGTATCGATCCACTTGAGAAAATTATCTAAATTAAACTATTATGCATCAACTAAATCACTATTTTTATATGCTTAAACTAATAATTATGATTAAGATTGAAAATAATCTAGAATCAAATAACAACTAAAAGATGAATAAAATGTAATAAATCAAATCGAAGTAATAGGATCCTAACTTCATTTAATAATTCATCTAATTACCACCATCATGCAAAATTGTTCATATATCATTGTAAAGTAGCCAAGGGCACTAATGTAGAGATAAGCATTTTTCAATGTATTATGACCCACTTACATAACATCTACATGCAATAGACACCATGTAATCATCAATAAAATTAAAATCACTATATGTCTATGTGAAATTGCAATAATATTGAATTTAAGCATAAACCCTTATTTAACTCGTGCGGTGAAACATTATATGTCTATCTGATTCACGAAATACCAAGCTAAGCAAAACAACCCCATATACGCATGCTATCATGATTACAATCCATACCTGCATGTTATTTTTCAATTCCATACAAGTACTAAAACGAATGGTGATCAATCATTCACGCATTAAAATCAACCATGATAGAAATTCCTTATAATATGTACAATAGTCTAGTCAAACCAAGCAATAAATTAAACTACATAATAAAATTCATTAGAATCCCATAATGGAGTTTAGTTCATGATCGAACCACGTTTCATCATGGGATCAAAGCAAAACATGGATAATAAACAATCAATTGAAAGAGAGAGGATCGAATCGATCAAACCCAATTGCCGATTATACAATCCAATAAGAACGCTCAATTCGCATTAAAATCAAGCAAAGAAATAGTAGTCTTCCACAATGATTGAAAATCCAAAGAAGAAGTAGAAAATATGAAGTTTTGGCTTAGTTCACGCTGGAATCCTCGAAACCTTAGTTCCAATATCAAAAACACGAAAAACCATCAATAATACGCCCCGACACCAAATTTTAATTGTTTTAACAAATTACAACTCTTCCAAATAAAAATAAAATAAAACAGATCAAGAAATTTTCATGTATCACAGGGCAAGCTGCAGCTCCTCCTTTTCAGATTCTTCGCATGCGGTATCGTAAAATCTGCTAAACCGAGTGATTTACGCATGGCCATGAAAGTAGTAACTCGTGGTAGCCGCCGATTTCTACAGCTTGATTCGTTCACGACAAGCATCGCTTGTCTCGCCGCCATCAGATCTTTGTCATGTCACTCTTCCTTCTTCCATTCTCAACAGATATTTCCATTTGTTCCTCATGCCATACGTCCATTAGCCTCATGTCATCTAACATCACCAAATTATGCCATATCCTCGTAGACTTTTGCACCAAAGGAGTTCTAAGTACATGCAATGCAAAATAAACAAAATGCAACTAAAAACACACTTAAAAATGTACTTAAGATAGGTGTAGTTCACAGGATTGATATCCGATAAGAGTATAAAACCCACTTATCGATGTCTAGAAGTTTCACAAGGAGAGGTTTGGTCACCTAATTCGCCGCCAACAGGAGAAACTTTATCGAAAGCCCCCTTTCCTCCGGAACGCCCCGATTGTTAAATATTGCATAATTATAATAATGATGATAAATATTGTTAAAAATATTGAGAGGATTTTTATGAAGTAGTTGTTGTAAATTTTTCTTATTATTGGATCCCCATTTACCCATTTTTAAAATAATTCCAGAGAAAGTTGTTTAGTATAAATATAATGGAGCCCACGGGTGGAAGAAAAATGAAAGGGTTTCGATTTTGAATTCACGGGTAGGAGTTTGTTTTCACTAAACATGTGTTTATATATATTATAAAATTTTGTTTTATATGTTATTATTGAAAAAATGGGCATCCGATGTATATTTTCTTCATCCCGTGATTTTTTGTCCTGATTTCCTACCGGCAAATACCTATGAGAAAATTCAAATAGTATCCTTTTCTCGCTCTCCTATAAATAGATGCTTAGTTAAATTGAAAATCGCACTGTAATCGAGAATTCTTCTTCTATAATATTTAGCGATTTTTTTTCGAGTTTAAGAAAGCTTTGAGTGTTGAAAATAGTGAAAGTTTTCTTCAAGAATATATCCGCTTATACCGCTTGGAATACTCTTCTTTTGAGGTAAGAGGTATTATTTCTTTCATATTTATGAAGAGAATTATTTTCTTCAATACTGTAAGGGATATTATTTATTTCATATTCAAGAGATATTATTTTTCGATTCATATAAATATTATTTCGCTCAATATTCGCAAGAAATTATATATTCGCTTAATATTCAAATGAATATTATTTTCGCTTAATATTCGTAAGTGATGTTATTTTGTTCATTATTCATTGAAATAATATTTTCTTCCATACTGTAGTATGTAAGTAATATTATTTCGCTTCAGATTTCAATTTATACTCATTTCGTTAAAGTTTTGGCTTCTATAATCGTAAGACCCCAACTTTTGAATAAAGATTAAATTTTCTTGAAATATATTTTTGAATATTATGGGTGGATTTGAAATAATGTTATAGTTGTGGGTAATATTTACAAATTTTGTAAAAAGTACGCTAAATTGTTATATAATATTCATTCATCTGGGAATATTTATTTTAATAGTGGAATATTCGCATAACCAAGACAATCATTGGTGGACCTCACAACGGAATTATTGTTTGATTGAGAAAACAACAAAAATACTTTTAATGAAAGTAATTCATGAAGTTTTACAGCTTAATCGTTGAACTACCCTTAGAGTAAAAAGTACAATAATACGCTGGTGGTTGCATAGTAGCACAATCAGATTGATTATTGATGCTTACGGAGAAGTCACTAAGTTATACCCAATTATTGCTACAAGAATTGTCGATCATATCTCTAATATTATTGATCGATTATTATCATTATAAGATCATCTCGCATAATATGTTATTTTATTAAATCAATAATTGAGACGACAAAGTTATTCATATTATTAAATTGCAATATTTACAATGTCTAGAAGTTCACAAGGAGAGGTTTAGTCACCTAATCATGCGCGCCAATAGGAAAAATCATTATCGGAAAGCCCCTCTTTCCGGAACGATCCGTTGATAAATATTGTGAGTTATAATATTAATAATGAATGTTATTAAAATTGAAGTTATGTTCTGAGTTGAATTTGGAGACGCTGGACGTGATATTTGAGTCCTAACGATGAAATTAGTAAGAATAGTCTATAAACACAAAATTTTTTGGAATTCACTATTCGTTAAAGTCAACAAATGACTTTTTTGGGAAAAGTCAAACTTCAAAATTTCAAATTTTATATTTTGATAAAATAGTTTCATTGTGTTGGAATTATTTGTGTTAGTGAAAATCCACAATTATTTCGATAATAATTGATGTTTCGAGGTTATATCGACCAATCCTGTATTTAAACCGTATAAATGAACAATTGATTGCTATTATTTCACATGATTATAACTATTTGTTCACATGTGTATACTATTGTTTCACATTCTTGTTACTATTAGGGGAGTTGGTGCAAGATTGATAATACTTGTATGACTAAGTTAAAATGGAGGTATAGATGGAGGTACTATACTATAATTCAGATTTTCACATGTCTCAGAACTATCGATTCACATAATTTACTATTGATTCACATTATTTACTATTAGGAGGTGGCAAGTTTGATAATACTTCCATGACTAAATTAAAAATGAAGGAAAAGTTGGAGGTATTCAGATTGTAATTTTTCGAGCCCCAAAAACGTAAATTATCTAAACTATATTTTTCTATAAATAGAAGTTTTCATTCTTCCTTCATTTCTCACCAATTCACAAAAGCTTTAGAGATTATTATTATAGAGAGAAATTATAGAAAGAAGAAGTGAAGTCTGCCACTCACTATTCCAAAGATCCGCTTTTTCTAAGGTAGGAGTATTATTTCTTTCTTATCCATGAAGAGAACTTTGTTATTCCATTCTTTATTATTCTATGGGATAAATATATACATGGCTACCCTATACTTGGTGAAATTCTTCCTCGTTGTTCCATTCTTTATCATTCTGTTGGAACATCCTCGGCTCGCAAGGTTTCACGCCGGACCCGGTTCGCTTTTATTATTCTCGTTGAATATCCCGTCTCAGACGCTTTTACGACCGATTCGATTCGCCTTTTATTATTCTATTGAATATCATGTCCGTAAGGCTTTTACACCTTAATTCGATTCCGCCTTTTATTATTTTGTTGAATATCCCGTCTCATGCTTTTACGACGGACCGATTCCGTTATTTATTATTCTCGCTGAATAACTCCGCTCAGGCTGCCTATCTCATGCCCGGTGATTTCTTTTGTTATTCCATTCCTTATTATACTCATTGGTTAAAGTTTTGACTTTTATACTCCATGAAATTAGTGGAATATCTCGATATTTGCGCTTTCATCCAAGATCTTTTCATTGAAATATTCTTCCGAGCATTCTTGAATTTTACTCTACAAAGCAAGATCATGTCGATAATTTGACGTTATTAGTTCCTCGGATAAAATATCTTGAACTTGTTTTAATGAATTTTATATTATTGTCATCATCCTCATGTTTATATTTTGTTGAAAGTCATCCGTGGGCCTATAGTGCATAGATGGACTTGGTATGATTATGACCAGTGGATTATTCTTATGTAATCATGACCGTAATGTTACAAATGATTTGGTAAAAGTCCTCATTGGCCTGTAGTGCATTGATGGATGCTTGTTGGCATGATCATGATCATTATTGAATACACAAATATTCTTGGCCCGTGAAGGTATGGATAATTATGGTAATGATACTAAAGAATATCCTCGTCAGAGCGCAGTGGGTGATTCGATGATGTGGATTATTTATTGTCGAGTCCCGCCGATAAAAGTGATGAAAACCTTTTAAATCATAAAAGATAGTAGATTTTATTCTCTACTTGACTCATTTAATGGATTGCTTGTTCCACCGCAGCTTAAACTTGATGGTTGTTATGTCAGATCGCTTTAACATCGTCAAGGCTAACGATAATATATTCTCGCATTATCTTAGTCATAATATTTTCATCGGGCTAGTTGAGCTCACCCTTTTACTTTTATTGTTCTCTTCAGAAATGAGAACGAAAGCAGGACTAAATGGGAATGAGTGATTTTAACCGCATGATAGCATTAGTAGTCCCTCACTATTCAAAGCTGAAATAGTGGAAAATAAATGTAATAATATTGAATTTGAGTTTGTATATTGTCTAGATTTACAATATTTGTATTAAAACTCACAACTTATGTTTTGTCGCATTTTTACGACATGCTTGTATAATTAAGATGTATTTGTATTCTTTACCATATATTTGATTTAATTTTAATAGGTGATATATATACCTATTTTTGGGGGCCACATATACTCTATAAAATTAGTATAATATCCTTAAAATTTATGCTTCATCTAAGATCTTTTTATGGAAATATTATTCGAGCATTCTTGATAAGTTTTAATTTTTTCATGCAGAGTACTATTCATGGATTACTATTCACAAAGTACTATTCATGAGGTACTATTCACTGAAAGTACTATTCACACGGGTACTATTCTTGAAAAAATTGATCTGCTTTTCACCAAATCATTTTTGGTACAATATTATACTTGAATTTTACTCCACAAAGCAAAGATTTATGTTAACAATTTGGACGTTATTGATTTCTGGATAAATTAAATTATAAATCTTTAAAAATTTATGCTTGAACTTGTTTTATTGAATTTTTTTTTATTGTCATTGTCATCATCCTCATGCTTATATTGTTATGAAAGTCATCTTTCGTCCCAGAAAGTATAGATGGATTTGGTATGATTATGACTGTGGATTATTCTAAGATAATCATGACCGTAATGTTACAAATGATGTGGTAAAATCCTCATTAGCCCTTAGTGCATTGATGGACAGTTTTTGGTATAATTATGGTCATGGATTCTCTTCGGCCAAGGGTACAAAGATGAATTATTTGATGGCATGATCATGACCGTTGATGAAAACACGATTATCTTTGGCTCATAGTGCATGGATAATTCGTGGTCGTGATACTAAAGAATATCCTCAGCCCAGAAAAAGTGGATGATTCATGATGTGGATTATTTATTGTTCTAGTCTCAACGATAAATTTGATGAAAACTTTTTAAATCATGTAAGATGGTAGATATTATGCTCTACTTGACTCTTCTAATGGATTTCTTATTCCATTGCAGCTTGTTGATCTAAAACATGTAGTCTATTGTATTCTATCGCTTATTATATCGTCAAGGCTAAGGATAATTTATTCTCGCATTATCTTAGTCATAATATTTCTTACTGGCTAGTTGAGCTCACCCTTTTCTTTCAATGTTCTCTTCAGAAATGAGAATATAGTCGACTAGCTCTGGGAATGAAATGATGGTCCGGATGGTTGCATTAGTAGTCCCTCACTATATTCGTGAAATAGTGTGATAATAAATGTATTGAGGACTTATTTTGAGTTTGAATACTGCTTAGAAGACAATATTTGTATTAAAACTCTCAAATTTCATGTTGTATATTTAAGTTTGTATTTAAGTTGTGTACCATGTATTTGGTGACTCAAGATGGGTGATGTATACCTGCTTTGGGGGCGCCACAGCTTGGTATCAAAGCTAGGATATGATCCTCATCGAGATGTGAGACAAGAACTAAGAGGGGAGAGACGGGAATTTTTCGCTAGTATGACCTACCCAAGTTTAATTGGTATTTAATTGGCCTGGCCGTAGTATAGGATAATATGTGGCATGTCAATTAACCCTTGTTTTATGGTAGTGTTAGAAAATGACATTCGAGAATGTTGAGAATAGCAATGGAGACATGAGACCGCTGAGTCACCAACGATCAATATCCGTGATAATGCATCAGAAGGCAATAATCCTCGTCGTAAACAACAACACCGATCAAATGATTTAACACCAGACATATAGGAGTTTTTTAGAATTCATGCAAACGAGAGAGACTCCTGTTCATAATGCAGGTGGAAACAATGGCAACCCACGATTGGTCACCGCTAAGCAGTTTAAGGAGCTAAGACCACTGGTGTTTTTGGGAAAGCCAGAACCACTTAAGGCAGAGACGTGGATAAAGCAGATCACCAAGATATTTGATGTCTTGGAATGCTCAAAAGAGCAAAAGGTTCCATTCGCCACCTTTATATTCAGTGAAGAAGCAAATCATTGGTGGAATCAGAAACGCATCAAAAATCGACGACTCAAGATGTCTTAGGAGAAGTTCAAAGAATCGTTTCAACGACAAGTACTTTCCGAAAGTATTTGTCATACGAAGGAGGTGGAGTTTATCAAGTCGAGCAAAACAATATGACCGTGTCGCAAAGACGAGGCTAAGTTTGTCGAGTTATCCCGGCCAGATCCCATTTTGTTGATAATGAGGAGTTTAATGACACGTAATGTTTTCGCGAGGTTTGAAACCCGATATACGCCAATACCTCATTTCTCACAAACTTTGTTTATATTCAGATATTGTGAATAGGGCTCAATTAGTGGAGCGCGATAATGAATCAGTTCAACCAAAAGGTAATGACCAACAACACGATAATAATCATACGGGTGGAAACGACCATCGGAACAATGATAACCATCGTGGGGGAAATTATCATGCTAAGAATGGTAACCAATTTGGTGGTAACCATGGCCAAGATAATAGAAGTTGAAATTTCAAGAAGAGAAGGTTCAATAATGATGGAAATACAGCAACACCAGCACCCGTTGTTAAGGAAGAAGAACGACCACCAGTCGTATGTTTCAGATGCGGACATGAGGGACACATCCATCCAAACTATACGCAGCAACCCAAAGCATGTTTCAATTATGGATGAGAAGGTCACCTAGCTCAATTTTGTCGTGTAGTGAAGTCAAGTACAGCTGGGATAGTGATGCCAAAGGATGTCCCAGATAAGTCAAAGCTTCTAGAGTTTAAGTGAGAGTTGCTTGTTTGAGGAACCCAATGAGGTTATTACTGTAAGTTTATCATAAACTCTAAAGTAAGTATATTTTATTTGATACCTGGTTCTACCCATTCTTTTTATTTCTCCTACTTGCGCCAATGTTTAAATTTAACTCATGAGAAATTAGACTTTGACTTATCTCGTTGAAACTCTGCTAAGATAAAAATTGCTACTCCACTATTTATAAGTCTTGTTTGATTCAAATCGACACTTTCACGCTAATCCGCCGATCTTTATCTCTTTGAAAATACTTGCCTTTTGATGTGATTTTAGGAATCGATTAGTTAACTATTCTTCATGAAAACATGATTATCTTTGGTCCAGAAAGGTATGGATAATTCGTGGTCGTGATACTTAAAGAATATCCTCATTCAAGTGCGTGGATGATTCATGATGTGGATTATTTATTGTTTAGTCTCGTTGATAAAATTGATGATAAACTTTTTAAATCATAGAAGATAGTAGATATCATGCTCTACTTGACTCTTCTAATGGATTTCTTATTCCGCTACAATTGTTGATCTAAAACTGGTTATCGATTATATTCTATCAGTTATTATACTGTTGAAGGCTAAGGATAATTTATTCTGCATTATCTTAGTCATAATATTTCTTACTGGGCTAGTTGAGCTCACCCTTTCTTTCACTGTTCTCTTCAGGAAATGCGAATATAGCTGGGACTAGTCGGGGAAAGAAATGATGGTCCAAATGGTTGCATTAGTAGTTCTCACTATTTTGTGAAATAGTGTGATAATAATTGTAATAATATTGAATTTAAGTATGTATATTGTCTAGAAGACAATATTCGTGTTGAAACTACCAGCTTATATTTTGTCGTGCTTTACACAACAGTTGTATAATTAAGTTGTATTTGAATTTTGTACCATGTATTTGGCTACTCAGAATGGGTGATGTATACCTATTTTGGGGGCATCACATTTGGTATCAAAGCTCGTGGATATGATCCCCTAATCGAGATTTGAGACAAGAACTAGTAGGGGAGAGACGAAAATCTTCGCTAGTATGACCTACATAAGTTTAATTGGTATTTAATTGGTCACCGTAATATAGGATAATATGTTGTGTCAATTAACCTTGTTTTGTGGATGATTTGAAAATGACATCCGAGATTGTTGAGAATAGCAATGGAGCACATGAGATCGCTGAGTCACCACGCATCAATACCTGTGATAACGCAACAGGAAGGCAACAATCCTCAGGTGAACAACGACACCGACTAAAATGACTTAACGACAAAGACGCTTAGAGCTTTTTAGAATTCATGCAACATCGAACGAGAGAGACTCCTGTTCATAATGCAGGTGGAAACAATGGCAACCCACAGTTGGTCACCGCTAAGCAATTCAAGGAGCTGGGACCACAAGAGTTTTTGGGAAAACCAGAACCACTTAAGGTAGAGACGTGGATAAAGCAGATCACCAAGATATTTGATATCTTAAAATGCTCAGAGGAACAAAAGGTTCCCTTCGCCACCTTCATGTTGAGAGAAGAGGCAGATCATTGGTGGGAATCTGTAAAACGTACCTAGCTTGACGCACTCAAAATATCTTGAGAGTAGTTCCAAGAACTATTCAACGACAAGTACTTTCCCAAAAGTATTCATTACATGAAAGAGGTAGAGTTCATCGTCAAGGTAACAATACGACCGTGTCGCAAAGACGGGTTAAGTTTGCTGAGTTGTCACGATTTGCATCCCACTTTGTTGATAACGAGGAGAGAATGAGACGGATGTTTCTAAGAGGTTTGAAACCCGAGATACGTCAATATCTTATCTCTCACAAACGGTGTTTATATTCAGATGTTGTAAATAGGGCTCAGTTATTGGAGCGCGATAATGAGACATCCCAACCAAAGGAGAGCACCCGACAAAATGATAATACCAGTGGTAGCAGTCATCGAAGCGGCGACAACAAACGTGAAGGGAATCAACATGCCAGAAATGGTAACCACTTCTTATGATAATCATGGCCGTGGATAATAGAAAGGTGAACTAATGAGAACAACTTCAAGAAGAGAAGGTTCAATAATGATGGAAAGACAAAGGCACCTGCTTCCAGGAAGAAGAATTCACCATCTGTCAGATGTTTCAAATGCGACAGAGGGACACATCCGTTCAAATCGACGCAAAGAACTCCAAAGTTTGTTTTCAATTGTGGAAGAGAAGGTCACCTAGCTCGATTTTGTCGTGGTAGTGAAGTCAAGTCCACCTGGATGGTGATGCCAAAGGATGTCTCGTATAAATTAAAGTCAGTAGTTTAAGTGAGTAAGGTTGTGTCGAGGAACCCGAATGATGCTATCACTGTAAGTTAATCATAAACTCTTGTGAAGTTTGTACCTTATTCGATATTGGTTATACCCATTCTTTTGTTTCTCCTACTTGGCGCCAACGCTTAAATTTGACCTCAAGATAAAATCCATTTCTAAAAAACCTCAAATATTTCTTCACCCAAAATGAACGTAATACGCGCTTAATGACGCTGGTTCGAATCGCTGAAGATTACGATCATACCATTTAATATCATCGTAGAAGAGTGAACGTGGTAGCCGACGCTGCTGAGTAGAAGATCGATGCGCTATTGAAAAGCGACGTTGTTAACACAAAGACTCATTTCGCATTTATTTACTTCTAGAGACCCACGTGATGATGTTAAATATACGACGATTGAATAGACTTTAATCGATAAAGTTAAAGTCACTTAAGCCATGCATCAGAAATATGAATGTGAAGAAGAAGGTTCAAGAGGCATTATTCTAGAAGCAAGAATCGACGAAGAGAGGAAATCTTAACCTCAATTTAATTATTCTATTTGAAATCCTCGATCGAGTAGGAATCGTGGCCTATAGATTCGCTTTTATGGCCAAGTTTGTCGCAAGGTTCATAACGCTTTTCACGTATCGATGTTACATAAATATATGGAAGACCCAACCACATTATTGATTAAGAACCGGACGAAGTTAGCTAAGATTTAATATATGAGAGATACATGTTAAAATCTTGATAAGAAAGAATATATTCTACGCTTCAAAGGTAATACCTCAAGAGTTAGAATCGACGAGGTATCTTCATCCTGCTCATTATACTGTACGCGATATAAATTTTGAGGGCAAAATTTCATAATGAGGGGTGATTTTAAGACCTCAAATTTTATGTAATAAAGATTTAATTTTCTCAAAATATTTTTAATATTATGGTGTGAATTTGATATAATGTTATAGTCAGGTAATATTTACAAATTTTGCAAAAGTAAGCAAGTGGTTATATAATATTCGATTGGTTGAGAATATTCTTTTTTGTTTGAGAATATTCGCATTTACGACACAATCATGGCAGACCCTTTAACTAATTATTGCCGTAATGAGAAAAACGATGTAAATAACTTTTTATGAAAAATAACTATGAAAGTTTTATCGTTAAACTGTTGAACTACCCGCTAGTAAAAGCACAAGAATATGCGAGGTTGCTTAATAGCACATGGTTTTGATTATCGACGCCACGTGAGAAGTCACTCGCTTTTACTCAATTATTGCTACACAAGAATCACTGACAAGATCTCATATTATTTGATTCAATTATTGTCGATATTTTAATTATTATTAAATCAATATTTGAGATGACAAGTTATTCTAATTATTATATGTATAATTAACAATGTCTAGAAAGTTCTGTCGAGGAAAGGGGTTTGGTCACCTAATTGCGCGCCAATAGGGAGAAACTTACTCGAAAGCCCTCTTCCCTCGAAACGATCCGTCTGTTAATATTGTGAGTTATAATAATATGAATAAAGGTTGTTAAAAATATTGAGGGATTTTTATGAAGTATTTCTTGTTAATGTTAATGTTGCTTATTTTATGGACCCCATTTACCTATTTTTCAAAATAATTGTAGAAAATTATTTAATATATTAAAGGTGGGCCCACAATGTAAATATATGTGTTGAAAATCTAATTTTGGAAATAAGGGGGGGAGTATACGTAAGGGAGGAGTTTATATATATATATATATATATATGTGATGTGTGTATATATATAAAAAAGGAGGAAAATGGTGGAAAAGTGATAGTATTTAAAGTGATGGTGTAAGATATGTGTGTGTGTGATAGTAAAATGTGTAAGAGTGTAGTGAAAGTGATGTGTGGGTGGGAAAGGAAAATTGTGTGAATATATATATATATATATATATATATATATATATATATAATTGTGTATGTGTGGTAAGAAGAAAAGAAAAGGGTGGGGGTACTTGCCTTGCTAGAAGGGAATTGTATATATATATATATATATATATATATATATGATGATCAAAGTGACATTTGGGGTGGGAGAATTATGTTACTGGTGGGAACTAAATGGTGTAGATATATATATAATATATAAATTGCCATGTGTTTATATATATATATATATATATATATATATATAAATATATATATATATAAATTATCGTCAGATTGAGGAGTATATATAATATATGTAAATAAGTCATATTCAAGTTTTTCCTTTCGTCTGTGATTTCGCAAAAAATATTTCATCCAAATATACGCTGGTCCGTGATAATTTTCCTAAAATAGTATCATTCCATTCTCCTATAAATAGATGATTAGTTAGAATTGAAAAATCACACCGTAATCGTAGAATTCTTCTTCTATAATATTGAGCGATTTCTTTTCGAAGTAGAAAGCTTTGAGCGAGAAAACAAAGGAAAGTTTTCTTTAAGAATATCTCCGCTTATACCAATTTTTGAATACTCTTATTTTTAAGGTAAGGGTATTATTTCGCTCAGATTCACGAAGAGAATTATTTTCTTTCAATACTTGTAAGGGGTATTATTTATTTCATATTCTGAAGAAATATTATTATTCGTATTCGTATGAATATTATTTCGTTCAATATTCGCAAGAAATATTGTTTTCATTTAATATTCGTAAGGATTATTATATTCGTTCAATATTCGAAAGGAATACCATTTTCGTTTAATATTCGTAAGGGATATTATTTTTGTTCAGTATTCGTAAGAAATAATATTTTCTTCCATACTCTGTAGTATGTAAGTAATATTATTTCGTTTCAGATTTTGAATTCTATATTCGTTTTGTTAAAGTTTTGGCTTCTATACTCAATGAAATTAGTAGAATATCCTTGATATTTGCGCTTCATCCAATATCTATTCATGGAAATATTATTCTAAGCATTCTTGATAAGTTTTAACTTTTTCATGTCGGGGTACTATTCACGAGGTTACTATTCCCAAATTTACTATTCACGAGGTACTATTCACTCAATTACTATTCACCCGTGGTACTATTCATGATAAAAATTGATTCGTTTTCATTCAAATCATTTTTGGTACAATATTATTCTCGAGTTTTACTCCACAAAGCAAAGATCATGTCGATAATGTGGACGTTATTGATTTCGGATAAATTAAATTATAAATCTTTAAAATTTATCCTTGAACTTGTTTTATTGAATTATTATGTCATCACATTGTAGACACTCAAAATTTTCTCAGATCGCTATCACTAATATTGCAGAGGATGATTCGCTTTTCAAGAGGAACCCCGAAGACAATCCATATCCATTCCGGATACTACTGTAAGTTCAAAGATCAACCCCGTAACACAAACCGAGTAATAATTCCAACCCCTGATATAACCCCGAGGCATGCAGATCCAATACCGAACACACACCGGAGAAGACCGATTAATCTCTTGAGATAACCCCGAGGTATCCAATTTTAGTCCCAATCATGGAATAACCACCAACCCTGGTGATCACCCCAAGGAATGCAGCTGCACGATAACCCTCAAAAATGCTTGTTTCAAATGCAACCACCTTCAATCCCAGCCTTCACAATGGAATACCCATACCAACCCGAGATAACACCGGAGGACAGCACACCTCGTAGATGACATCGAGGACCTTCAACAAATTGCGTGTTAGCCCAATCTCAAATAAGCCCTCGAAAGTAACGCTCGCATGATCAAATTTCAAATTCCATGATAATATTTTGAGGGAAACATCGCCATCTCTCCAACGAGATGCCACGCCACGCCGTCTCAACATTTCATACACACATCTCTACACAACGATGTCCCACAAGAATCAAGGAGAACCAATCTCGAGTGACTATCATAAGGGTAATCGATATAATTTGAAGCTTCAAGACCCGAGGGCATCGCCCCATCTTCAATGATTGCATAAACTTTAATCCCATGCCATTGTACAACTCTCGACAACGGCGGGTCCAAAATAGGTCCTCAGATATCTCAATCGGATGCCCCCGGATTGCACTTTTTGAAAGTTTGAGCGGATATTACAGTGCTCGAGTGCACGTACTACGAGATGACCCGACCCAAGAAACTCCTGGACAACCTGGTTTCTCTCCTGCACACTACATACCACCAAGCAGTACCTCATGGCCCACCCACTATAAATAGAGGGCTTGGGATGGCCATTTTGCAAGAGAAAACGGCGAGGAAGCCCTGCCCAATTTGCTCTGTACTCAACCCATACGGAGTACTTTCTCATTTTAAACACCCGTGAGCTCATATATAGCTACTTTTTTACCTACAAAAGCTAGTGTTTACCCACTTTAAAGATATAAAAGTCTTCTTTAGTAGTCTACTTTAAGCCTTCTGACACCCTTTAAAGCCTTTCTCTTCATCTTTGCACACACCCTTCTTCACGTTGAGAGTCGTGTTACATGCGTTTGCCTAGACTTCGGTCCGTGGTTTTATTTCAGTTTTTATATAAATATATATTATATATATTTATATATATGGACTAACATTATCAAGTTATGTCTCGATTGAGTTTGACATTGGCCTCGAGGGTTTATTTGCTTATATATATATATATATATATATATATATATATATATATATATATTTATTTATTTATATTAACTGTGTTCTGACTGCTCGATGAGCCTAGATTTTACATCCTGAGCTGCTTATTTGCTTTTTATTTATATATATTATATATATATGAATTGTGGTTCAACTCGCTCGATGAGCCCGGATTTTACATCCTATATGCTTATTCGCTTCGCTATATATATATATATATATATATATATATATATATATATATATATATATATATATATATGAATCGTGGTTTAACTCGCTCGATGAGCCCTCAATTTTACATCCTATATGCTTTTATCACTTTAATATATATATATATATATATATATTTCATTCCCACCGGAGTTTATTTCGTGGTGGTTGATCGCTTTTTACGCCTTTCTTTTACGCTTTCGTCTCCGCCGAGTTCACTTTGTGGCGCTTGATTGCTTTTTATAGCTTTATTTACGCTTTCATCCCGCCTCGAGTTTCTCCGTATGCTTGATAGCTTTTACAATTTTTATTTACATTTTTCGATCCCCATGGAGGTACTTCATGGTTGGTGATCATGTCTCAGATATATATATTTACATCTTTTATATATATACCTACTTACCGCTTTCATACAAATTATGGTATCATAAGCGCTTAGGAATCATGTGATCACAGATTCAACTTTATCGATCTAGATTCTGCCTCGTGATGGACATTTTTAAATGAAGTTGCCTTTGTAAATTATTTTCATGCGGTCTCAATTTCCCTAGATGGTTTCCATACCCACTATAGGAAGTTTCAGATTATTTTGTACATTATTTGCATTTGATGCTCTCAGATCTCAGAAATAAAATCAATCAAGTTCTAACACTTAATAAAATGGGAGTGTAAAAGGTCACAATTACTATTGAGCATCGTGGTTTGAAAAACCTTTTTTATAAAACCTCATCGCTATATATTGTTAAAACCTAATTTTTACATAAATTCAAACCCCTGTGTATATAGGTGCTAACGAGGCCTCACACTACTTCCAAATAATAGCACATCAACCACACACACACACATTTAGATAATAGTTTCTTGAAAAGAGGCGGCCACCATGGTAACACGGATGTCTGGGGTGCCTAACACCTTCCCTCCACATAACCAAGTCCCCTGACCCTAATGAATCTTCGCCACCGAATTCGCTTAGCAAAGTTGTCACATCATCGGGTCAATGTGCAAACCTTTTCTGGCTGTGGTGGTACAACCATTTAAAAAACAATCGGCGACTTTAATACCCATCGTCGACATTATACATGTCGACCTTTTTCACTTGTTTTTTCAAACAAATCTCACCTAAAATGAGAACACCAAAGAACAAGTAACTAAAAGGGACATCTAAAATCCCGACGCCGATTGTGTGGCTTATTTTGTCGGGGACTCCAAAGAAGAGGACTTAAGCCGTTATTCCAATCTTTTCAAAACTATTATCCGTCAGGTGTGGATGTTGAATTTACATTTATGATGAATGTGTAATAATGCATTTACTTATTGCACTTAGTGCCTCGCACCATAATCGCTAGGATATTAGTGCTTCGCACATGTCATCATTTTCATACTGTGAGACGCAATATATATGTGAATGTATGTTGTGTGGTCCCTCCACCAGAGGCTATCCCGCGGTGTTTGATTACTATACTGTGGGAAGACCGATTCCCTCGAGGCTCAGAAAGGCACCACCCAAATTCGCCCAGCTTGAAAGACCTGACACTTCCGCTGAGTAAATCATGTATGATTTGGGAACCTTCATGCCAAAAAGCCGCGAGAGTAACCTAAGATAGGTTAGCCTCTGATAAACCCAAAACGGAGGAAAGTCTCTTCATACTCTCTCATTTTAAATTACTTGTAAACACAATTACTTGTAATTACATTCCATATATATCTCCATGTAGTGAGTAATATGAAGAAATGTGTACACATACATATTTTAATTAACATGCTACAAACAAATTCGACATCCGCTTTTGGTCGGATAAAATTCATAAAATGGGCACATCACATAGCATGTTATTATACACATTCCCTAAAGACTAAACTATGCAAGTCTTTTGTAGGAACCAATCGCACTCTACTACCCTGGCCAAAATCCAAAAGGTTACATGCCACAAGCCAATCATGTCATCATCCGACCAGACCGAACTTAATCCAGCCATGCCGCAAAGAATTCATTGATTAACAAACAAATTATGACGAATGTTTCTACTCAAAGAACTACACCACTACTCTGTGGTCCAAAATACCGTGCATGCTCACCCTCCACACACAAGGGGGAACTGTGTCATTATAATACTCGAATCGCAGCTTGAAACGACTAACAAAACTCATGATGTCGCCCATCCCACCGGAGATCCCAGACACTTGTGACATCAAAAAAGTCCTCCAAATGGAAGAGACCCTTCGTATACTAAAGGAATTGGAACACACAGAGTGTTTCATATGTCCGATCTTTGCATTTTCCATGGTGTTCATTATCCGTAAAAAGTTTAAATCTCCCGATTTTGAAAAATATGACAAGTTAGAGATCTCACACACATTTAAAGGTGTTTATTGAGAACTGGATCTTATGCAGAGGACTAAAAGCTCAGTAATGCAATTATTCCGAAAAAGTCTAATTGGAGAAGCCTGTTCGGGGTACATAAGATTAGACAACTCAAAGATCCATAGTTGGAAGAGCTAGCACACGCTTTCCTCACTCAATACAGCCTTTTCGGGCCTCAGATGGCTCCTCGACTCCAGATCATATTACCAAGATCAAGAAACAGTCTAACGAGTCTTTCAGAGAGTATGCTCAAAGGTGGAGACGCTTTGCTGCCCAAGTTAGTCCTTCCATGATAGAATCAGAGATGGTCATGACTTTCATAGACATACAAGAAGCTCCTTTCTATGAAAGAGTTTTAGCCTAAGATCGCAGAAACCATTTTCCAAATGGTCAAGCATAGGGAGATGGTTGAGATGGGATTGAAGTCCGAAAAGATTCAAGACCTAGCTGCCCTTAAAGTTGTTGTTGATCCCATCCAATCCAAAAATTATGGAAATAACCCCCGTAGGGTCCATAAAAAGAAAGAGGAAGATGTTTCTCTGATACTACAGGGTCAAAAAGGCAATCAGAACATGCCTATTCAAAGGAAAAATTACACTCCCTTTCAAGCACAGTCTACGAACCCTCCAATACCAAAAGGTGGAGAAGTCAAATGCCCTTGAGTGTTCACACCCTTAGGGGACACCCTCAATAACATTCTCAATCTTCTGACTACACAGAAGAAAATTACACATCTTCTTCCACAAGTCAGCCCTAATGGACGGGGTTTCAATGCTGCTCAGAAATATGCTTATCATGCCAGGCACCTGGACACGATACTCAGGATTGTTGGGCCTTGAAACACAAGATCCAAGACCTGATAGACAATGGGGAAATTGTGGTCACCAAAATAGATCAGCCTCACGTTCAAGACAACCCTCTTCCTCAACACAAAGAAGAAGAAGTCAACATGATCAATTGGAGCAATGGACAGAATTCCAATTTCAACTGTGAATCATCCCAGACCCTCAAAGACGGTGTTGACAAATGGGATTATGCCAAGTTTCAGTTCACAATGGAATGAAAAATGAAAGCTCTATGCAAGCACATTAAACAATTGGCAGAATTGGTGACTTATCAGCATCAAGTGACTCGTCAAATAATTAGCCAAGAGCACGCCAGTCTCCTACCTCTTGTCATGAATATTCCCTCATCACTTTCAGAAAATGAAATGCTGGAAGACAAAGTGACAAAGAGAGCAAATGCCAAAGCCCGTCGGGATTTTTCCAACAAAAGGGAATTCACATATTTAGGCCAACTTATGGAGGAAATCCTTCAGATGTTAATCAATGAAGGAAGGATTAGTTCCCTTCTACCTCCAATCAACCCCCGTTCAGGACGGTACAACTCTGATGGAGTATGTCAATATCACTCCCATTCTCACGGTCATAGCATTGAAGAATGCTGGGCACTCTGCCACCTCATCCAAAATCTAATTGACAGTGGTGTCCTACATCTAGCGGACGATGATACTGTGTTACGTGCAAGTGAGAATATAGGTCCTACTAAGTGGAAGAGTGTGGTAGCAGTCATATCCACTGAAACTGATAGGGCTAACAGATTACTCACAATGCCAACAATTCAATTCAGGAGAAGCAACAATCCTTTGAAAGTGGTCGCTCCCGAGCCAATCAACTTGACGTGCAGAGCACAATATCCTATTGTTAGCTTGCGCAAGGTTGCCGTGGAATTATGGAGAAGGTGTAGGCTCCACCTCACATACCAATCGCCATAAAGGTCAAGGAAAATCCATCGATCTTCCCCAACATGTGATGAAGTCTACCATCAAATCAAAGGGGAAAATACCCATGGAGAAGATTAAAAATTCCTCCGTACTATGGATCATCACGAAGCCAAACTGATTTTAAGCTTAAGAAAAGCTCCACATTAAATATCAATTTTGGACTTGGTCCTAACGTCCGAGGATCACCTAAGATCTTGTCAAGGTTTTAGAAGAAGTTTATCTACCAACATCGCTGATATAAAAAAATTTCACCATCTCCGTTAATCACATTTTCAACAACAATGTGATATCCTTCATCGATGATGACATATCGCCCGAGGGGACCTGGCCATCGTAAGTCGCTGCACATCATGCATCTTGTCCTCCTGATACATGCTAGTTGGAGTCTTGATAGATGGAGGTTCATCTCTAAATATCCGTCCATACGCTTACCTTGGTGAAGATGAATATCAATCTCAACCAACTTCTGAGTAGCCATACCGGGCCATCAAAGCTTTTGATGGAGCCCACGAATTCTATTTGAGTAATTGAATCGCTAATCTAAATTGTCCCCATACATTTTTATGATCCTTCCACATACTCAAAATAGATTTGGGATACAACCCGCTTGGGATTTAATCTTGATTCACATGGTAAGGGCCCTCCACTCTTCATCAAGAATCAAATACATTATCAACAATAGCTCGGGTCACACCATTAATGCCGAACCAGAGTTTCTCAATGGGGGACATGCCATTCATTAATGCTAATGTATGTTGAACCTGGCCGCTTTTATGTTTTGAAGTAAGCAATACCCAATACCATGCTATTGAATGACATTACCTAAACCCAAGATTTCGCCGAGGTAATTTTGCCACTCAAGAAATGATGTCATGGGTCATAAGTCGGGACAAGGGCTAGGTAAAGATTGCCAGGGTATCAAGTACCCAATTCAATTAACCAAGCAAACTGAAATAGTTGGACTAGGCTATTCTGCCAGTTCTAGTCATAGGAATCCTCATAAGCATCAAGCAGATTTTTCACTTTCAAACGCGCATGCGCTTATCTTTGCCTTCAAACTCGAGTCCGCACAACCTCCTCAGAAGGTGCCACCAATGTAATGGCTATGTTATTTCCCAAGCTTTGCACTGGTGAAGGAAAAAGAAGTCTTCATTCCAAATCCCGTCAGGAAGAGGAGGAACGAAGAATCAAGCAAGACATCATCCTAATGATGTCGCATACGATCATCGCTCATGATGAACATACCAACATACACCCTGCATTTATGATTACCTGTGATATAATGGCCATCATTTGGGATAGGAGGATGATGACAATTCCTCCATCACCGCAATAGCCCACCCTTGACTTTGCACTTGCCAATTAGAACAACACTTTTGATTGGGTCGACATAGTAAACGCAAGTAAACTCTTTTCCATCAGAGATATAATAACCGCTACTTTTTTGTACAAGATATAGCTTATTTTGTCAAGATATGCTAACACTATGTATGATCAAAACATTTCATATATACTAAGTGAAAGCATATTTTGTTTCAGACCTCAATTTAGATGTGTATGTATTTGCCGACATTACAAGGCTCTTCTCCACAAGGATTATACCTTTGATGTAGAGATGAATTCAACCTTGATGGAAATACAGGATGACATTGAGGTGCCTCCGTAAATTCAAGAATGGGTCAAAGACAAACCTAAACCCAACCTCGACTAAACCACTTTTTTCAATCTCTAACCTTAGAAAGCCCTAAGTTAATCCAGATTGGTTTTGCACTTTACCCCAAACCAATGTAATGACATAGTTACATTATTAACCCAATTTAGGATGTGGTTTTGCATGGTCTCATGAAGACATGGTGGGTTTGTCCAATCGACATTGTCCTTCATTGCCTTCCCATTAAAGAGGGATTTAAGCCATTACAAAAAGCTCAAAGCGATTAAAACCCGAGTGGAGTTTAAGGTAAAAGAAGAAATTGTGAAACAATTTCAAGTCGGCATCATCATGGTGTCCACATATCCCGAGTGGATATCCAACATTGTTCCCGCGCCTAAACACGAGGGAAGGTGCGTAGTTTCATGCGGATTACCGGACTTGAACAAAGCTTGCTTAAAGATAGCTTTCTCAAGCCATTTATCCACATTCTCATTGACAATATCAAGGCAATAATACGACATGTATTCTTTGCCGATTGCTTATGGATATCATCAGATCATGGTTGCTGAGGAAGATCGTGAGAAAACTGCTTTCATCATGCCTTGGGGAACTTTTTGTTATAAACGGTTGTCATTCGGCCTCATCAATGCTAGAGCCACCTATCAACGAGATATGATGGCTCTCTTCCATGACTTAAGGCACAAAGAGATCGAGATCTACGTGGATGACATCATTATCAAGTCTCGGTAGGAGGATGACCATCTAGACCATCTCAGAAAGTTGTTCAACAAAGTCATGTAAGTACAACTTGAAGTTAAATCCAAATTTAAATGTCCTTTCACGCTAAATCAAGCAAAGTTGCTAGGATTTCTAGTTAGCCACAAAGGAATTGAGTTGGATCTTGCCAAAATCTAGGCCATCACAGAAATGCCAATTCCTTAGACAGAAAAGGAAATACGGGGATTTTTGGGAAGAATCAACTTCATTAGCAGGTTTATCTCTTAACTCACGGCAACCTGTGAGCCAATCTTCAAGTTGTTAAGGAAGAACTCCTCTATGAAATGGAATGATGAGTGTCAAAATGCCTTCCTCACAATCAAGAAATAGCTAGTCAAAACTCCCGTGTTGGTATCACCCAGGGATGATGTTCCCCTATTCATGTTCCTGTCCATAAGTGACAATGCCATGGGCTGCATGCTGGGATAGAAGGACGATAGAGGCCAAGAACGAGCTATCTATTACCTCAACAAAAGATTCAGCAGCAGTGAACACAAGTACACTCTGATTGAGAAGACTTGTTGTGCTTTAGCATGGGATTCCATGAGGTTACAACATTACCTCCATGGTCACACAACCCATCTCATATCCCACGTGGATCCTCTCAAATAGGTGTTCAATAAACCCATGTTAAATTGTCGGTTGTCCAGATGATAGTTGATCCTATAACAATTTGACATCGTATATGTGACTCAAAAGTCCATCAAAGGTCAAGGAATCACGGATCAACTGGCCGCCGCACCATCAGGGGATTTCAAACCCTTGGAGACATATTTCCCTGATGAAGGAGTAATGATAGTTCAACAATACAATCAGTACGATACACGCCAATCATGGAAGATGTATTTTGATGGAGCTGTTAATATGGAAGGTCTCGAGCCGAGCAGCTTCTAGATCTCGCACAGGGAGCAATATCCCGTCACGCTAAATTAAATTGCAGCAGGTCAACACCAACAACACAACCGAAAGTATGAAGGATGTTTTATGGGGCTAAAACTTACCCATTCAATAGGCATCGACGGTTAACTATCTTTGGAGATTCGTGAGTTGGTAATCGCATAATCCACCGTAATCTATCAAACCAAGGAACTACATTTGATGCCCTACCATCTCCAAGTTTTACTTGATGGTTTTGAGTTCAAAAATCTCCTTTCTACACGCTCCTCGTAATAGGAATGACTTTATGACAGTTAGCAACTTTGGCCTCCTCGATTCAGAGATATTTACAAGGAACACTTGCCAAGTGTCATAATTTCTCGCACAAGGCCCCAAACCTTATGGGAATTATTGCTGAGAAGTATCTGATGAGCTACCTCCCATCCAACATCCTTGGTATCAAGATATCAAGGAATACCATTTAGATGGATCTACACCCACCGAGGTGAGCCCGACCGAGAAAAGGCTGATCCATCGACTTCATATGAAATTCTACCCGAAAGGAGATGCGCTTACAAGAGAGATGCAAGACTAGGTCTCCTCAGATGTTTAGATAAAGATCAAGCCCAAAGGCTTATGGATGAAATCCATGGTGGAGTCTATGGCCCCACATGAGTGGCCCCTCCTGTCAAGAAAGTCCCGTGATAGACATTATCGGCTATCTCTCAAAGTCGATTGCAATGACCACGCTAGAGATGCTATCAAGCATGATTTATGGGAATTTATACACTTCATCCATGGGAACTCCACAATATGAGTTCACATCGCCCTTCTCAATGTGGGGAATGGACGTTATTCGCCCATTGAGCCCAAAGCCAAGAATGGACATCGATTTATCTTCACCATGATCGATTACTTCACCAAGTGGGTAGAGGCATCCTCCTTCCCCAGGGTTATTAAAGAAGTCATTATTGCTTTTATCAGAAATAATGTTGTTTGTCGATATGGACAACCGAGGTGATTGTGTCGTATAAATGCTAAGAACCTCAACAACAAAATGATGGAGGAATTACGCAAAGAAATTCCACATCAAACATCTTAACTCCGCCATCAATCGTCTCAAGATGAATAGTGTTGTTGAAGTTTACTAACAAAATATCAAGAAGATTATGCAAAAGATGTCCGCCAACCACAAAGAATGGCCTCGACCTATCATTTCTTAATCATAGCCTTCAAAACCTCAATGTGTACTTCCACCGGGCAATCCCCTCACGATTAACCCATAGGATGGAAGCAAGATTCCCATAGAAGTTGAAATGGAATCCTCAGAGTGTTGATAAACGCAAACCGGATGAAGACCAATGGGTACAAGACAGTATCACTAATTGTCTCTAATAGATTTAAAGGCTAACTGTGGCAATCTTCCATGGTCAAGAGACGTTAAAGGATCAACAGATCCTACAACAAAAAAGTCTCAAGCATGACAGCTTTTAAAAACATAACTTGGTTTTCAAGAAGATCATTGGCAACCAAGATCAATCTAAGGGAAAATTCGCCTCCTAATCTGGAAGGCCCATTTGTTGTCAAGGAAATATCGACAGGAGGCGCCTCGATTGCAAGAAATGGATGGATGATGAATTTCCATAAATCATCAATTCAGACGCCGTGAACGACATACTATGTCCAAGTGACCATCAAGCAAACATCCTCGTGTTGGATCATCAGATCACCAGCCATCCCGATTCTTTAACCCTTTACCACATACAACTCTTTCACACCCCTTAGGGAAACATACTTTTTAAGCCAAGCCACTGCTCCTTCGCTGCTCCTACGACTTAGGTCATCCCACTACACGGATTGAACCTCTTACGCTCATAGCTATACCCATACTTGGGATCAAACTTCCCACCGCAGCTTATCCTCAACCTAGATTAAACTTTCTCCTCCCCGCAATCTAACTCGCGCATGGGATCACGCTTATCTCATCCCGAGGGGCTAACCACGCCGACCGATCTCCTCTTCAATAGAGTACATAGCAACCATTTCATATGGCCCTTGGCCACAATAAAATAAAACAACAAAAACATTTCCACCATTTTCCTTACAAAAACAACAAAACATTCCTACACCATTTCGCTTATATACAATCATTGAACCTCTTACACCATATTCGAAACTATATGACCGATCTCTCTTCGACAGAGTACATAGCAAATTGCTCATAAAGCGGTCTCACCCCTACCAAAACACAAAAACTTGTCAATCGGCACTGGATCATCCTTCAATCCACTACATTTCATTCTTATTGCACTCAAGGGGATGGAATTACTCTAACTCCTCCCAAATAGAGATTCTACGACCATCTAAGTCATGGCATATACCTTAAAGAGCAACACCAATCCATAAGAGATGGAATTAACTGGCTTCTCCTAAATAGAAGTATCACACTCATCCGTGAAAAAGCACAATCTCATAGAAGAAAGCCACACTCCTCTCTACATTTCCATACATAAACCATTCCCAAGACACCAAAGATGGTAGGGATACATGCAGATCGATGATCCATTCTGAACTATCTAGAGACAACTCAATGTCCATCCACCTAGGAGGAATTTAGAATACATCAAGATCGCAAGCCCTGAAGCAATAGGCAAAATATCAAGCAAGTAGCAAAGCATATCTAAAAGGGAAGTGATCCAAAAATATATTTCCTCTATATATATAATGTTTTTATATATACAATGTAAATCAGATATGACAAAATGGCTAAGTTTAGTCTGTAAGGCAGAAAATACAAGCTCATCTACAAGTCGTGGTATATACGAGCTAACAAGCCCAACATAAAGGCCCCTCTCGTAAGAAATAGGCGGTTGTGGTCTCTTATACGAGAATATCCACACGACTCCAACAGATTCGCAATATCCTGCATGGTGACCATATGCTCATCAATGTAAGCGCCATCTCCGTGGATCATGCCATGGTAAGTGGACCTCACCGCAAAGATTATTTGTGATGGCTACATCCCCGCAAGATATGGCACTATCCTCTCAACTATCATCAGATCCGTTGATCTAGCCTCATCCCGCATTAACGACAATGCAGATCTCTCGCGAGCTAATGCCCATCTCTCTAATAAAGCCGCTCTCCCATCAAGGGCGCCAACATCATAGATTGAGCATGATCTCTCTCAAGGTCATCAAATGAAGACTTCGCCAAGGTATCGTGGTCAATCACAACAAAGATCGCATCTGGAGAATCTAGAGGAAATGTCGGCAACCCAAAGAATGCTCCTCCTCGATGTGGGAATCATGTCCCCCATGGGCTCTACATCATCCGACTCACTATCCAGATCGTGGATACTACCGCAACCGAGCAAAATCTTTTGTCTCCATCCATGCGAATACTCGCAAAACAACCTAGATGACTAATGGAAAAATCAACTTATTCATCACCGATCCCACCATGCATACATGTGGGATCGGTCCTCCGCTAAAAGATATCGAGAAGTCGAACGACGACCTATCGCCTCGAAAGGATGAAAGTCCCCAAATTGGTCAAACCACGACATCACGGCCAATGGCCGATAAGTAGTCATGCCCTTAAACCACCGGAGGGAGGTAGTCCATGCCCTAGCATGAGTAATGAAGTCAGATGGTGAGCTAAGCCCTAACACGGAATATGACAAATGGATCTCCGATATCCGCTAAAATGTGGACCAAGACATACCATGTATAATTCATGGCCGAAAGGAGTATGACATGGCTATATCATGGGTGAACCAATACCCGTAAATGCTTGTTTTAAATGCAACCAGCCTTCAATCCCAACTTTCATAACGGATACCCGCATCAACCCGTAGATAACACCAGAGGATAGGCACACCTCGTAGATGACATCGAGAACCTTCAATAAATTGTAAATAGCCCAATCTCAAAGAAGCCCCGAGCAACATCTCATGACAAATTTCAAATTCCAACAACAATCCAAGGACGGCAACATCGCTATCTCGCCAACGCTGATGCCATGCCACGCCTGCCTCAACATTTCATACACATCTCTACACAACGATGTCCCACAAGAATCAAGGAGAACCAATCCCGAGTGACTATTGTGGGGTAACAGATAAAATTAAGAAGCTTGAAGACCGGAGGCATCGTCAGATCTTCAATGACTTCAGACAATCTCTAATCCCATGACATTATACAACTCTCACAACGACGGTGAGAAATATGTCATGTATACCTCAATCGATGCCCTTGATTGCACTTTTGAAAGTTTGAGCTTTGACATTACAAAGGTTTCGAGTGCACGATCACGAGACGACCGACCCGAGAGAAACCCGGCAACCCGTGTTGCTCTCGGTACACTAAGGCCCACTCAAGCAGTAATCATGGGCTCCACCTCTATAAATAGAGGGCTTGGGGTGGCTATTTTGTAAGAGAAAACCATGAGGAAGCCTTGCTTAATTTGTCTCAGACTCACCCCATAATGAGTACTTTCTCATTTTAAACACATGTGAGCTCATATATAGCAACTTTGTACCTACAAAAGCCGTTGTTTACCCACTTTAAAGATATAGAAGTCTTTAGAAGTCTACCGTAAGCCTCTCACACCCTTTAAAGCCTTTTATCTTCATCTTTGCACACACCCTTCTTCACGCTAAGAGTCGTGGTTACAGGGCTTGTCTTGATTTCAAATTCAAGTTTTATTTTTGTTTGTATATATATATATATATATATATGGACTAACATTTTCGAGTTATGTCTCGATTGAGCCTGACTTTGGGCTCAAGCATTTATTTGCTTATATATATATATTTATATATATATGAACCGTGTGTCAAACTTTGTTCGATGAGCCTGATTTTGGCCCTCGAGCTTATCTTTAAATATATATATATATATATATATATATATATATATATATATATATATATATATATATATATATATGTGTGTGTGTATATATTAATCAAGGTTTGACTGCTCGATGAGCTGTGATTTTATATCCTGAGCGCTTATTTGCTTTTATATATATATATATATATATATATATATATATATATATATATATATATATATATATATATATATATATATATATATATATATATATATATGTTTATATATATATATATATATATTTTCATCCCACCTGTAGTTTATTTCGTGGTGGTTGATCTGCTTTTTATGCCTTTCTTTACGCTTTTGTCCTCGCCAGAGTTCACTTGTGCGGCGCTTGATTGTTTTGTATGCCTTTTATTTAGTTTTGTCCCGCCTCGAGTTTCTCCGTGGCGCTTGATAGCTTTAATGCCTTTTATTTACATTTTCTAACCCATAGAGGTGCTTCATGGTTCGTGGATCATGTTTATATATATTTACAATTTTTTATATATATATACCGCCATCGCTTTCATACAAATTGTTGTATCATGTGCGCGCTAGGAATCATGTGATCACAGATTCAAAATTTATATCGATCTAGATCTTGCCTCGTGGATGGACATTTTCACCGTAGTTACTTTGTAAATTATTATGCTATGTCCAATTTCCTCGATGATTTCCATACCTGACGAGGAAGTTTCAAGATTATTTTGTATATTATTTTCGTATGGATGCCTCGTGATCCGTAAAATAAAATCAATCGTCAACACTTAATAAAATTGAGTGTAAAAGGTCTCAATTACTATTGAGCATCGTGGTTTGAAAAACCTTTTTTTATAAAACGCCACTTCTATATATTGTTAAAACTGAATTTTTACATAAATTTAAACCTGTATATAAAAGTAATGAGGCCTCACACTACTTCCAAATAACAAAGACATCAACCCATACACACACACATTCAGATAATAGTTTCTGAAAAGAGGCGGCCACCATGGTAATACCTGATGTCGGGGTGCCTAACACCTTCCCCTCCGCAGATAACCAAGTCCCTGACCTCTAATGAATCTCTTGCTTCAATTAATTCGCTTAGCAAAGGTCACATCACCGGGTCAATGTGCAAACTTTTTTTGGTCAGGTTGGTACAACCATTTAAAAACCAACTGGCAACTCTAACAAACCCATCATCGCCATTATACATGTCGAATTTTTCACTTGTTTTTCAAATAAATATCACCTAAAATGAGAACACCAAAGAACAAGTAATGGAAAGGGACATCTAAAAATCCCGACGCCGATAAATCATCATCCTCATGCTTATATTATGTTGAAAGTCATCTTCGTCAGAAAGCATAGATGGACTTGGTATGATTATGACCAGGATTATTTCAGATAATCATAACCGTAATGTTACAAATGATGTGGTCAAAGTCCCCATCGCCTGTAGAGTATTGATGGATGCTTTTTGGTACGACTATGGTCATGGATTCTTCTACCAAGGGTGCAAAGATGAATTATTTTATGGCATGATCACGCATCATTGATGAAAACACGATTATCTTTGGCCCGTAGTGCATGGATAATTCGTGGTCGTGATACTAAAGAATATCCTTAGCTTGTAGTGTGGATGATTCGATGATGTGGATTATTTATTGTCGAAGTCTCAAACGATAAAATTGATGATAAACTTTTTAAATCGTAGAAGATATTAGATATCATGCTCCACTTGACTCTTCTAATGGATTGTTTATTCCGTTGCAGTTGTTGATCTAAAACTCGTTGTCGATTATATTCTATCGCTTATTATATCATTGAAGGCTAAGGATAATTTATTCTCGCATTATCTTAGTCATAATATTTCATCGGGCTAGTTGAGCTCACCCTTTCTTTCACCGTTTCTTCGTGAAATGAGAATATAATGGGACTAGTTTGAGAATGGATTGATGGTCTAGATGGTTGAATTAATAGTTCTCACTATTTTGTGAAATAATGTGATAATAATTGTAATAATATTGAATTTGAGTTTGTATATTGTCTAGAAGACAATATTCGTGGTCAAACTCCCCAATTATATATTTTGTCGCATTTTACACGACAGCTTGTATAATTGTTGTATTTGAATTTTGTACCATGTATTCATGCACTCAAAATGGGTGATGTATACCTATTTTGGGGGCGCTACATTTTATATATTATTAAATTAATAATTGAGATGACAAGTTATTCATATTATTATTTGCAATATCGATTTATGTTCAAGTTCGGCCAAGGAGAGGTTCGTCACCTAATCAGCGCTACGCCAATAGGAGAAATCCTTTATTAGAAAGCCCCCTTCCTCGAACTAATTCGTTGTTAAATATTGTGAATTATAATAATGATGATAAATGTTGTTAAAAATATTAAGAGGATTTTTATCAAGTAGTTGTTGTAAATTTTGCTTATTATTTGGATCCCCATTTAACAATTTTTAAAATAATCGATAGAAAGTTGTTTAGTATAAATATAATGGGACCCACCTATGATTATGAGATGTTGGTGGGAGGGGAACACGTGGAGCCCACGTGTGCATGGAAGAAAAAATGAAAGGGGTTTGGATTTTGAATTCACGGGTGGGGAGTTTGTTTTCACTAAACATGTGTTTATATATATATATATTATAAAATTTTGTTTTATATGTTATTATTGAAAAATGGGCATCTGATGTATGTTTTCTTCTGCCCATTATTTTTCGTCTGATTTCCTACTGTGCAGTCTGTGAGAAAATTCAAATAGTATCCTTTCTATTCTCCTATAAATAATATGCTTAGATAGAATTGAAAATCACACCGTAATCGAGAATTCTTCTTCTATAATATTTTATGATTTTTTTTTAGTTTTAGAAAGCTTTGAGTATAGAAAATAGTGAAAGTTTTCTTCAAGAATATATCCGCTTATACCAGCTTGGAATACTCTTCTTTTTGAGGTAAGGGTATTATTTTTCAGATTCATGAAGAGAATTATTTTCTTTCAATACTCGTAAGGGGTATTATTTGTTTCAAATTCCGAAGAGATATTATTTTTCGTATTTGTATGAATATTATTTCGTTCAATATTCACAAGAAATATTATATTCGTCTAATATTCGTAATGAATATTATTTTCGTTTAATATTCGTAAGGGATGTTATTTTTGTTCAATATTCGCTTGAAATAATATGTTCTCTCATACTCTGTAGTATGTAAGTAATATTATTTTATTTCAGATTTTGAATTCTATACTCATTTGGTTAAAGTTTTGGCTTCTATACTCCATAAAATTAGTAGAATATCCTTAAAATTTGAGTTTCATCCCGTATCTTTTCATGGAAATATTATTCTGAGCATTCTTAATAAGTTTTAATTTTTTCATGCTGGAGTACTATTCACGGATTACTATTCACAAAGTACTATTCACAGGGTACTATTCACTCGAGTACTATTCAACCGGGGTACTATTCTTGAAAAAATTGATTTATTTTCGGTCCAAATCATTTTTAGTACAATATTATTCTTGAATTTTACTCCACAATGCAAAGATCATGTTGACAATTTGGACGTTATTGATTTCGGATAAATTAAATTATAAATCTTTAAAAATTTATCCTTGAACTTGTTTTATTGAATTTTATGTCATTGTCATCATCCTCATGCTTATATTGTTATGAAAGTCATCTTTGGCCCAGAAGTGCATAGATGGACTTGGTATGATTACGACTGTGGATTATTCTAAGATAATCATGACCGTAATGTTAAAATGATGTGGTAAACATCCTCATCGCCCGTAGAGGTATTGATGGACGCTTTTTGGTGTGATTATGGCCATGGATTCTCTTCGGCCAAGGGTGCAAAGATGAATTATTTTATGGCATAATTATGTCCGTTGATGAAAACATGATTATCTTTGGCCCGTAGTGCATGGATAATTCGTGGTCGTGATACTAAAAAATATCATTAGCCAGAAAAGTGTGGATGATTCGATGATGTGGATTATTTATTGTCGAAGTCTCGCCGATAAATTTGATGAAAAACTTTTTAAATCATAGAAGATGGTAGATATTATGCTCTACTCGACTTCTTCTAATGGATTGCTTATTCCGCCACAGCTTGTTGATCTAAAACGGTTGTCTATTGTATTCTATCGCTTATTATATTGTCAAGGCTAAGGATAATTTATTCGCATTATCTTAGTCATAATATTTCATCGGGCTAGTTGAGCTCACCCTTTTCTTTTTAATGTTCTCTTCAGAAATGAGAATATAGTCGGACTAATGGGAATGAAATGATTTATCCAGATGGTTGCATTAGTAGTCCTCACTATTCGTGAAATAGTGTGATAATAAATGTATTGAGGACTTATTTTGAGTTTGAATAATGTCTAGAAGACAATATTTGTATTAAAACTCACAGCTCATGTTGTATATTTAAGTTTGTATTTAAGTTGTGTACCATGTATTTGGTGACTCAAGATGTGTACCATGTATCAAAGCTTAGGGATATGATCCCTGGCTGAGATGTGAGACAAGAACTAGGAGGGGAGAGACGGAGAATTCCTTCGTTGCAATCACTCGAGTCCTTCTTCCGAGCTTGGTTGTGTCGTCCTCTCAAAAGGCCATTGATAACAGTGATCGTCCATACCCTGTAAACTTAAAAACAAAAGAAAGATCAAACAAATAAAAGAAATATATATATATATATACGTTCAAATTAAGACTATATTGATTGAAATAACTATTGGTCAATATTAGAATAATAGTTCCCCATCAACGGTGCCAAAAACTTGTTGGTCAGAAAATCGATCACTAAACACGCGCAAGTATACGCGGTCTAACAAGTAGTAAATTGATAAAGAAAGTGTCATACCCATGAGGAACTATCACTAATATTTACCAAATACTGACTTTGTATCACTTAAGTCTTATTCGAACAACATACTAATAGAAGTGTGATTAATCTAGATATAACTAATTAGCAAAGCAAGTAAATGGATAACGAATGGTATCGAAGGTGCTACAAGCTAAGGTCATAACTTCACCCCACACTGGCATTCTGTCGAACACCTGGTGTGTTATGCTTCATTAAACTTCCTACCCTTCTCTCTTTGGTCTTAATGGTCACGACAGTTTGTCGATTGAGAACACACAAGTGCTCATACACACTCACAAGGTATGCATAAACATTTCTCTCTAGATCCACTCGACAGGAATGTAATGTAAAAGAAAATCTAAGTTTAGGTGATAATCCTACACATGTCTATGTGAATTAACCATAACAAGGATTGTAACATAAGTTCTTAATTAGGCCACACGTGGTGCACATATATATGTATATTCTACACACAACTCATGCAGTTGAAATAAATCGACAACCCATAATCACATGCCAATATATTTAGGTGTAAATCTACAATCCTTCTTTCAATATCATATAGATTACCAAAATCATCACTAATGTCTTATCGAGAATCATTAAGCATGAATATATTAAACCAAATTATATGGTGCCAACCAAAGAGATAAGACTTTCAATTCAAATTAATAAAGAGTTCCATTATAACCTTAGAGCTAATACTTAGTTCATAACTCTTGAAAAAAATATAAGTAGCAATAAAGACAATATTAATGGATTACAAAATCAGAGGAAATAAATGGATAAGAATAAACTCTGTCAAGCTCTTCAATCTCCAAGCATTCCGCTCCTTTCAAGCTTTCCAATTCGTGTAGCTCACCGCTCTTGTTGCTCCAAGGAAATCCCAAACTTCTCCCTAAACTACCTAATCTATATTTACAGACATTACCTAAGAGATAGAGAGAGAAATTACAAAAGCTATTTCCCAGAGGGGGGAACTATTATATTCTATCCTTTTAACTGATTATATCACTTACAGAGGCTTCCTTGCATATTTATATCAGTTCCTCCTTTAAGCTAGGTCAAACCAATTTTTTCCGCTCAAGATCGGAGGTCGTCGGCAACATGAAGTTCAAGAAGGAACTAAGTATATCATCAAGCAAAGCAGGATGACGCCAAGATGGACAAGGGTGGGTGGTGTCATAGGCGTAGCTTAAGGTTTGGCATCAAGGCTATAAGCCATTAGTGTATGGAAATTGCCTGCTTTGCCCCTCGAAAGTCGTAAAAAGACCTATAAAGCCCTACAATACATTAGTTAACAAAATAATACTAAAATAATATAAAAGCTATATAAACTATGAAGATCAAGCAACTTATTGCTAATAGCATCCGATTCATGAAAGTATAAATCTCACTCATCGCATTATTATTCATATATATGGCACTATTCACGATATATACACTATTCACAACACGACCATATTCACGTAAAAATTAAATTTTCTTTTCTTTTTCCAAGTTGTCTATTATGGTTACTATCTTTGATTGTATCCATATTTTGATCTTTTATTCTGAATTTTTTCCACAATTGATTATTATGGAGTATTTTTGAACTTGATAAACTAAAGTACAAACCCTAATCTTTTGTTCTTTATCTCTCTCGATTCATTTTCTTGAAAATATTTTTATCATCATTTGTCCTAAATGGTGATATAACTGAATATCTTTGGCCCCAGAAAGTAAAAGATGAATGATTATTCGATGAATATCTTTCGCCCGTAGCAAAAGATGAACAGTGTTGAGATGAATATGACCAACCTGGGTGATATTTAATGAATATCTTTGGCCCATAGTGCAAAAAGATGAATATTTGATTCTGTGATGTATATTGATTGATGTTACTGTGGATAAAATATTGGTGATGGACTTTTAAATCATAGAAGATAGTAGACTTCATTCTCTACTTAACTCTTCTAATGAATTATTATTTCCGCTGTAAATATTGATCAAAAACTTGTTGTCCATTATATTTTATCTGATTTATTAAAGGCTAAAAATAATTTGTTCTACATTATCTTAGTTATAATATTCTTTACTGGGCTAGTTAAGCTCATTCTTTTCCTTTTTGTTCCATTTTTCTTCTTAGGAGGCGTAGAATATAGCGAGAACTAGCTCTGGGGTGTGGAGTGATGGTTCAAGACATTGTTTTAGTTAATCCTCACTATTTTGTAAAATAGTGTATCAAAAATTGTAATGAGGACTTATTTGAGTTTGGATATTATCTAGAAGACAATATTTGTATTTAAACTCACAACATCTGTGTTGTCCTATTTTGCACGACAATTGTAATAATGAAGTTGTAGTTGTTTTCTATACCATGTATTTGGCAACTCAAAATGGGTTGTGTGGACCTATTTTGGGGGGCGTCACAATTTTCCTCCCACTGACCCCTTCAAGGATAAACTCTTTTTCCAAGGCATCATGTTTGGCAAAAAACACCTTTTGTTCAATAGGATTGTTGAAATAGTATCCTAAACTTTCTTTAGGATATCCCACAAACGTACACTTGTCAGATCTTATTCCAAGCTTATCATTCTGAAACATTTTCACATAAGCTGGACTTCCCCAAATCTTAACATACTTAAGACTAGGCTTCCTCCCTGTCCACATCTCATATGGAGTCTTAGGGACGAATTTCGAGGGAACTTTATTTAGTAGATATGTAGCCGCTTCTAAGGCATATCCCCAGAATGACACCGAAAGATCGGTAAAACTCATCATGGAACAAACCATGTCCAACAGTGTTCGATTTCTCCTTTCAGATAACCATTGAGTTGTGGTGTCCCTGGTGGAGTCCATTGTGAGATTATACCATTTTCTTTGAGACAATTGAGAAACTCACCGCTATCCGATCAAGAATCTTAATACTTTCGCCAGCTTTTTTTCTACTTTACTTCAACTCTTTTTGAACTTTTCAAATGATTCGGATTTGTATTTCATTAAATACACATATCCAAATTTTGAGTGATCATCAAATGAAATAATAAAATAATAATACCTCCTCATGCATTTGTTGTCATAGGTCCATATACATCTCTGCAGTGTACCAACTCTAACAACTCTCAGAATCTTTCTCCTTTTCCACTAAAAGGAGATTTAGTCATTTTTACCATGAGACAAGATTCACAAGTTGGATATGATTCATAATCCGATAGCTCCATGAGCCCATCTTTATACAACTTGGATAATCTTGTTTCATTAATATGACCAAGTCTACAGTGCCACATATAGGTATAATTAACATCATCCCTTTTCATTTTATTAGTTTGTTCAATTTGAAGTATATTTTCATGCAAGTCAAGTATATAAAGTCAATTTCGCAAATTACCAACACCATATAAAATATTATTATTATAAATAGAACAATTGTTGTTCTTTATTATAATGTCAAAATCATCCATATCCAATACAGAAATTGAAATAATGTTTCTAATAAGTGATGTAACAAAATAACAATTATTTAATCTAATGGACTTTCCCAGAAAAAGTGTTAAACAATAAGTTCCTACAATAATGCAAAGAACCTTTGCTCCATTTCCCACTCAGAGGACTAACCTCATCCTTGCTCGCCTTTCTACTTCTAACCAAATTCCCCTCAGATATTATTAAATATGTGAGAACCACATCCCAGATCCAATACCCAAGTAGAAGATCGACTTTCGTAAAAATTAATTCCAATCATAAACAAACCTTGATTAGGATTCAAGCTTCTCCAAGCTTCTTCTATTTTTTCTCCTAAGATAGTCCTTATAGCCTCTTTTAGTGACCTTGGCCATTGTCAGAATGGAAGAAAATTTTTGCTAGTCGGATCGTGTTTCTTTTGATCCTTTACTTTTGCCTTACCCTCGGCCTTCTTGGATTTCTTATTTCGTAAGACACCTTGGGCCTCATCCTTTCTTGGAAGAATCATCCACTATTAAGACATGGTCCTTCTTGGATGGGAAATGACCTTCAAAGAGTTTTCAACATGTTAAGTAATTTAGGCAATCTGACATCTAACTTATTCATGTGAAAATTCACAACAAATTGTGAGAAGGTATTCGGGAGTGACTACAAGACTAAATCTTGACTCAACTCCCCATCCATGACGAACCCAAGTTTTCCATGATGTTCAATCAGATTGATCATCTTTAAGACATGAGTCTCAACAGTAGTACCCTCAGTCATCCAAGATCGAAAGAGCTCCTTAGATATTTCATATCTAGCAGTCCTACTTTTTTCACCATACAACTCTTGCAAGTGCAAGCAAAGACAAGAGAGAGCATCCATGGTTTCACGTCGACGCTTAAAGCTCTGCATACTCATGGATGCGAGCATAATGCATCGAGCCACATGATGCATCCTCTCGCCACTATTTAAAAGTAGTAATCTCTTCCTTAGAGGTTGTTTCTGTAACTTTTGCAGGTACTGGCTAATTTAGGACATAAGAAATCTTTTCAGCAATGAGAACAACTCTCAGATTCCTTAACTAGTCTGTAAGAACCCAACTTATTATAAATAAAATTAAATTTCCTCTATTTATTATTTTGAAATAGTAAGGGTTGATTTGATTAATGTGGTTAGTTATGGGTAAAATGCACAAATATTTTAAATAAGCAAGTGGTTATAAAATATTCATTTTTATCAGAGAATATTCGTTTGGTGGTGGAATATTCTTACCGCTTTGGAATATTCGCATTTACCACAAGAACCTTGTGTGGGCCCCATAAAGGAAAGCTATTGGAAGAAGAAAACGACAAGTATAAGTTGTTTATAAATAACGACGTAGTTGTTACCAATATCATCATTGAATACCCTATGGTTAAAACACAAGAATACGCATCATTGCAGACAAGAAGACACAGGTATTGCACCAATTATTGATTCTTACGTAGCATAGCACTACTCAATAATTGTTACAATAATTAATGCTCAATATTTTTATTTTATTGATTCAATAATTGCTATGTTGATATTTTATATTACCGTTGTTCAATAATTGTCACTACACAAGATTTTCCATTATCAAAGCAATAATTCATATTATCCTAATAATATTATTAGATAACATTATTGGCAATGTCTAGAAAGTTCGGCTTAAGGAGAGGTTTGGTCACCTAATTCATGCTACCAAGAAGAGAAATCTTTATCGAAAGCCCCTCTTCCCTCGAACCGCCTCGGTCAAGATTGTGGATTCGTAATATTATTTGTGAATAATTAATTATTGATTTATGTGATGAGGAAAATATTCATTTTATGTGGTATAGATGGAGAAAATTTTAAAGTGACAATTGTTGAAAATCGATATTTTATCTTTTCTCGATAAAATAATATTTTATTATATTATTATAATATAATAATGATAATATTTTTTACAATGAATGTGGGATATATGAGTATATGAGGAGAAAGAGTATTTTGTTGCAAAAGTTGTTTAAAACATGTTAAACATGTCTGTGGGGCCCATTGACCGAATTTTATTATAAATTTCAGAAAATCGTCTGCTTCAGGATTTTTTTACCAATTTGCTTGGAATTTGGAAAACTTTTCTTCTGTAAAGTTGTAGATAATGAAATTTTCTATGGAAAAGACATGTGGTTCAAATTATTCTGACAAAAGGGCTATTTATTATGAATTATTAAAGTTCTGAAGTTCCGAAATAATTAATTTTTGGAAGTTTTATTTATTTTTATTAATAAAAACGTTTTTTACATTTTGAGAGCATCATTAACATGTACTGGGTACTGAATTTAGTTGCCAAAGGTATACGTAGGAAATTTGTATATATATATTTATATTATATTCAATTTTCAGCTTTGGTGTTCTAAGCATTTTCCTATAAATAGGGTGCTTATGTTAGAATTGAAAATCACACCAGAAACTGAAGTTTTCTCTCTCTTTCTCTCTCGATATATTGAGCATATTCTTGTGAGTATTTTAATACTTTGAGTGTTACTATACGGTACAAGTTCAAGTCATAGCCTATATCTGGTGTTTCAATTAGAAGTACTGTCTTTACGAGGTAAGGGATATTATTTTTTTTTAAAATAATATTATTTCTTCCAATATCATTATACCGAAATATTGTGAGTATTTTTCTTGTGAAATTCTTGTCTCTTTAGTGTCGGGGGTTACTATTCACGATAATTTTAACTATTCACGATATATAACTATTCATGAATACTAAGACTATTCACGTAAAAATTAAATTTTGTTTTTCGTCCAAAATATCTATTATGGATACTAGCTTTGATCAGATCCATGTTTTGATCATCCTTGAATTTTACTCCACTATGATTATTTATGAGGTATTTTTGGACATGGAATAGTTGAAATATTTAATCCTTAATATTTATTTTTTTTTGATTCATCGGATTCGCTTTTCTTTAAAATATTTTTCATCATCCCTCGCCTTAAATGATGATATTATCGAATATCTTTGGCATGTAAAGGTAAAAAGATGAATGATTTTTCGATGAATATCTTTGGCCCGTAGTGTAAAGATAAACAAAAGTGTTTAGATGAACATGATTAATCGATGAATATCTTTGGCCCAGAGTGCAAAGATAAATATTTAATTCCGTATATATATCGATTGATGTTACAGGATAAAATATCAACGATGAACTTTTAAATTCATATATGTAAGATAGTAGTTTGCATTCTCTACTTAACTCTTCTAATGAATTATTATTTCGTCATAAGATTGATTTAAAATTGGTTGTCTATCGTATTCTATTAGATGAGACCCCAAATTTTATGAATAAAGATTTAAATTTTCTAAATATTTTTTTTAATATTATGGTGTGGATTTGATATAATGTTATAGTTGTGGGTAATATTTATAAATTTTGCAAAGTATGCAAGTTGTTGTATAATATTCGATTGGTCGGGGAATATTCTTTTTTGTTGGGAATATCCCGTATTTATGGTACAATCATACTGTGGACCCCATAACGGAATTATCATTTGATTGAGAAAACGACAAAAATATTTTTATAAAAAAATAACGCGAAAAGTGTTACCGTTAAAACTGTTGAACTACCTTGTAGTAAAAAGTAAAGAATACATGTGGTTACATAATAATACCAGATTGATTATCGATGCTTACGTAAGAAGTCACTCGCTTATACTCAATTATCGCTACAAGAATTCACGATCATATCTCTCATATTATCGATTCAATTATTGTCACAAGATCATCTCAGATAATATGTTATATTATTAAATCAATAATTGAGATGGCATAAAGTTATTCATATTATTATTTGCAATATCGACAATGTCTAGAAGTTCTCACAAGGAGAGGTTTGGTCACCTAATCAACGCTACCAATAAGGAAAATCCTTATCTGAAAGCCCTCTTCCGGAACGACCGGTTGTTAAATATTATGAGTTATAATATTAATGATGAATAAGTTCGTGTTGATTAAAGATGAAATTGATAGTTCCATTGTGTTGGGATTATTAGTGTTAGTAGAAATCAACATTTATTTCGATAATAATTGATGTTTGGAGGTTATATCGACCAATCGGGTATTCGGCACTTTTCGTGGTTTGAGTACTATTCATAAGTTACTATTCACCCCGATTATTATTACTCTAGTATTGTTCACTGTATTTGGGAAACTTTTCGTGTCGAGTACTATTCACTAAGTTACTATTAGTTACTATTCACCCGATTACTATTCACTCTAGTATTGTTCACTCCTGTATTTGAGACACTTTTTGTGCTCTGGGTACTATTTACTTGTGGTACTATTCCCAAAGTACTATTCAAGGATACTATTCAATTCCAAAAAATATATTTCTTTTCATTCAAATCATTTTGGGTACAATATTATTCCATGAGGAGATGTGATAATTTTTCGCACTCGCTGGTTGAAGTTATAATAGTAAATCAATATGGATCGTTGGTTGAAGATATAATAGTAAATCAATATGGATCACTGGTGGAAAGTTATAATAGTAAATCAATATGGATCGCTGGTTTAAAGTTTTAATAGTAAATCAAGATGGACCGTTGCTTTAAGTTTTAATAGTAAATCAATATGGACCGTCTGCTTAAAAGTAAATCAACTGGACCGCTTCATGAATTAGTTACTATTCACCCATTCTCCTATAAATAGAAGCTCATTCCTTCATTATTTCACTTAATTCATCGAAACTCTAGAGAGAGAAACTATAGAGAAAGAAGAAAAGTATTCTCGCTACTTCACTACTCCAATATCCAGCTTTCTTCTAAGGTAAGGGATATTATTTGTTGTACTGTAAGGGGTATTATTTCTTTCAGATTCATGAGAGAGAACTTTCGTTATTCCATTCTTTATTATTATGTTGAATAACTCTTATGCTAAGTACCGCATACATGGTGAAATTCCTTCGTTATTCCATTCTTTATTATTCTGTTGAATAACTCGTATGTAAGGCCTATCGCATGCATGGTTAAATTCTTCTAATATTTCGTTTTTATTATCGCATACATGGTGAAATTCTTCTAATATTCCGTCATTATGCATAATTACGCCGCTTATTGATTCGGGTTCCATTATTTATTATTCGTCGCTTAATATCCTGTCGTATGCTTATACTTGACGACTCGGGTTCCATTATTTATTATTCTGCTGGGAATAAATCGTCTGCGGCAAGCCTATCGCACACACATGGTGAATCCTTTTTATTATTCCATTCTTTATTATTCTCGTTGAATAACTCTGTCTATGTGGATTACCACATGCATGGTGAATGATCCTTCAGATTCATTCCTTATTAAATTGTGGAAATGATCTCAGATACGCGGATTACCGCATATGCAAAGAAAAATCCATTTCATAGCTTCATATATTCTATTATACTCAAATTGGTTAAAGTTTCGCTTCTATACTCCATGAAATTAGTGGAATATCCTTGATATTTGCGCTTCATCCAAAGATCTTTTCATGGAAATATTCTTCGAGCATTCTTGAATTTTACTCCACAAAGCAAAGATCATGTCGATAATTTGACGTTATCGAGTTCGTGATAAATTAATTTATAAATCTTTAAAATTTATTCTTGAACTTGTTTTATTGAATTATTATGTCATTGTCATCATCCTCATGCTTATATTGTAATGAAAGTCATCTTTGGCTTTACGTGCATAGATGGACTTAGTATGATTATGCCACTGAGGATTATCTGGTATAATCATGACCGTAATGTGACGTAATGATGTGGTAAAAGTCCTCATGGCTCTCAGTAGTTCATCGATGGATAGTTGTTGGTATGATTATGACCGTGGATTATTCTAAGATAGTCATGACCATTGATGATTACATGAATATCCTTGGTCGTGAGTGGTGGATGATTCGATTTTATTTATTGTCGAGTCTCAACGATAAAGTTGATGAAAAACTTTTTAAATCATGTAAGATAGTAGATTTTATACTTTACTGACTCTTCTAATGGATTGCTTGTTCCGCCTGCAGCTTAAACTTGTTGTCTATTATATTCTATCGCTTAACATTGTTGAAGGCTAATGATAATTTATTCTCGCATTATCTTAGTCATAATATTTCATCGGGCTAGTTGAGCTCACCCTTTCTTTCACCGTTTCTTCGTGAAATGAGAACGTAATGGGACTAATCTGGGGAATGAAGTGATGGTCCTAGATGGTGCATTAGTAGTCCTCACTATTTCGTGAAATAGTGTGATAATAAATGTAATGAGGACTCCATTGAGTGTGGATATTGTCTAGATGACAATATTTGTATTAAAACTCACAAATTTTATGTTTTGTCGTATTTTACATTTAATCGTTGTATAATTAAGTTGTATTTGTATTCAAGACTTATATCCAAGACCCAAGATGGGTGATGTATATTGCTTTTGGGGGCGCCACAATTGGTATCAAAGCTTAGGATATGATCCCGGCCGAGATGTGAGACAAGAACTAGGAGGGGAGAGATGGGGAATTCTTCGCTAGTATGACCTACCTAAGTTTATTTGGTATTTAATTGGTCGATCGTATATAGGGATAATATGTGACATGTTAATTAACCCTTGTTTTGTGGCAAGATTTTAAAAATGGCATCCAAAAATGTTGGGATAAGCAATGAAGCATACATGAGACCGCTGAGTCACCAACCATCAATATCCGTGATAATGTGCAACAGAAGACAATAATCCTCGTGTAAACAATAACACCGGATGAAATGATGAACGATGGGATGTTCGTAGAGGCTTTATGCAATTCATGCAACATCAAAGTAGAGAGAGACTCTGCTCATAATGCAGGTGGAAACAATGGCAACCCACTATCGCACACCGCTAAGCGCTTCAAGGAGCTGGGACCACCGAGTTTTTGGGAAAGCCGTAACCACTTAAGTGAGAGACGTGGTTAAAGCAGATCACCAAGATATTTGATGTCTTGGGATGCTCCGAGGAGCAAAAGGTTCCCTTTGCCACCTTTATGTTATGCGGAAGAAGCATATTATCGTGGGAATCAGAAACGTACTCCACCGACGCACTCAAGATGTCTTGGGAGAAGTTCCAAGAGTCGTTTCAACGACAAGTACTTTCCGAAAAGTCGGCCACATGAAGGAGGTGGAGTTTATCAAGTTGGAACAAAACAATATGACCGTGTCGCAAAGACGAGGCTAAGTTTTCCGAGTTATCCCGATTTGCATCCCATTTGGTCGATAATGAGGAGTTTAATGACGCTAATGTTTCTAAGAGGTTTGAAACCCGATATATACGCCAATACCTCATTTCTCACAAACTTTGTTTATATTCAGATGTTGTGAATAGGCTCGCTTATCGGAGCGCCGATAATGATTCAAAGACAACCAAAAGGCAACGACCAACAACACGATAATAATCAGACTTATGGCAATGGCCATCTAACAATGATAACCATCGTGGGGGAAATTATCATGCCAAGAATGGTAACCACTTCGGTGGTAATCATGGCCAAGATAATAGAAGTGGAAATTTCAAGAAGAGAAGGTTCAATAATGATGGAAAGACAACAACACCAACACCTGTTAAGGAAGGAGAACCACCACCCATCAGATGCTTCAAATGCGAGGGAGGGACATATCACCAAACTGCGCGGATGCAACCCAAAGCATGTTACAATTGTGGAAAAGAAGGTCACCTAGCCCGATTTTGTCGCACCAAAGTCAAGTCCACCGGGACGGTGGTACCAAAGGCGGATACACGACAAAACAAAGTCTGTGGTTTCAGAAGAGCAGCGTTTTTCGTGACTTCTCAAAACCGAAAGTGACCCAACGGGTTAGTACCAAGTTAGTTAATTATAAATTTCATGTAAGTCTATACCTTATTAGATACCTGTTCTACCCATTCTTTTTATCTCTTGCTTATGCTCAACGCTTAAATTTGACTTCTGAGAAATTAGACTTTGACTATTGGTTGAAACTTCGATAGTAGAAACCTTCGTTACCTCCACTCGCTTATAGATCTTGTTGATTCAAATCGACACTTTCACGCTACTCGTCGATCTTATCTCTTTGAAAATACTTGCCTTTGATGTGATTTTAGGAATCGATTGGTTAACTACTCATCATGCTTTTTTCGAAGGTTGTTAGCTTTCATATTCCTAACCAACCCGTTATGCTAATTCAAGCAACCAAACCACTAAAGTCAATCATTGTCATATCAAGTCATAAGTAAAGAGCCCCGAGCCTTTCTCCGGTGACTTTTTTGTGGAATGCAACCAAGCCAAACTTTCCGTAGGGACGCCAGAATAACGGTGGCAAGTCGATAGTATCAATGTGACGTGCTATCCAAGTCTTGGATGAGAGTCACAGCTTTGAATGATATTTCTATTGTTAATAAATTTCCGACGATTCTTGAAGACTTCTTAGCCTACCCTAGAGCGTGAAATCAATTTTGTATCGATTTTCAAAGACAAAAACCCATTTAAAACCCTCAAATATTTTCTTCACCCAAAACGAACGATAATGTGCCAAAGACATTGGTTCGAGTCGTTGAAGATTACGATCGTATCATTCAATATCATCGTGGGAAAAGCGAACGTGGTAGCCGACGCGATTGAGTAGAAGATCGATGCATGCTATTTAGTGTGATGTTGTTAACACAAAGACCCATTTCAGATAACTTACAAATGATGGAGATAGAGTTAAAGACTCTAGGACCCACGTGAAGATAACGTAATATACGATTAGAATAGACTTTAATCGATAAAGTTAAAGTCGCTTCAAGCTACATACTCAGAAATGATGAATGTGAAGAAGAAGGTTCAAGAGGGCGTTATTCTAGAAGCAAGAATCGATGAAGAGAGGAAATCTCAACCCTCGATTTTATCGCCCATTTGAAATCCTTGATCGAGTAGGAACTGTGGGCCTATAGACTCGCTTTTACCGCCAAGTATGTCATGTGTTCATAACATTTTTTCACGTATCGATGTTACGTAAATATGTGGGACTAATTCAACCACATTATTGAATTAAAACTAGACGAGATAGCGTAAGATTTAACGTATTAAGAGATACGTGTTAAAATCTCGATAAGAAGGATCGATTCAACACTCAAAGGTTATACCTCAAGAGTTAGAATCAAATGAAGTCAAGGTATCCTCATCTTCTTAAGATACTGTGCACGCAGACGTAAATTTCGAGGGTAAATTTCATAAGGAGGGGAGATTGTGAGACCCCAAATTTTATGAATAAAGATTTAAATTTCTCAAAAATATTTTTTTAATATTATGGTGTGGATTTGATATAATGTTATAGTTGTGGGTAATATTTATTAATTTTGCAAAGTATGCAAGTTGTTGTATAATATTCGATTGGTCGGGAATATTCTTTTTTGTCTGGGAATATCCAGACGACTAAGACAATCATCATGGACCCCACAACGGAATTATTATCATTTGATCGAGAAAACGACAAAAATATTTTTATAAAAATAATCTAAAAAGTGTTACCATTAAAACCGTTGAACTACCTAAGAGTTAAAGTACAAGAATACGCTATGGTTGCATAAGAAGCACACCAGATTGATTATCGATGCTTACGTAAGAAGTCACTCAGCTTATACTCAATTTATCGCTACAAGAATTCACGATCATATCTCTCTATATTATTGATTCAATTATTGTCACAAGATCATCCAGATAATATGTTATATTATTAAATCAATAATTGAGATCGCAAAGTTATTCATATTATTATTTGTAATATCGACAATGTCTGAAGTTCACAAGAGAGGTTTCGTCACCTAATCATGCGCTACTAATAAGGAAAAATCCTTATCGAAAAGCCCTCTTTCCAGGAACGACTCGATTGTTAAATATTATGAGTTATAATATTAATGATGAATAAGTTCGTGTTGATTAAAGATGAAATTGATAGTTCCATTGTGTTGGGATTATTAGTTTTAGTAGAAATCGACATTTATTTCTATAATAATTAATGTCTGTGGGTTATATTGACCAATCGGGTATTCGGCGCACTTTTTGTGTTGGAGTACTATTCATAGGTTACTATTCACCCTATTACTATTCACTCTAGTATTGTTCACTTGATATTTGGGACACTTTTCGTGTCGAGTACTATTCACCAAGTTACTATTCACCCTATTACATTATTCACTCTAGTATTGTTCACTCGGGTATTTGAGACACTTTTTGTGTCTGGGTACTATTTACTGGGTACTATTTCCAAAGTACTATTCACGAGGTACTATTCACCCAAAAAATATATTTCTTTTCATCCAAATCATTTTTGGGTACAATATTATTCCATGAGGAGATGTGATAATTTTTCGCACTGCTGGTTGAAGTTATAATAGTAAATCAATATGGATCGTTGGTTGAAGATATAATAGTAAATCAATATGGACCATTGTGGAAAGTTATAATAGTAAATCAATATGGATCGTTGGGTTTAAAGTTTTAATAGTAAATCAAGATGGACCGTTGCTTTTAAGTTTTAATAGTAAATTAATATGGACCATCTGCTTAAAAGTAAATCAATCTGGACCATTCATGAATTAGTTACTATTCACCCATTCTCCTATAAATAGAAGCTCATTCCTTCATTATTTCTTACTTAATTCATCAAACTCTAGAGAGAGAAACTATAGAGAAAGAAGAAAAGTATTCGCTACTTCACTACTCCAATATCCAATTTCTTCTAAGGTAAGGGATATTATTTGTTGTACTGTAAGGGTATTATTTTTCTTTCAGATTCATGAAGAGAACTTTCGTTATTCCATTCTTTATTATTATATTTGAATAACCTATTTATGCAAAGTACCGCATACATGGTGAAATTCTTCGTTATTCCATTCTTTATTATTCGTTGAATAACCCGTCTGCAAGGCTCTATCGCATGCCCCGTGAATTCTATTGTTATTTCATTCTTATTATTCTCGTTGAATAAACCTGTTTATGCGAAGTACCGCATACATGGTGAATTTTTTCTAATATTTCGTTCTTTATTATTTTGTTTAATATCTTATCTCGTGCATTTACGCCTTACGGACTCGGTTCCATTATTTATTATTCGCTTTTAATATCATGTCTGTGAATTTATGCCGCCTAACCGGTTCCTATTATTTATTATTCGTTGGGAATAACATGTCTATGCAGAATTTATCATCACGCACACGGTGAATCCTTTCGTTATTCCATTCTTTATTATTCTTCATTGAATAATATGTCTATGTGGATTACCACATGCATGGTGAATGATCCTTTGTATTCATTCCTTATTAAATTATGGAAATGATCTCGATACGTGGATTACCGCACGGGTAAGTGAAAATCCATTTGCAGCTTCATATATTCTATTATACTCGCTTGGTTAAAGTTTTGGCTTCTATACTCCATGAAATTAGTGGAATATCTTTGGATATTTGCGCTTCATCCAAAGATCTTTTCATGGAAATATTCTTCGAGCATTCTTGAATTTTACTTTTATATGTCGATAATTATTATGTTCATTGATAAATTAATTATAAATCTTAAAATTTATTTAATGAACTTGTGAATTATTTGTCATTGTCATCATCCTCATGCTTATATGCATGATGAAAGTCAATTAGCTTACGGATTATAGATGGACCACGGATTATGACCAGGATAATCATGATAATCATGAATCGTAATGTGATTTAATGATGTGGTAAAAGTCCTCATGGTTGTAGTTCATTGATGGGACGCTTGTTGGTATGATTATGACCGTGGATTATTCTAAGATAGTCGTGACCATTGATGATTACATGAATATCCTGGTCGAAAAAGTGCAGGGATGATTCGATTTTATTTATTGTCGAGTCTCAAATGATAAAGTTGATGAAAAACTTTTAAAGCATGTAAGATAATAGATTTTATAATTTACTTGACTCTTCTAATGGATTGCTTGATTCACATGCAGCTTAAACTTGTTGTCTATTATATTCTATCGCTTTAACATTGTTGAAGGCTAATGATAATTTATTCTCGCATTATCTTAGTCATAATATTTCATCGGGCTAGTTGAGCTCACCCTTTCTTTCACTATTTTCTTCGTGAAATGAGAACGAATGGAACTAAGTCTGGGAACAAAGTGATGGTCCTAGATGGTGCATTAGTAGTCCTCACTATTCTCGTGAAATAGTGTGATAATAAATGTAATGAGGACTCCATTGAGTGTGGATATTGTCTAGATGACAATATTTGTATTAAAACTCAAACCTATGTTTTGTCGTATTTTACACGATCGTTGTATAATTAAGTTGTATTTGTATTCAAGACCTTGTATCTGGCGCACCCAAGATGGTCGATGTATACCTATTTTGGGGGCGTCACACATTTTAGATCTATTATCTCCCACTATTTTCTTCAAACTATATTACCCTCATTATATAGTTCGGTAATATCTAATTAAAAATTTTCCAATGAGAATAAGGATCCCATTTCAAATGTATATAGTCTTGTGTGTCCACAACAAACTATATATAAATAAATAGGTAGACAACTCTTGTCAATTACATCATCATGTAACTCCTTATATTTTGCCTCTTAAATCAAAATGGTCAAGTAAAAGCTTTTATCCAGAACTAAAATGATTTAAGTTAAGTCACATCCAACATCTCCATATAAGTGAAGACAAAACTATAGCCTTTGTGTGTGAACATAATAGAGCAATAATGTTTAATTCCTTATAAACATCATATGTAATAAAAACACCATCTCAAATATTTAATACTTACATTGTGTGTGCACAACAAATTCATATTAAATATCCAATGCTCTATTGTTTTTATCATGCTAGAAGGCGACGTTCGATATTCTAAATATCTTTGAACGTTACAACTTAATATAATTTCATTGAGGGGTTTGTTATTATTTGTCTCATCTTGTTTAGCGCGCATGCACATATATATATAAAATACGTGTCATATTATTAAACATGTGAAGCATGTTTGCATAATATAATATAATACTAGCATGCACATATAGAATACTATATTCTGCCCGAATTGATTATGAGCTTTTATTCTAGTTTGGTTCATTAGAGCCACCAAGTGAACCAAAAGATCAAACCCTAGGGTGAAAGAATTAATATTTAAATATAACTATTACATTTAAACCCGGGCTCCATTACAAACGGGTCTTCAAGCGCTCCTTACTCCTTGATCTCTGGTTCTTCATGAAATTATAACTAATCCTGTTACATAAACTATTTAATTTAAATAGAAACCTTAATCAGAAGTCAAGGGGAAGTACATGGAAGATAGATAGAATTTACATCAAGAAGAAAACCAGAAAAGACGAGGTACACAAACCCCATTTAATAAAACTCAAACATTCAAGCATCCATCCAAAATAAAATCCAATCACATTGGTCATAGTCCATAATCTATCCCATTTATTATCATACATATCAAAATAAATAACATTCATCTCATGAATAATAAATCTATTCCATATATGCATTAATATCAATTAATGGACAAAGGTTTGCTAAACTTTAGTTTTGAAACAAAATAAACTCTTTTATTTTAATCAAAAACCAAATCCAAATTAAACTCTTTAATTTTAGCAAATCTGAAATCATATTTCATATAAATAAACATCTTTGTTTTAAACTTTTATCAATTAAATAAACCATTTATTTAATTAAAGAAAACAAAAGTTTTTTAGATTTTGCTGATAACGACGTAGCCGCACTCCGAGAATGAATCGGGTCACGGTAGCAAATTTGCTTCAAAGCCGTAAATTGATTTCCAAATAGCAGATTAAATTGCTATTTGCTCATCCAGAGCTGGATCTCGGATAATGGCGCAGTGACGCTGTCGCGTAAACAAAAAACTATTGTTGTTGCCCAGAATTCAATCCAATCGCATATTGCACATATATGGAATCACAAAGACTGATAATTAGCACAAGATTAGCTCTGATACCACTGTTAGGTTTGTTAGAAACAAGAGTATACAATCAAATTACATAAATAAAGCGGAAGTGAAGTAATAACGGATTTTAAAATTGTCTTACAAACCATAAACCAAGATCATTCTTGTGCTTTGATTATCAGTCTATAAAAGAGTAAGAGAATCATAATCATACCCTTGAAGATCTGAGCTTCCTCAGGTACAAGTTCAACTCCCATTCCTTTGTGATCTCCTTGAATACGCGGGTTTGGTTCCTTCCTTTTATCAACGTTAGCCACCCAAGCGTTTGGCCTCTAGAGGTGATCCACCAAGGAAGAACAAGAATCAAGAAGAAGGGTGTTTTGTCTCAAACCCTAGTTTTCCTATCTCTATAGACAAGGGCGTACACTCTAATTTTTGGAATCACGTATCTCACACACCTTGATATCTGATATAAGACTCCTCTTATAAAAATATCAGTTAACCTATTTTAATATAATTAAAATAGGGTATTATTTAATTAATTAAACTCCTTTAATTAATTAGGCTCCCTAATCTTATTAGGGATAATTAATTAAACTCTTTTAATTAATATGCCTCTAATCTTATTAAGAATAAATGAGAGTACTAATATTAAATTAATTCCCAAAATCCTTTAGAAATTAAAATAATAATAATTGTAATAATATTAATAAGATTCTTCTTATTAATTTATATTTAATATTTCTAAAATATTAAATAATAAATATTAAGCTATTTAATTTATTCTATCACCATAGATTAAATTAAATATACTTAATATATTATTACGATTGTGCCACTAACTTCTTAAATAATTATTCTTCCTTATATTGTGTGACCATTTAGGTTCCCTAAATTAAACCGGTTGTGAATAAATCAATTAGAACAATTCTAATCTTATTTAAATAAATAAATTAAACTATTAATTTATTGAAATATATAATATTTATTCTACAATAAGGATAAGCCTCCTTAGCGATCAACGACTTTCCAGATAATATAGATTTTAAAATTAATTATAAAAAAATATTTGAGTAAATAGTTACCGTACAATTCAATCATTCTACCATACAATATCCCGATTAAATATAAGACATAGATTTATTGTCAAGTCTTATTTTATTTATTTATATGTATTTCAATTCATAAATGCACAACTTCGAATGAATGCAAATTAGAAACATCTTTCTAATTTCATTCCACCTTGACCAAGGATTCCTGGTTTGTCATTTATCGAATCACATATGACATTTCTCTTATTTTACTAAAAGCTATAGATTCTTTATTGATCATTCATTATCTCCATAGATAACGTATTACACCCAAGCATATCCTTTGATATACTTTAAGAGTCTTAAGGAATAAGTCAAAGTGTAAATCATTATATACAAGATATTATGATGATCTCAAGTCTAAGGATTACTTGTCTTACTCTCACTTTCGTGAATTCCTATTGACAGGCAAGTAAAACTCCATTAGGTATTTCTTAGCGAGTCACGTTCAGTGAACTTATTCTCCAATAAGCACCTACATACTTACTTTAGTGTCTCCACAGAAATGATCATGAGATCAATCATCATCATCTAATGAGAAAGTAACGTATGTACCCGATCTATCCGGATTCACTAATCCTCTTTTTAGTAATCCATTGATTGGGAACATTTTAGTTATTTAAGCACAAGTCTTAAGCTACCATTTACATTTCAGAATTCTTAAGTGTTAATCATCATAACACTTAACTAACGTTCATTGCATAAACTAAGTTATCACATAACGCGTTTTTGATTTACTAAACATTTTTGGAACTTTGAATTCATAATACATATAACACAACTCTGAATTAGCCTTGTTGTTACATGTTGGACACATTACCATAACCTTTAGCGAAGTTTACAAAGAAACGACCAAAGTCTGCGAGAATTAGATGACTTGATTAATGCGGAAATGGGCACTTTCATGGTAGCCTTGATTTTATCTTGGGAGGTGCGTACCACATATGACAACTTGACAATTGCGCGCCGCCTAAGGGCATAACTCAGTTTGCAGAATAGAACTTCAGCACTTTTCTTAAGCCAACTAACACAAATTTCACCCAATAGACAGTAATATCAATACGTAAAATAAATATACAACTATCATAAATATGATTGCTCACATTTACAACCATTTCGAACAATTTAACACTAACTAAAACTATTTTAATTTCTCACAATTCATGTTTTTCATAAAAACTCAATTTTCTTGACATTCATCCTAGATATCATCTTTGTGAATTCATTAGTTGGCCAAATCATCTCATTCCTACGTTATATTCAGTATCTCATTGAACTAACATATAAAAGTGTCAATTTGGTTTCACATACTAATTGGCCACTAAAATTGATACTTACACGACCACACATGAAAACATATATACGGACATTATTATTAATTCTATTCTTTGTCAAACGAATTTAACATACAATTGTTGTTTGAACATAATATCTAATCACTATATACTCATATAATCACAAGTACCCAATTATCTAACAATAATTTGAATGAGATGAAATTTCTGAGAACATGAATTTTTTGTCGTAAAACCCATATACATGTATATTATCACAATTATGAACATATCTTTTGTTGCTGAGCGAAATTCTTGTTAAACACCTTTGGAATTGACGTGAAAATTTCCTAGACTCCTCTTAAATTCTCTCTCAAGTTCTTCTCTCTTTTCTCAAAGAACTAAAACAAACCCCGATAGCTATAATGGAAAAACTAAAGCGCTAATTCTTAATACGCCAAATTTAATAGAATGGGTTACAAAACCAACGTATATATTATATTTATTATTTTATTTAAATCTAGAAATTCCAAAAGCCATAAGGCTTTGTTTGGCAAAACCCTTTAATTTTTAAAGAATTAATATAATAAGCCTTGTTTGGCAAAAACTAAATTAAACTACTTTAATTTATTTTAATAACTCCTTATAATATAGTTATTTGTCACACTATATTTAATCAAGCTTTCATATTTATTTTAATTAATGCAAATCACAATTAATTAAATAAATCTTTTAATCACATAACACAATACAAATAATTAATCATTTAAATTGAAATATCAATATAATAATAATTTCTTTAATTCATCAATTATTTATTTAATAAATAATTAACTAAACAAAATTAAATCAATTGAATAAATATTTATTCAACGATAATCACATCCATTAAATATTTATATAAATCAATAAATATTTAATATTACATTTAAAATTTTGAATGTTACACGTAGTCTGGCGTATGCATTTGCATAAATACAGACGAAGCTGCGCTGACAGATAATTTCTGCTTATATCTGGTGACTTCCAAAAAACTAACCCATATCCACAGAAATTCACAAACTTAATAACTTAAACTTTGTAATAACGTCTATAAACATGATGTTCATCAAACTAACAACACAAACACTACATATACTCAATTTTAAAGATTCATAACCAAATTTTTCCCAATTTCATCACTTTTAACACTTTTAGCAAAATTGATCGCCACGACTTCGTTTCTTAACCAATTGACACGATTCAAACTACACCGCTTTCGTTCTTAACATACTATCACAATCTAACATAAATTTGTAGATTATAAAACATATTGAGCAAGAAATTTTGTACTTTCTTAAGCCATTTTTCATACATAATCACTGTTATTTCAATTTCTTCCTACAAACCCAATTTACATGAATTTTAACATCAACATAAGATTATAGAGGATAACAAACAGATTTAGAAAGAGTATACATACATATAAACAACATCTTCTATAACAATTTCAACAAAACCCAATTTCAGAGAATAGAAAATTACAAAAACTAAATATTAGGATTAGGGGTAGATTATACCTAAATCCTTTGATTGTATGATAGCAAAGTTGATAGAAATCCTTTCCCAAAACCCTTTTTCTCCAACTCTCAATATCAATGTGTTCCTCTCTTCTAAACTCTATGACTATAGAAAGAAAAAGAACGCGTAATATAACTGGCTCCCTTTCCCCCCACGTACGTCAGGTGAAAACAAAAAGGCATTAGTTAAAATAAACCAAAAGTCATAAGGCTGCGTTTGGTTACACACAAATTTCCCATACTAGTTTATTTTTATAATATTTATATTATATAGTCACTTTTGTCACGCTTATTTTAGTTAATTTAAATGACTTTAGTTTAGTTAATTTAAATAACTTACAATAGTAATTATAATAATTTTATTATAATTATACTTATGATTAATAAATTATAATATATCTAATTTAATTATTAAATTAGACTAGAACATCACTTTATTTAATTTAATTATTTCATTAAATATTAAACAATCCATTTAATTTGATTATTTTCATTAAATTAAATCCTCAAATAATAAAATTACCATTCATTAATTTTAGTTAGCATACATACTAGACTAAATTATTACCTCACAATTCATCAAATATTTATTTATCTCAATAAATAAATTATTTAAAATATTTATTTAATTCAATAAATATTTATATTAAATTACAAATTTCTCGATCGTTACAGAACAAGCATCACTAATATGCCCTAACATTGAGCAAATTCCACACTCCTTTGCAACTTGCATATTCCTAGTAGTCATTTGTCGAACCAAAGCAATTAATTCAAGAATATTTAGCTCAAAATTAGTAGTGCTTACCCTATTTACACTTTGAGGTGTATGATCCATTCTAGTTCCATATTTTTGTGAGTTAGTTGCCATGGTTGCAATTATGTTCTTCGCAACCTCAGGTGTTTTATCTACCAGTGCTCCTCCACTCACTACATCAATCATGCTTCTATCCATTGGTAGCAACCCCTCATAGAAGTACTGGATTAAGTGATGATCATCAATCTGGTGAGTTCGACAACTGGAACACAACTTCTTGAACTTTTCTCAATACTCATAGAGAGTCTCTCCATTGAACTACCTGATTTAACATATTTCCTTCCTTATGTTGGGGATTCTTGATGCAGGAAAATAACTTTCCAAGAATTTCCTTTGCATCTCATTCTATGATCGTATTGATCTTGAAGGAAGATAGTATAACCACTCTTTAGCAAACTCTTCTCATGAGAATATAAAAATTATAAGCTTGATCTTCTCCTCTATCACTCCTTGTGATTTCATCGCGGAACACACCACATGGAACTTCTTTAGATGCTTATATGAATCTTCACCTGTAAGACCACAAAAAATAGGCAAAAGGTGAATTAGTCTAGGGTTAAGTTCAAAAGCAACATATAAAGTAGGATACTCAATACACAAATATGGTTGAGTCAGATCAAGAGTAGCAAGTTCTTTCAAAATTCTGTTGTTGTTTGGCACCACCATCCCTTCCTATTCAAGTGATGGAACAAGAGCTTCTTCTATATCTATAGTTTTCTCTATGTCTTGATCATAATTTAAGTCAATAGAGTGAGAGGATTGAGTTATAAACAAAAAAGAAAAAGAAAACAAAGACTAAACAAAAATAATAATACTCCCCGACAACAACATCAAAATTTGGGAGCTATCGTTTACACTCTTAAATTAACCCCACTTTCACTTTATAAATTCAAACAATTAGCACAGTATTAAGCAAGGATCGATCCCATAGAGCGTGATTTGTTTTATATTTATTCAATTTTTTTCAATAAGAAGGGGATTTTGAATTGATTAAACTAAATTAACAAGAATAAACTAATAAGAAATACTTGTGATTTAAAAAAGCAGTTTTTCACAATTATGGAGTAATCAAGTTATACAATATTTACCCTTGATGATATTAATAACCCTAGATAACCATGATTGCTAATTATCCAAAATTCTCATTATGTGTAAATCTAATGTGACGATCGCCTCCAATAGATCCTAACTATCATACAACCTAGAACTATCAGTCTAGATTTAATACAATAGCATCATGAAGAATAAGAATTAGGTTATTCATGTGACACCCACAAATCTGGGTACTTCAATCCCACAAGATTTGGTGTTCAATGTCCAAACATTCATTTCTAACTACCTAAATTCAATAAAATTTAAATAGTAAATCTTCCCATTAAAGGGTTACAAAACTTAAACCAATAAATCGCAGGTTATCTAACCTTAAAACATTCATCAAATGCGAAACAATAATAAATTACATCCCATAATTTAAAAGAAATAAATCTGAAACATAATTCTCAACAATTAACAAGTCTTCAACACTTATTCATTTTTCCTTTGCTAGTGGTTGACTCGTCAACCTTCTCAACTTTAGCTACAATGGTTATATATATGCAAGAGTGAGCAAAACAAAAGCTCACTTGAAAGAACACAATAACTGGCAATGAATAAACTCAATTGAACTGAATAACACATCTTAATATCGATAATCAAAAACTGAGACTAAAAATTATCCGAGGATCACAAGACCATGAACTATGTCCAAGGTTATAAGTATTTCTTTTAACTTAAACCTAAATAGTCATAAGACTGTAGGGAGTCCCCGTACTTAGGATGATCAGCCCTTTGTACCATGCATTGTGCACAAACATCTAAACGCTTCCGCGTAAATAATTCCCTATAATAGGGTTGTTCATCTCAGTTTTAATATAAAAGTCCGAACCAAAGTAAGTTTGGTTTGGATAAGTTTCAAGGGTAATTTAGATTTCAACAAACATCAATTAAGGCTTGGTTGAATCAAAACTGTAATGACATGAACCATAAATGAATATTGTAATGTATTAAGGTCATGCTTTAAGAATAAAGTTCAAAACATTGAAAAGATATAATCAACTTTGCTTTAACAAAAATGGTAAGCTAAGGTTACCCTTTCCAATAAGGAAACAAAAATAAGAACTTTACCCAATAGAATTCAAGAATTTATGTGATTTATAAACAAAACTGGATAACAAACTTGCATATTCATGAACAATGTAGGATAAGCTCAAATAATGATTAGGGTTAGAGAACTTGTTTAAATAAGAGTAGGATAGGAAATTTCCAATAAATGAGAATATTCAATAATAATCATAGATGTGGAATAATAACTCGAGTTTGAGTTAGGGAACTTTCCTCGTGCATAGGTTAAACGATCACTACTCACGGTCACCACAAGTCCTACACATACCATATGTATTCACAATACTTATTAGTTATACTAATATTAACTTCGTGAGTTCAGTTCCAATTTAGTATAGCTCGTTAACTTAGTTTAAGTTTTTTCTTACTACCACAAATCAAGACCGAAGTCTCGAATCTTAAGTTAAAACAACATCACATTTTTTCACGAGCATCACATTTTAGCCCTTTTTACAATTTATCAATTTATCATGCCATTTCACCATATACACATTAACAACCTAATATAACATCCTATTACATGTTCAACATGTTATCATGCTCTTTAGATTAGGTTAGACTAACATACAATGGACTGCAGACAACTAAAACCAAAATTGCCCCAACTCTGCTACCCCTTGAGAAGCGAAGTTTTATCTTGAGGAAAGGCCCATGAGGTGAGCATACACTAAGGTGGTAAACAAAACTTTAGTACGCCCGTCGAGGGATACCGACATCGGTTTACAGATTCATGAGCGAACCGTGCAAAAGCTAAATTAGGCCTAAAAGCTCCTTTCTAACAACCATTCCAACTTACCCAAGTTGTAATAAGTTTACAGAAACATAAACTAATGTTCCAAACATGTTTATAACCATATAAACAACATAAACTTCCAAATTACAACCTTTAAATTCATTATTTTTACTATTTCTTCACTTTTAGACATTCTTAGCAAAACAATTTACTGTAAATTCATTTTACAACCAAAACAGTCCGTTTAAATCATATTGTTTTCGTTTCTTCATGTATTTTCACAATCAACAAACAATTAATACATTACAACATGAATTGAACACTAATTTTAATATCCAATAAGCCATATTCATGTATTTTTCACTGTAACTCACTAGAAATATAATCTCTTCATATTTATCATGTTTTCATGGATTAATCAACTCTAAATCATATACAATTCACATAAAATAGTTTTTTATACAGAAATTTATATACATATAACCATATCTTCATAATTTTCTTCAAAATCAATTATAGAGAAAGAAAACTCAAGAATATGAAAGAGAATAAGAATGTATACCTTTAATTGCTTATTTAGCTTTGCTAGAAAATAACATAGGCTTGCTAATATTCCTCCTTCTTCCAAATTCTCAAGCTCACAAATAAATCCTCTCTAGCACTCTCTTTTTTTTCTCTATTTTCTTCTTTTCTCTCTTCTTTGTTCTTTCTCTCTTTTAGCTTCACGTAACTTAAAAAACTGATATATAAAATATAAATGTATAGCATATAATATGTATTAATTTATAATATAACTGATGTCAGTTACTTTTTCTTTTCAAATTCAAAAGCCACTAAGGCTTGTTTGGCAAAAACTAAATTAAAATTAAAGATTTAAAATCCTTAAGCCTTGTTTGGTATGGCTAGATTAAAACTCTTTTAATTTATTTTAATAACTCATTTATTATATAGTTTATTGTCACACTTTATTTAATTAAATTTCCATATTCAATTTAATCAAATTAAAACTAACAACAACTTATTATATTAACATACTACATTATCAAATTACCACAAAATTATAATTTTCATTATAATTTTATTTATTAAATTATTACATCACTTTTACTTACTAAATAAAATTAAAATGACCTTTTAATAATTTATTTAATCATAATTAACTCTCAAATTTAATTATTACATGAAATTAGAATATTTCCACATAATAACTAATTCATCATTCTTTTATTTTAATTAACTTCAAATTACAAATGCATAGTAACTTTTGTGGGACCAAGAAACTCCTCACCTCTGATGGTGTCCTTGGTTGTTCCCAATTTGTTACAGCTTCGACCTTTGATGGATCCACTGAGATCCCATATTTGTAAATCACATGCCTATGAAATTGCACACGTTCTAGCCAAAAATTCACATTTAGAGAATTTCGCATATAAAATTTTCTCTTTTTAACGTCTCCAATGCCAAACGTAAATGTTCCACGTGTTCCTCTTGAATTTTGGAGTACACCAAGATATCATCGATGAACACCACCACAAACTTATCTAAGAATGGTTTAAACACCATGTTCATCAAATCCATGAATGTTGCGAGGGCATTGGTCAAACCAAAAGACATTACCAGAAACTCGTAGTGTCCATACCGAGTTTTGAATGTCGTCTTCAGTACATCCTCCTTCCTTACCTTTAGATGATGATACCCATTTCTCAAATCTATCTTCGAGAAGTACTTAGCTCATTTCAATTGTCAAACAAGTCATTTATTCTTGGCAACGGATACTTATTCTTAATACTGACTTTGTTTAACTCCCTATAATCAATGCAAAGACGCATCGACCCATCCTTCTTCTTCACGAATAGCATCGGCGCTCCCACGGCGATACACTCGGCTGAATGTATTTCTTGTCTAGCAGCTCTTGCAGTTGTACCATCAATTCCTTCGTCTCTACCGGAGCCATCTTGTACAGTGCCTTCGATATCGGAGTAGTCCATGGTGCTAAATCGATAACGAACTTAATCTCTCTGTCAGGCGGAAGTCCTGGAAAATCTTCCAGAAATACATCCATAAAATCCCAAATAACTTGTATTTCTTCCAGTTTCGCACCCTTCTTCTGAGTATCAACTATGTAAGCTAAATATCCTACACAACCTTGCCTCAATAACTTCTTGGCTTGCATCATCATCAGAAAACTCGCTTGTCTAGGCGATTTTCTACCATAGAAAACTACCTTTGATGGAGTCATAAGATTTACACTTTTCTTTTGACAATCAATTATCTCTCCATAATTCAATAGTCAATCCATCCCCAATATAACATCAAACTCCCCAAGCTTAATCGAGATTAAATCTACTGTCATTATACGAATCTAACAGGAATCACCTCCCTATTCTCAATTTCTATATTCGAAGGGAAATTTAACTCTTCACTAGGCAATCCTAAACTCTTAACAAAATCCTCAGATATAAATGAACAAGTAGCACCTAAATCAAATAACACATATGCATTTATATCATTGATTGGATTGATACCTGCCACCACATCTTTTGATTGTACAGCATCATGCACAGTCATGTTGAAGGTTTTGGACATGGCTCTGTTCGATGACATTGGCCCAACAATAGCCAACGTACCTCCACTGCCACCTCCCTTGCTTCCTGTTGCACTTCCAGCTGTCTTCTTAGGGCACTCACGAGCTAAATGATCCTTCGACCCGCATGTGTAACAAGCATTTTTCTCTGGTTAATGAAAATTCGGAGAAATGTGACCCTCTAGGCCACAATTAAAGAACACACACTTACCCTCAAGCACTGCGCCGATTATGAGTTTCTCCACAAGTAACTGCGCTTCAAATTTTTCTTTTACTTTGGCTACTCTGCTGACTTCCAGCATGTGCACCATCATTCCACTTCCTTTTTGGGATATTATTTCCTCCACTACTACCACCATTTTTACCTTCACTCTTATTCTTCTTCTTTCTCTATTTCTGATTGTACTTCGTTAAGACATCGCTTCCACCTTCCGCGATAATTGCATTCTCAAGCACTGCTGCAAATGTCTTCAGCTCAAATATAGAAACTCTGATGTACAACCAGGGTTTCAATCCCTATTAAAATCTTCTTGCCTTGTGCTTATGCGTATTAACTTGATATAAGCGCAAACCTTTCCAACTCATTGAATTTCATCAGCATATTAAAACGCAATCATACGCACCTGCTTGACTCTAAAAAATTGAACTTCTATTTTATTCTGCGAGCTCTCTGGAAAATATGTCTCAAAAAATATTTTTTTAAACCTATCACATGCCATCACTCCCTATCCACCTCGGGTTTTGTTTGGCTGCCACCAATAGCTGGCTTCTACTTTCAACATAAATGTTGCAAAAGTAGTCTTCTGGTCTTCACCGACTCTAGCAACATCGAATACCTTCTCTATTTCCATGATCCAAGTTTGTGCCTCAATTGGATTCATGGACCCATGAAATTCTGGTGGTCTAACCGCCTTGAAATCCTTAAAAGTCGCAGCTTGGTTCTGCGGTTGATTTTGCAGTGCTCCCATCGGTAATATCACCAACTGCTGAACTGAGTTAGCATTGGCATTGTTATTATTGGTAGACCCCTCAGGGGTTCGTTGTTGTGGTTGATGTCTTGGAGGCATTTTCTGTTAAAATACACTTATTAGATTATTACTCAATTTCTTAAGTATTTTCTACTTAACTTGCACATCATACATAATCATCACATAACACATAACGTCTTGAATAAATATTAACATTTTATCATTCATACTCCTTTAAAGACATAGAAACAATAGCATCACTACAATTTACACCAATTTCCTAAACTAATACAGTTTCATGATAACATCATCATATCCCATTAGTCACATAACACTTGAGATTTACATCTTATTTACTATTTAATTATTCATTCAATAATTTCACTTTCTATTAAGACCTACTAAATCGATGCATAGCCTTACAGCGCTCCTCTTCCATGATACGGAACATCGTTCTACGATCTAACATATACCACGACAATTCTTTGAACTGAGTCGGATAGTACATGACTCGGTCTTGAGCTCGATTTATCAGTGTTAAAAACACAATTCATCTCTTCCATCTTGACCTTCTTGGCTTGTACCTCTCCCTCTATTATCACTGCACACTGTGAAGCTTTCTCGTACGCATATTCAACTCTTGCTCTTTTGGCGTATTCTTCTTTCAAGTTAACCTTCAGTTCCGCAACCTCCTCCAACAGCTACTCATTCTCCCCCTCTGTGTGAACCAGCTACCATTCTACATTGATGAGACGTTCATCAAGATCTCGCATCTCATCATCTTTCTGTGCCATCAAAGTCTGATGTTCAGCTACTAGTTCCTCCAACTCCTCGACTCTATCCTGAAGCTCAATGTTTCGATCGTATACCGTCATACATTTGAGCTACGATAGAGATTTGGTGAAACTCTTCCGCATCCTCATTAAATGCATGGCAGCTCCACGAGTCTTCCTCATCCGTCTCTACCACATACTCATCATCAGGTATACACTACTGCTCAACCTCCGAGGCATAACAAACCATTGTGATCAACAGAGATGACTCCCTTGGCACCAGTTGTTCCCAAACTACCTGAATATCTTGAGACTCCTCCTCTCTAGGCATCTGAGGTCCCTCCTCCCTAGCCTGACTGGATTCTCCCACATTAGCCATCCTGACAACAAAAATTTTATGTTTTAATTACTAACCGACACCACTCGACACTCACGAGCACATAGGTTGCAACCACATAAGCATATAGAGTGTCTTATTATCTCTTTCTTAAAACTTCGATAAGAGTTTATCACCACTATCTTTATCTTTACAAACTCTATATAGTTTACTACCAAAGGTTTTCTCCCCACCTAAGGTTCATACCTAAAGCTTTGATACCAACTTGTGACACCCCCAAATATGGGTACTTCAATCTCACGGGATTTGGTGTTCCTTTGTCGAAACATTTATTTCTAACTACCCAAATTCAATAAAATTTAAATAGTAAATCTTCCCATTAAAGGGTTACAAAACTTAAACGATAAATCACAGGTTATCTAACCTTAAAACATTCATCAAATGCGGAAAAATAATAAATTACATCCCATAATTTAAAAGAAATAAATGCGAAACATAATTCTCAAAATTAACAAGTCTTCAACACATGTTCATTTTCCTTTTCCTTCTACTAGTGGTGGTTGGCTCAAATCGACCTTCTCGACTTTAGTTGCTTGATGGTTATATATATGCAAGAGTGAGCAAAACAAAAGCTCACTTGAAAGAACACAATAGCGGCGATGAATAAACTCAATTAGTGAATAACACATCTTAATATCGATAATCAAAAACTGATACTGGAAATTATCTGAGGGTCACAAGACCATGAACTAGGTTATAAGTATTTCTTTCAACTTAAACCTAAATAGTCATAAGACTCTAGGGAGTCCCCGTACTTAGGGTGATCATCCCTTTGTACCATGTATTGTGCACAAACATCTAAACGCTTCCGCGTAAATAATTCCCTATAATAGGGTTGTTCATCTCAGTTTTAATATAAAAGTCCGCACCAAAGTAAGTTTGGTTTGGATAAGTTTCAAGGGTAATTTAGATTTCAACAAACATCAATTAAGGATTAGTTGAATCAAAACTGTAATGACAATGTAAAAGTTCGATAACAACGTAATACAAGGTAGTTATGAACCATAAATGAATATTGTAATGTATTAAGGTCATGCTTTAAGAATAAAATTCAAAACATTGAAAAGATATAATCAACTTTGCTTGAACAAAAATGGTAAGATAAAGTTACCTTTTCCAATAAGGAAACAGAAATAATAATTTTACCCAATAGAATTCAAGAATATGCGTGATTTATAAACAAAATAGAATAACAAACTTGTATATTCATGAACATTGTAGGATAAGCTCAAATAAAGATTAGGGTTAGATAACTTGTTTAAATAAGAGTAGGATTAGGAAACTTGCAATAAATGTGAATATTCAATAATAATCATAGATGTGGAATAATCAACGATAATTATCCACTAACATGCTTGAAAAATAATAACTTGAGTTTGAGTTAAGGAAATTACCTCGTGCATAGGTTAAACGATCATTACTCATGTTTATCACAAGTCCTACACATACCATATGTATTGACAACACTCATTAGTTATAATAATATTAACTTCATAAGTTTAGTTCCCACTTTTAGTATAGCTCGTTAACTTAGTTTAAGTTTTTGCTTACTACCACAAATCATATATTACAAGACCAAAGTCTCGAATCTTAAGTTTAAACAACATCACATCTTCTCACGAGCATCACATTTTAGCCCTTTTTACAACTTATCAATTTATCATGTCATTTCACCTTATACACATTAACAACCTAATATAACATCCTATTACATGCTCAACATGTTATCATGCTCTTTATATTAGGTTAGACTAACATACAATAGATTGCACACAACTAAAACCAAGACTTCCCTAACTCTGCTACCCCCACTGGGGTGGGGTTTTATACGGAGGAAAGGCCCGTCGGGGTAAGGCGGAGCTAAATGGTAGGCAAAAAATACCTTCAATGCTAGCATGCGAAGCGAGGGCTACCGATATATGTTTACTGCGGTTTCTTGACGAACCTGACAAAAAGCCAAATTAGGCCTACAAGCTCTTTTCTAACAACCATTCCAACTTACCCAAGTTGTAATAAGTTTATAGAAACATAAAGTAATGTTCCAAACATGTTTCTAACCATATAAACAACATAAAATTCCCAATTAAAACCTTTAAATTCACTATTTTTACTATTTCTTCACTTTTAGATATTTTTAGCGAAACAATTTACTGTAAATTCATTTTACAACCAAAACAGTCCGTTTAAATCATATTGTTTTCGTTTCTTCATGAATTTTCACAATCAACAAACAATTAATACATTACAACATGAATTGAACACTAATTTTAATATCCAATAAGCCCTATTCATATAATTTTCACTATAACTCACTATAAATATAAATTCTTCATATTTATCATGTTTTCATGGATTAATCAACTCTAAGACATATACAATTAACATAAAACAATTTTTTATACAGAAATTAACATACATATAACCATATCTTCAACAACTTTCTTCAAAATCAATTATAGAGAATGAAAACGTAAGAATTTGAAAGTGAATAAAAATTTATACCTTTAATTGCTTATTTAGCTTTGCTAAAAAATAAAAGAGGCTTGCTAATCTTCCTCCTTCTTCCAAATTCTCAAGCTCACAAAGAAATCCTCTCTAGCACTCTCCCTTTTCTCTCTATTTTCTTCTTTTCTCTCTTCTTTGTTCTTTCTCTCTTTTAGCTTCACGTAACCTAAAATGATATATAAAATATAAACGTATAACATATAATACGTATTAATTTAGAATATAACTGATGTCAGTTACTTTTTCTTTTTAAATTCAAAAACCACTAAGGCTTATTTGGCAAAAACTAAATTAAAATTAAAGACTTAAAATCATTATGCCTTGTTTGGAAAATTGAATTAAAACTCTTTTAATTTATTTAATAACTCATTTATTATATAGTTTATTGTCACACTTTATTTAATTAAATTTCCATATTCAATTTAATAAAATTAAAACTAACAACAACTTATTATATTAACATACTACATTATCAAATTACCACAAAATTATAATTTTCATTATAATTTTATTTAATAAATTATTACATCACTTTTACTTACTAAATTAAATTAAAATGACCTTTTAATAATTTATTTAATCATAATCAACTCTCCGATTTAATCATTACATGAAATTAGAATATTAACACATAATAACTAATTCATCATTCTTTTATTTTAATTAACTTCAAAATACCAAGTTACAGTTATCAACTTAATTAACATATTACCTTAATTAAGTTAATTCCATAACTTATGAATTATTTATTAAACCAATAAATTATCAATTAAACAAATATTTATTTAACAATAAACACATCAACTAAAATATTTATTTAATTCAATAAATATTTGAAATTAGACATAAAATTCTAGATTATTCTGATTCAAGCAACAATTACACAATTAAAATTATTTAACTTGTCTTACAAAATCTTAATAATACCCAAAAGTTTGTCCACAATCAAGTATCACTAATTGCTACTTATGATCAGATATAATATCGGTTACTTAATACATATCTTTATATAAAAGATGATATTAATTCACTAATTTAATCTTACAGAAACCAAATTAGTAGATTGAATAGTATACAAGAAGTATATGTAGATAATCATAATAAATCTCACACACGAAGGAATAAATAAAGCAAACTTGATCAAACCGTTAATTATGAATAAATTTCAACATCCCTTCAGAACTTAATTGAAAGATTAGTTCGACATGGCGTGATTCTCCAAAACTAAGGTTTGAATCTAATGTAGAAGATAAATTATGATGTCCTATAATATTGTGTCTTACATATATTTATAATGTCTAAACAAAGTCCTAAAGTCATAAGAAATCCCAATCCAAATCAGTTTAGACGTCTTCCAGGTAACTGTAAAAAATAGAAAATCTCATATTATGCTCGACCAATCCGTCAGGGTGGATAGTTTTATAATGTTAGAGTGCAGGGGTGAGACTTGGGACGAAGAAGGAGAAATTTGAGGCGGAACAACTTGAACTTCGATGGGGGTGGCTTTGGACAGAGAAGTAGTTACTGAGGCGGACTTGCCTGGGCCACTAAATCCGTCGGGGCGGATTGGACTATTTTTTTGAATTTTCTTTCTTTTCAGCTTCTCAAATCGTCCCGTATCCTTACTTAAGATCCTATTTCACCCTAAAATTTATAAAACACCTTATAAAGATCATGTTAACAACAAAACATGCTGATGAACCAAGCACAAAAAGAATTGAAATAGATAAATATTAGACACTTATGGATCACGATCGGAAATAACAACATCCCAATCGCGATAAATATTAGCATCAAGGTTGAATTTGGTCCTCTCAAAGGTAAGAAATTATTCTGGCGCTCGATGCAAATCTTTGTAGTACTGCAATAAGACGGGATCGGCATGAAATTTGTGGCCGCCCTAAATTCGGGTATCTTCAACCGAACAAATGGTGCTACATGGTACTCATAACTATACATTCATTCTATTGAAACGACATCAAAATGTGTGTATCAACGACATTCTTATTACATTAATAATAATAAATCTCGTTCCCAGGTTCTTAAACCATTACATTCTTTGTTCATCATAATATAATACAAACACGTACTAGTCTATTACAAGATAAACTAATCATTCATCTTCGCCTTGCCTTTGTCTCTACTAGAACCCTCTGTTCGCTTGACCTTGGCTGCAATCATATGATTCAAGCAAGAAGTGAGCATTACTAGCTCAGCAAGTCTAACAATATATTATATAGATACCGCTTCGAGAATCATATAATTATTCTTCAATAACTAAACAATAGTTATGAAGTACTATGAAACATTGGATATCACTTCTCATCTCATAAAACAATTTCGAAGTACATATAGTAGTTTGGAAATTCTGAGTAGGTCCATAGATCATGAACATTATCTTTAGCTTTTATTCATGAAAAGGATAACCCGGCACTAAGTCCGTAAGTCCGACATATCTTATGAGCACTTCTAGGTGATCAACATATAGTACTCTATGTTGATCAACACTACATCCGTTAAACGTATTTACGTTTAAGTTTTGGCAACCTCACGTGCCCATCGAATAATCGATGTAAAATACATTTGTTTATTCATACTCAGGCTTACCTTGAATCTGTACTAAATAATTGGCGTAGGATAACGTTATCAATTCTATATTGAAAGACTTGTAAATAAATCAATCAATCTTTCAAGAATAGTCTAGCCGAGTTAAAACTGGCATCGACCCTTTCTTTAAAACCATTCATGCATCTCATAACACGAATCACTGAAAACCCGGCTAACACGAAGGTTAGACAAGCTATAAGAAAACTTGCCTTGAGAGTCTACTAGAGTAAAATTAATTTTCCGTTGAGTCTTTACGGTCTCTATAACACATAACCATATAACATACCACATTAGTTCATGAATGAACTTACATGGTTCCTAATGAATCTTACCCTTCTTCTCAATCTAATCATGTATTAGATTTGTTATTATTGGTTCCAGCTTGCCGTTATAATTTACATTGTTCTTACCAACTTTTTACTCTTATATGTCTTCAGTGGATTAATACAACTCATTTTGAGTTAATCATCCTTCCTCATGGATTTCTAACGTTCTTACGTTATTAATCAAAACTCGATGGTCATTGGTTAAGTACACTTATTGCATATCGTTCACTTTCTTATACTTTAAGTTCTTTGTTTAACTATTTATTAAACAACATTAAATTCCTCAAGTCATCACTATAAAAGCGATTTAGGAAGGGTTTTATCATGTTCATTAAGTACATGTACATTCAATTATTCGTTCCGAATCAATTAGAATTACAAAACCTAACTTGGTCAACCAATTTTCACTGTCGGCGCCGCGGCGCACCATCCTATTACTATAGTGGCATTGTGGTGCCACTCTTCAGTACCCGACCCTACTATACATTGCACTGCTACGCGAGTATTATAACTGGAGTTGGCGCTATGGCGTGAAACTCAGTAGCTGACGAACATTCTTGGCGCTGCGGCGCGCCTTATAGTGCTTTCTGCGGCGCCAGACCTCACTCCCAGAAATTTTTGACAGTTAATTTCTTAGGTGAGATTCTCGGTCTCATAACTTCTTCGTTATAAGTCCGAATTGGCTCGTTCAAAAGCTATTAGCTTATAAATTACATACTCTACGCGTTAATGCAAGAATTTTCCATTTTCGAATCCGTTAACTCAAAATTCACCTTTTAGTTCATTTTAACGAAAAGCGATAAATGTTAAGTGAGCGTTCAGCTTTCGTTTCTTCATTCAAGTGAATTGGTCATTTTGGGTCAAGTAACTCTAGAATGCCAAATAAGACTATACTCCATCGAAAAACCAATATTTAGAGAGCTCAATGTCAAAATTTAACTTCCATTTCTGAGAATTTCACAAATTCGATGATTATCGCTTAATCGTGTAAATTCCAGCATAACTTCGTTACTTATGATTTGTTTATCGTTTCAAATGGATTCATTCCATCATACTAACATCTTAATATACATATTTTATTAACTTATTTACATGATAAGTTCTTACTTGTTCTTCATGAGTTTATAACTTATAAAAGTATAAACTACTTATAATTTCATTTTTCATGACTTATCATGGCTTCAATCTTTTAACCACCATCCTTGCTTCTTCTTACAATACAAACTTCATTATTATAAATATATGACAAGTTCTTACAAGTTCTTCCTTGGTTCATAACTTATATATGAACAACTTGCTTATTCAAGCTTATTAAGACTTAAGTCCTTTGATTAATCATTCCTACTTCTTCTTAGCATACAAATCCTACCACTACTCACTTCTCTAACAAATGAAGAGAAAGAGATTCATGGATTAGGATCTTACCCTTGAAGATCACTTGATTAAGCTTTATTCTTCTTCTTGCTTCTTGAATTGCAAAGTCTAACTTTCTAGCTTTTCTAGCTTTTTCTCTCTAACCAATAAGTTATAAGTTGTTGGTGGAAAATCTAACAAGTAAGAAATGAATTAAGACATCTCTTATTTATAGAAAATCCTAAATGAGGGCTTAATGGCCAATAAGCCATTCCACCTCCTTAATTAAACCTCCTTACTATTTATTATGTGATCACCAAGATTACTTGGCCTCCACATCTTATATCTTTTACATGCTCATCAAATAACGTATCCTTTACTTAGCCCTTAAGTTTACTTGGTCACTAATTAACTTATCATTTGCTTGCTCATCATATATAAGAACTTTATTTAGCCACCAAGCATAAGCACTTTACTTAGCCTCCAAGCATAAGCACTTTACTTAGCCTCCAAGCATAAGCACTTTACTTGGCCATTACTTAACTTATCCTTTGTTTAACCATTAAGTTTACTTGTTCATCACTTTGGATCACCCATGGTTTATCTTTACCCATTGGATCGATCCACGGATTTGGTTTTTACTTTGGGATTATAGCTTAATTAACTTAACTTATACATTGGGCTTGCAATTAAACAAACATTGGGCTTGTTCATTAATTCATATTGGACTTATCCATTCCTACCCTTGGGCTTATCATAATTCCAACAAATCCTACAAGTCCAATCCATTTGGCTTTAAAGTCTTATAACGTATAATCTACGTATTAATCTCGTATTCCAACTCGTATACTTACTCAACATATACGACATACCATCATTCATACATACTCATATAATACATCGTATCATACTCGTATTCATTACCTCGTACAATACCTACGTATTATACGATCATCGCTTTAATTCATTATACGCATTTAAATTCCTTCTCGGAAATCACTTTTCTAGCAGAGTTGGGTTTTAAGTCCATGAGCAAAAAATTGTGTTTGCCATAACTGAAATATTATTAGATATTCCATCTTACCTCGATATTCTATCGTTACGTATTTCTCGGAAGTTCAAAAAAAATTCCCGAGCAGAAATTAATGAATAGTGTTTTTCAGAAAATTTCTTGGAAAACTTTTATTTTTGTCTTGGAAATTCAAACACTTTAATTCTACCACATAGCCATAATCCTAACCACATCCGCACATTCTAGGTCATAGAACGACCTTCACATAGCTTGCTCACATAAATAATCAATTAAATTTATTTAATCCACATAATCAAATAAAAATTTAATTCTCAGAAAAATTTGATTTTCTCTGGCATTACATGAGCGTAAGACCCCAACTTTTATGAATAAAGATGAATTTTCTATAAATATCATTTTTGAATATTAAGGAGTGAATTTGATATAATGTTATAGTTGTGGGTAATATTTATAATTTTTTGCAAAATGCATGCAAGTTGTTATATAATATTCGATTGGTGGGGAATATTCGTTTTAACGGGAATATTAAATGCGGCAGCACAATCATTTAGTGGACCCCTGATGGAATTATTTTCGGAGTTAGAAAAGCAGCAAAAATATCTTTTTATAAAAATAACGGCGAAAGTTTTACAGTTAAGCTGTTGAAATACCGGTGTTGAAAATGCGATGTGATGTCTGGCGTGGTTGCATAGTAGCACACGGTATTGATTATTGATGCTTCGTGAGAAGTCACTCGATTTTGTTCAATTATTGCTACGATAATTCTTTGCATAGTATCTCACGTTATTTGATTCAATTATTGTCAATATTTTATATATTATTAAATCAATAATTGAGGCGACAAAGTTATTAATATTATTATTTGCAATATGATGATGTCTAGAAGTTACATCGAGGAGAGGTTTGGTCACCTAATTTGCATGATAGGGAGAAATCCTTATTGGAAAGCCCCCTCTTTCACAGAGCGACACAGTTGTTAAATATTGTGAATTATAATAATGATGATAAATGTTGTTAAAAATATTGAGAGGATTTTTTATGAAGTATTTGTTGTAAATTTTGCTTATTTTATGGACCTCCATTTACCCATTTTCAAAATAATCGGTGAAAGAAAATTATTTAATATAATAAAGGTATATATATACATGTGGGGACCACGTGTTGAAAAAATGAATGAAATAAAAAAATGGGGGGAGGAAGGATGAATTTGGGAGGGGAGGAAATATATATATATATATATATATATATATATATATATATATATATATATATATATATATATATATATATATATATATTATATATATATATATATATATATATTATATTAGTTTTATTTTATTATTGAAATCATACATTAATATGAATGAAATAAATATAAAAATATGAAAAATGAAATAAGCATCATTTTTTTGAAATTTTAGTTGCATTAGTCATTTTTTTCTCAAATAGTATCCTTTCCATTCTCTATAAATAGGATGCTTAGTTAGAATTGAAAATCACACGAATCGAGAGAATTCTTCTTCTATAATATTGAGCGTATTTCTTTAGAGTTTTAGAAAGCTTTGGCGTAGAAAATAGTGAAAGTTTTCTTCAAGAATATCCCATTATACCAGTTGGAATACTCTTCTTTTCAAGGTAAGGGATGTTATTTTTGTTCAATATTAAGCTTGAAATAATATTTTCTTCCATACTCTGTAGTATGTAAGTAATATTATTTCGTTTCTGATTTCGAATTCTATACTCATTTTGTTAAAGTTTTGGCTTCTATACTCCATGAAATTAGTAGAATATCCTTGATATTTGCGCTTCATCGATATCTTTTCATGGAAATATTATTACGAGCATTCTTGATAAGTTTTAACTTTTTCATAATTGGAGTACTATTCACGGGGTTACTATTTCAAAGTCTTATTCACGGGTCTTATTCACTCGAGTACTATTCACTAGAGGTACTATTCATGATAAAAATTGATTCGTTTTCGGTCCAAATTATTTTTGGTACAATATTATTCTTGAATTTTACTCCAAAATAGTATCATGTTGACAATTTGGGCGTTATTGATTTTGGATAAATTAAATTATAAATCTTTAAAATTTATCCTTGAACTTTCATTTAATTGAATTCTTATATCATTGTCATCATCCTCATATTTTATATTATGTTGAAAGTCATCATGTGGCTTTGTAGTGCATAGATGGACTTGGTATGATTATGACGAGGGGATTATTGGTATAATCATGGTAGTAATGTTACAAATGATGTGGTAAAAAGTCCTCATTGGCCCGTAGTGCATTGATGGACGAGTTGTTGGCATGATCATGACCATTGATGAATACACGAATATCCTTGGCCCGTAGTGCATGGATAATTTGTGGTCGTGATCTTAAAGAATATCCTTGGTAGTAGTAGTGCGGGGTGATTCGATGATGTGGATTATTTATTAAATTTGAGTCTCGTGATAAAAGTGATGAAAAACCTTTTAAATCATAGAAGATAGTAGATTTTATGCTCTACTTGACTCTTACAATGGATTGCTTGTTCAGCTTGAGTTAAACTTGATGTTTGTTATATTTTATCGGTTTAACTTTGTTGAAGGCTAACGATAAATTATTACGCATTATCTTAGTCATAATATTTCTTCTTGGGCTAGTTGAGCTCACCCTTTTGCTTTCATTGTTCTCTTGAGGAAATGAGAGCGTGGTTGGGACTAGTCGGGGAGCGGGTAGCGGTCCGGATGATTGCATTAGTAGTCCTCACTATTCTATGAAATAGTGTGATAATAAATGTATTGAGGACTCCATTTTGAGTTTGAATCTCATCTAGAAGACAATATTTAGTATTAAAACTCTCGGTTTATGTTTTTTGTCGTATTTTTACGACAGGTTGTATTATTAAGTTGTATTTGAATTTTTTTGTACCATGTATTTGGCGACTCAAGATGGGTGATGTATACCTATTTTGGGGCGTCACGGTTGGTATCAAAGCTTAGGGATATGATCACTGGTGAGATGTGAGACAAGAACTAGGGGGAGAGGCGGGGAATTCCTTTGCTAGTATGACCTACCTAAGTTTATTTGGTATTTATTTAATTGGTCGGTTAGAGTATAGGGATAATATGTGACATGTCAATTAACCCTTGTTTTGTGGCGGTATTTGAAAATGACATCAAGAGAATGTTGAGAATAGCAATGGAGCACGAGGAGGCTAGTTGAGTCACCACAGATCAATACCGAGGATAATGTGCATCGGAAGGATAATAATCCTCGGGTGAACAACAACCGACCAAATGATGAGCGATGGAATGTTAGGAGGGCTTTATGCAATTCATCTGACATCAGTGAGAGAGACTCTGTCCAAAATGCACGGTGGAAACTTGGCAACTCTCGGGACGGTCACCATTAAGCGAGTTCAAGGAGGCTGGGACCATAGGAGTTTATTGGAAGCCAAAACCACTTAAAGGCGGAGGCGTGGATAAAGCGAGATCACCAAGATATTTGATGTCTTGGGATGCTCAGAGAGCAAAAGGTTCCCTTTGCCACCTTTATGTTGCGAGGAGAGGCGATTCTTGGTGGGAATCGGTAAAAGCGTACTCAACTGCTGCACTTGAAGATGTCTTGGGAGAAGTTCAAGAACTATTCAGCGACAAGTACTTTCCGAAAGTATTTCGTCACATGAAAGAGGTAGAGTTCATCAAGTTGAAGCAGAACAATATGGCCAGTGTCGCGATCTGAAGCTAAGTTTGCGAGTTGTCGGTTTGCGTCGTCCACTTGGTTGATAATGAGGAGAGAATGGCGGATGTTTCTAAGAGGTTTGAAAACGAGAATCGTCGATATCTAATTTCTCATAAAGCTTGTGTTTGTATTGGATGTTGTAAATAGGGCTCGATTATTGGAAGCGCGATAATGAGTCAACTCAACCAAGAGAAAGCGGCCCGGCAAAATGATAATACCGGTGGTAGCGATCATCGAGCGGTGACAACAAGCGTGGAGGAATCAACATGCGAAATGGTAACCACCGCCGGTGGTAATCATGGCCAAACAATAAAAGTGGACATTTCAAGAAAGGAGATTCAACAATGATGGAAAGGCGTCATCACATTTGACACGTTGTTAAGGAGGAGGAGAAGCGACCACCTATCATATGCTTCAAATCACGGAGGGAGGACACATCGGTCAAGCTGTATGCGCGATCCAAAAGCGTGTTACAATTGTGGAAGAAGGTCACCTAGCTAGATTTTGTCATTGGGAAAGCAAGTCCGTTGGGATGGTGACACCAAATGCCCGTCCAGAAAAGTCAAAACCCGGTAGTTCGAGGGAGGCGTTTGTTGTGACCTCCGAGAAAGTAAAAGAAACGAGCGAGGTCATCACGGGTAAGCTTATCATAAACTCTAGTGAAGTATATACCTTATTTGATACGGTTCTACCCATTCTTTTATTTTCTCCTACTTGCGCTCAGCGTTTAAATTTGACTCAGGAGAAATTAGACTTTGACTTATCTGTTGAAAACTCAGTTGGGAGAAACCTTCATTACATCCCTTTGTTTATAAGTCTTGTTTGGTTCAAATCGGTACCCTCACATTACATCGATCTTATTTCATTGAAAATACTTGCATTTGGCGTAATTCTAAGGGATTGATTGGTTAACTACTCATCATGCAAAAATTGATTATTTTTTCGTAAGGTTGTTAGCTTTCATATTCTAACCAACCTATTATGTGAATTCAAACAACCAAACCATTAAAATCAATCACTTTGTCATCTCAAGCCATAAAGCTATTCGTTTATTGAAAAATGGATGTCAAGCTTTCTTAGCTCATATCGCAGATTTAAACAAAAATCGTCGGTTTTGAATGATATTTCTATTGTTAATAAATTTCTGGCGTATTCACTGAAGAACTTCTGGCCTACCCCGAGGCGTGAAATTGAATTTTGTATCGACCTTGAACCGGTACAAAACCCATTTCCAAAGCCCCCCATATCGAATGGCTCTATTGAACTTGAGGAGTTAAAGACCCAGCTGCGAGGAATTGTTAGACATCGGTTTCATTCGTCTAGTCGTCTCCTTGGGGTGCTCTGTTACTATTCGTGAAGAAGAAAGATGGGAGTATGCGACTTTGTATTGATTATCGGGAGTTGAACCATGTCACTTTATCAAAAATAGGTACCCATTGCCTCGTATTGATGACTGTTTGACGGTTGCAAGGCGCCAAATTCTTTTCAAAGATCGATCTTCATTCGGATATCATCGATTAAAGATTAAAAGCGATGACATTCAAAAATGCGACTTTGAGAACTTCGATGCGGGCATTATGAATTCTAGTCATGTCTTTTGGATTGACTAATGCTCCTCTTTGCCTTCATGGATATGATGAGCAAAGTATTGAGGAATATTTGGATCATTTTGTGTGTTGTCTTTATTGATGACATCCTCATATACTCCAAAAGTCGTGAAGATCATGAAAGCAACACTTGAATTTGATACTCCAAAAGCCGTGAAAACAAGCTTTATGCCAAGTTGAAGAAATCGAGTTACGGCTTGAGGAAGTAGCATTCCTTGGGCACGTGATATCAAATCATGGAATATCATTGACGACAAAGATTGAAGCAATTCAAAAATTGGGAGCAACCTAAATCGATGATGAAAATCGTAGCTTTCTCGGCTTATTTGGTTATTATCGGAGATTCGTAGAAGGGTTTTCTCGAATCGCTACTCCATTAACTTTCGGTGACTCGAAAAGATATAAAAATTCGGTTGGGGCGAGGAATGTGAGAAGAGTTTTCAAGAACTTCGAGAGGAGACTCATTTATTTTGTTACGACAATACCATCGGCTCGGAGGATTTGTCATCTCTGATGATGCTTGGAAAAAGGGTTAGGATGTGTTCTCATGCAACATGGGAAAGTCATAGCCTATGCCTCTCGACAACTCAAAGAATATGAGAGGAATTATCCTACTCATGATCTAGAGTTGGCGGATTTGTATCTTCGCACTTAAAATTTGGAGGCATTACTTGTATGGGGAGAAAGTGGAGATCTATCTACGGATCATAAAAGCCTCAAATATTTCTTCACCCAAAAGGAACTCAACATGCGGCAATGACGTTGGCTTGAACTATTGAAAGATTATGATCATACCATTCAATACCATCCTGGAAAAGCGAACGTAGTAGCTGACGCATTGAGTAGAAGATCATATGCGGGTATGAGTGCGATATTGTCAGCGCAAAGGCCCATTTTGTATGACTTACAAAGGATGGAGATAGAGTTAAAGACTCGAGGGACCCATGATGATGATGGCGAATATCTGAGTAGAGGCAGACTTTAATCGATAAAGTTAAAGTTGCTCAAGCTCTGAGACTGGAGGTGATGTCGTATGAGGAAGAAAGTGCAAGAAAGGTATATTAGGAAGCAAGAATCGATGAAGAAGGAATACTTGAGTCGACTCGGACTTTGTGTTCCTAACGATTACGATTTAAAGTATAAAATCATGATGGGCGCACAACACACACGTTTGCAATCCATCTGGGAGTACCAAAATGTATCGTGATCTTGACATACATTTTGGTGGAGCAATATGAGAGAGAGAGATAGCGGAGTTTATCTCAAGGTGTTTAACTTGTCAGCGAGTCAAGGCGGAGCATCAAGTGCCAAAAGGTCCATTGCAACCACTTGAAATTCCAGAATGGAAGTGGGAGCACATTACCATGGATTTAGATTCTTTGGTCTTCCCAAAGGTTTCTCAAGGCATAGATGCGATTTGGGTCATTGTTGATAGATTGACCAAGTCTGCTCATTTCTTACCTATCTGAGAAACTTATACACTTGAGCGTCTTGCTCGTATGTACATAAATGAGATTGTAAGATTGCATGGTATGCGGTATCCATAGTTTACGATCGAGACCCAAGATTCACTTCACGATTTTGGGTTAGTTTGCAAAAAGCTATGAGCGCGATTTACGATTTAGTTGGCATATCATCCTCAAGCGGACGAGGCGGTCGGAGAGGACTATTCAAACTCTTGAAGATCTATTAAGACTACTGTGTCCTTGACTTCAAGGAAGTTGGGACAAGTTCTTACCATTGGTGGAATTTTCCTACAACAATAGTTATCAAAGCAAGTATTGGCATGGCTCCATTTGAGGCGTTGTATGGAAGAAAGTGTCATTCTCCGGTATCTTTGGGATGAGGTGGGTGAAACAGCGTTGTTGGGACGGGTTGATGCGTATGACTACGGAAAAGATTCAAATGATCGACAGCGTATAAAAACCTCACAAGATCGACAAAAGAGTTATGTTGATCTTCATGAAAAGGCGTGAATTTGATGTTGGAGATCATGTGTTATTACGTGTTGCTCCATGGAAAGGAGTTTGAGATTTGGAAAGAGAGAAAGCTCGATCCTCGATTCATTGGCCCATTTGAAATCCTTCGAAGTAGGAGCTATGGCTATAGACTCGCTTTACCTGCCAAGTATGTCTCGTGTTCATAACGTTTTTCACATATCCATATTACGTAAATATGTGGAAGACCCGAACCACATTATTGAGTTAGAGCAGGATGAAATAGCGGAAGATTTAGCGTATGAAGAGGTTCTGTTAAAATCTTGGATAAGAAGGAACATATTCTACGCTCGAGGTTATACCTCAAGTCAAAGTTTTGTGGAGAAACCACGATGTTGAGGAAATGACACAGGAGTTAGAATGCGAAATGAAATCAAGGTATCCTCACCTCTTCGTCATACGGTATGTACCCTAATTTTGAGGCAAAATTTCATAAGAAGGGAGGTTGTAAGACCCCAACTTTTATGAATAAAGATGAATTTTCTATAAATATCATTTTGAATATTAAGGAGTGAATTTGATATAATGTTATAGTTGTGGGTAATATTTATAAATTTTTGCAAAATCGTGAAGTTGTTATATTATATTAGATTGTTGGGGAATATTCGTTTTTAACGAGGGAATATTAAATGCGGCGGCACAATCATTAGTGGACCCCCTGAGCGGAATTATTGTCGGATTGAGAAAAATGACAAAAATATCTTTTTATAAAAATAACGGCGGAAGTTTTACTGATTAAGCTGTTGAAATACACGGTGTTAAAAAATGCGATGTCTGGCGTGTGGTTGCATAGTAGCACACGGTATTGATTATTGATGCTTACGTGAGAAGTCACTTTCGGTTTTGTTCAATTATTGCTACGATAATTGTTGCATAGTATCTCACGTTATTTGATTGATTATTGTCGATATTTTATATATTATTAAATCAATAATTGAGGCGACAAAGTTATTAATATTATTATTTGCAATATTGATGATGTCTAGAAGTTACATCGAGGAGAGGTTTGGTCACTAATTGCGGCATGATAGGGAGAAATCCTTATTGAAAAGCCCCCTCTTTCACAGGAGCGATCTGGTTGTTAAATATTGTGAATTATAATAATGATGATAAATGTTATTAAAAATATTGAGGGATTTTTTATGAAGTATTTGATGTAAATTTTGCTTATTTTATGGACCCCCATTTACCCATTTTTCAAAATAATCGGGTATAAAAATATATATATATATATATAAATGGTATATATATATATGGGGATACATGTATGATATGGGATGAAATATGAAATGGATATATATATATATATATATATATATATATATATATATATATATATATATATATATATATATATATATATATATATATATATATATATATATATATATATATATATATATATATATATATATATATATATATATATATATATATATATATATATATATATATATTTTATTATATATATATATTTTATTATGAATATTTTAGTATTAATATATTGAAAAAAATATTTCATAGTAAATCAAAAAATTTAAAAAGTAAAGTTAGAAAATGAAATTTATTAAATGTTTGTGATGATTTTTAAAATTCAAATAGTATCCTTTCCATTCTCTATAAATAGGATGCTTAGTTAGAATTGAAAAAATCACACGAATCGGAGAATTCTTCTTCTATAATATTGGCGTATTTCTTTAGAGTTTAGAAAGCTTTGGCGTAGAAAATAGTGAAAGTTTTCTTGAGAATATCCCATTATACCGGTTGGAATACTCTTCTTTTCAAGGTAAGGGATGTTATTTTTGTTCGATATTAAGCTTGAAATAATATTTTCTTCCATACTATGTAGTATGTAAGTAATATTATTTAGTTTTGATTCGAATTCTATACTCATTTTGTTAAAGTTTTGGCTTCTATACTCCATGAAATTAGTAGAATATCCTTGATATTTGCGCTTCATCGATATCTTTTCATGGAAATATTATTACGAGCATTCTTGATAAGTTTTAACTTTTTCATGTGGAGTACTATTCACGGGGTTACTATTCACGAATTACTATTCATGAGGTCTTATTCACTCAAAGTACTATTCACACGGGGTCTTATTCATGATAAAAATTGATTTCTTTTTCGGTCCAAATTATTTTTGGTACAATATTATTCTTGAATTTTACTCCTGAAAGCGATATCATGTTGACAATTTGGACGTTATTGATTTACGGATAAATTAAATTATAAATCTTTAAAAATTTATCCTTGAACTTGTTTTATTGAATTCTTATATCATTGTCATCATCCTCATATTTTATATTATGTTGAAAAAGTCATATGTGTATTTTGTAGTGCATAGATGGACTTGGTATGATTATGACCGAGGATTATTCGGTATAATCATGGTAGTAATGTTACAAATGATGTGGTAAAAGTCCTCATTGGCCGTAGTGCATTGATGGGCGAGTTGTTGGCATGATCATGACCATTGATGAATACACGAATATCCTTGGCGCGTAGTGCATGGATAATTTGTGGTCGTGATACTAAAGAATATCCTTGGTAGTAGTGCGGGGTGATTCGATGATGTGATTATTTATTAAAATTTGAGTCTCGGTGATAAAAGTGATGAAAAACCTTTTAAATCATAGAAGATAGTAGATTTTATGCTCTCTTGACTCTTCTTAATGGATTGCTTGTTCATTCTTGAGTTAAACTTGATGTTTGTTATATTTTATCGGTTTAACCTTTGTTGAAGGCTAACGATAAATTATTACGCATTATCTTAGTCATAATATTTCTTCTTTGGGCTAGTTGAGCTCACCCTTTTGCTTTCATTGTTCTCTTGAGGAAATGAGAAGCGTGGCGGGACTAGTCGGGGGAGCGGAGTGGCGGTCAGGATGATAGCATTAGTAGTCCTCACTATTACATGAAATAGTGTGATAATAAATGTATTGAGGACTCCATTTGAGTTTGAATCTTGTCTAGAAGACAATATTCAGTATTAAAACTCTCGATTTATGTTTTTGTAAGTATTTTACACGACAGTTGTATTATTAAGTTGTATTTGAATTTTGTACCATGTATTTGGCGACTCAAGATGGGTGATGTATACCTATTTTGAGGCGTCTTTAATAATTAAATTAGAGATTTAGTGATTTGTTAAGTAAATTATAATTTAATGGGAATTATAATTATAATTACAAAGCTTAGTGCTTGTTAATCCTTATTTTTAATTTTTTTTTGCCTAACAAGCCCTAGTGGCTTTTGAATTTAAAATAAACATAAGTGATATATTAAGTATTATCATTATTATATGTCAGTTTTTTTATACGTAATAATATGTATTAGTTAGATTATATCAGTTTTACATTGCGTAAAGCTAAAAGAGAGAAAGAACGCAGAAAAGAAAACACAGAAAATAAGAAGATAAAATTTTTGTGAGTTTGAAAAAATCAAAAGAGGTTGCCATCATTTGTGTTGCTCAAACAGGAAAATTGAGGTAGTAATTTAACCCTTTTGTTCTTAATTCTTTGTTTTTCATAATAATTCTATGTAATTAGTTTTGAGTATGATTTTTGAAAACATGGTGTTATATGTGTTAATGAGTGTTGATAACAGTTTTATACCATTTATTTATGATGTAGAGTAATCAAATTTGTGGAAATATGTTTAGTATTGAAGAACTTGAATTACAGTGGTTTATGTATATGATATGGCTTATTTTAGAATTAAAATTGATGTTCAATTCATGTGTTAAACTGTAAATTGTTTGTTGATTGTGAAAATACATGAAGAAACAAAAATAATATGATTTAAATGGACTGTTGTGGTTGTAAAATGAATTCACAGTAAATTGTTTCGCTAAGGATGTCTAAAAGTGAAGAAATAGTAAAAACAATGAATTTAGAGGTTGTAATTTAGAAGTTTATGTTGTTTATATGGTTAAAAACATGTGAGGAACATTAGTTTGTGTTTTTTATAAACTTATTACAACTTGGATAAGTTGGAATGGTTGTTAGAAAGGAGCTTTTAGGCCTACTTTGGCTTTACATTGTGTGTTCATTCATGACGCAAAAAGCATTACTAGGTACCCTCGACCGAATTGGGCTTTACCAATGTAATAATGATGCCCGTGAAAGTAGTAGAGTTAGAGACGATTTGGTTTTAGTTGTGTGCGATTTATTATATGGAGTCTAACCTAATCTAAAGAACATAATAACATGTTGAACATGTAATAAGATGTTATAACAGGTTGTTAAGGTGTATATGTTGACATGGTATGATAATTTGATAAGTTGTAACTGTGACGCCCCCAAAATAGGTATACATCACCCATCTTGAGTCGCCAAATACATGGTACAAAATTCAAATACAACAATTATATACAGCGGTCGTGTAAAATACGACAAAACATAATCTAAGAGTTTTAATAAGAATATTATCATCTAGACAATATCCACACTCAATGGAGTCCTCAATACATTTATTGTCACACTATTTTATAGAATAGTGAAGACTACTAAAATAACCATACGGATAGTCGATCCAATCCCCAGGCTTCGTCCCAACTATATTCTCATTTCCTAAAGAGAACAATGAAAGAAAGGGTGAGCTCAACAAGCCCGATGAAATATTATGACTAAGATAATACATAATAATTTATCATTAGCGTTCAGCGGTGTTAAGCGATAAAATATAACAAACATCAAGTTTAACTACGGTGGAACAAGCGATCCATTAGAAAAGTCGAGTTGAGAATAAAATCAACTATCTTCTATTATTTAAAGGTTTTCATCACTTTTATCTTTGAGACTCAAACAATAAATAAACCACATCATCCTGCACTATGGCGAGGATATTCATTAGTATCACGACCACAAATTATCCATGCCCTACGGGCGAGGATATTCGTGTATTCATCGATGGTCATAATCATGCCAACAACTGTCCATCAATACACTACGGCCAATGAGGACTTTTACCACATCATTTGTAACATTACGGTCATGATTATATCGAATAATCCTTGGTCATAATCATACCAAGTCCATTTATGCACTACAAGCCATAGATGACTTTCAACATTTTATAAACATGAGGATGATGACAATGATATAAGAATTCAATAAAATAAGTTCAAGGATAAATTTTTAAAGATTTATAATTTAATTAATCCAGAAATCAATAATGTGCAAATTGTCAATATGATACTGTTTTGTGGAGTAAAATTCAAGAATGTTTAGAAGAATATTTCCATGAAAAGATACTGGATGAAGCGCAAATATCCAGGATATTCTACTAATTTCATGGAGTATAGAAGCCAAAACTTTAACCAATTGAGTATAATAGAATATATGAAGCGCAAATAGATTTTTGCCTTGATGCGGTAATCACGTGAAGCAGATCATTTCCAAAATTTAATAAGGAATGAATACAAAGGATCATTCACCATGCATGCAGTAGTCCACATAGATAGGTTATTCCAGCGAGAATAATAAAGAATGGAATAACGGAAGAATTCACCATGCATGCGATGAAGGCCTAGCCTGAACGAGTTATTCCAACAAAATAATAAAGAATGGAATAACAAAAGAATTCACCGGGCATCACGATAGACCTTACAGACATGTTATTCAACGGAATAATAAAGAATGGAATAACAACCCTTACAGTATTGAAAAGAAAATAACTCTCTTCATGAATCTGAAGAAATAATACCCCTTACCTTAGAAGAAACTGGATACTGGAATAGTGAGGTAGCAAACTTCTCTTCTTCTTTCTCTCTATAATAATTACTCTTGTGAGACTTAGTGAATTGGTGAGAATGAAATAAGAATGAGCTTCTATTTATAGGAAAATAAAGTTTCGACAATTGCACGTTTTGGGGCTCGAAATATTACAGTATAATACCTTCCTCTTTTTCTTCATTTTTAATTTAGTCCTGCAAGTATTATCAAACTTGCACCACCTCCCCTAATAGTAAATAATGTGAATTAATAGTTCATTCATGTAACTTAATTGTGTAATCATGTGAAAAAACTAATTACAGTATAGTACATGTGACGAACGAGATTTTTGTAATTTAATTTTAATATTTATTAAATAAAATAAATATTTTTGATGATTTAATTATTAGATTAAATAATTAATTGATGAAGTTGTGGTAGATTAATTTAATTATACTTGTTATATTTATTAAATTAATGTAGAGAATTTTGTTATTCAAAGTATGTAATTATGTGAGTTTATTAAATTAAAAGAAATATTTAATAAGCCTAATATTAATTTATAATTAATGAGAAAATTAATTATATGATTATGTGAATTAATGAAAAATTATTATATTTTATTCAAATTAAATTAAATAATATATTTGAGTTATTGTATAATTGGGTATGACACGATTTAAACTATAGTATAAGAGAATCATTAAAATAAATAGTTGTGAAACCTATTCTTGCCAGCCAAAGAAGGCCCCAAGGGGAGTTGATAGCAGTTACCCATGATTGGGTAATTGACCATAATGCGCGTCAGTTTGCTTATTTAATATATGTATTCTAATTTCTAAGTCTAGCAAAGAAAAAGAGTTTGAGAAATTCACAGAGAGAATTTAGAAATTTTGAGAGTAAAAGAGAAGGTTTGTGAGAGATTGTAAGTTGTGATCAACCTTGTGTAATCCAAACAGAGTAATCAAGGTAATCTCGTCTTCCCAAATTTTAAATTACGTCTTTTAAGTTTTCATAAAATGGCTTCACGTTTTGTTAAAAACTCTGTGAATGGGGAAAAAGTATGATTATGGGTTTGCGTAGTGTTAAGATATATCATATCATATTTGATTATATATATATTATACAAACCATATCATCAGTTTCATAATTACAACGTATGTTATGGTCTCAAAATTTACAGAGTATGGAATATGGGTATATGGCCCTTATACGTGATTTTAATAGGTCAAACATAAATTGCTTTGTAAAACTTCCACTTGTATATAAGTATGCATGTTAAAATGAAGTGAACAAAACTTGAATGGTTGGATTTGGTGTTATAATGAATTCGTGGCATTTAAATTTTATGATTTATGTTCAAAACCTTCAAGAACAGTGAAATTTATTTATTTTAACTCTGTAATTATGTGTTTTAATGGGTTAAAATCATTCTATAAATGTTGGGTAATGATTATGGATGAATTCTAGCATGTGGGTATGTTAAATTGGTGAAATTAATGATCATGTAGTGTTTATTTCGCTGAACTCTATGTTCTTCGCGAACTAAAATTTCAAAATCTGGAGTTTTTGTGCATGACGCCAAGTCGAAGCGAAGTCTCATGCCCATGACTCAAGTCTCGGTATGGTATGCAGTGCCCTTGGCCCACTTAGCGAGAATATTGAAATGAGTTTTTAAAATGTTTAAGTCTATGATGTGTTATTAACTTAATCTAATGAACATAAAAATATGTTAAAAGTATAGTGAAATGTTAAAGCAGTTATTAACATGTCGATAACATAATTGCATGTGGATTGAATTATTGAGTGCATAATGAGCTTATTATTAGGTGAAATGTTATTACATGACAATAAGTGTGATAATTTGACTAAGTATAGTCATAACCAAAGTTTAGACAAGAGAATGAACTTGTGATGACTAGTTACATTATAATTAACTATAGTTATGAATGGAAATGATATGTAGGATTAAATTGAGGAACATGTTTAATTAACGTGTAATCTCACATACGAGGCAAGTTTCCTAACCCTACTTGTTATCATTATTCAAGTCATTCTCATTATTATTAATCAAGTTCAATTGTTATATTAAAGATTAATTATCTTTTCAAAGCATGATTCTGTTATACAATAATTGTTCTATTGTATACATATTGAGATTATTATTCAATTTAATTACCATTTATTGTTGACCCTGGTTAGACTAGTGAACCCTCATTTGATTCAACTAGTCCATAGTTGATGGACGTTCAAAATTTTAGAACCCTTATTGATTTATCCAAACCAAACTTTCTTTGGTGCGGACTCTAATGTCAAACTGAGATGAACAACCCTGTGTAGGGATTACTTATGCATTAGCGTTAAGATATTGTGCGCGATATGGTACTGAAATTTGATCCCCTAAATGCAGTAAGAAGAGTCCATAGTCTTATGGTATTAAAGGTTTCGAGTATAACCCTTGATAACCTAGGACATAGTTCAAGGTCTTATGACCCTCAGAAATCTTTTGAATTCTTGTTATTCATTCTTGATTCAAAAGTCGAGCTTTTATTTGATGATCTTTGATTCACTCGCATGTTATTATATATTGTTATTTCATTTTTATACTTGTGGGCAATCATGCTCACTCTTGCGTAATAATAACATTGCAATTAAGAGCGAAAGATACGATGAGCCTTCTACTAGCAAAGCAAAGGCAAAGCTAATAAGTGATGAAGACTTATTATTAAATTTTTAGAATGTTATTGTAAAGACTTGATGTTGTTTAAGACTTATTTGTTTTTATATTTACTTACGGATGTTTAAGGTTAGTTTGACTGGGATTGTATTTATTATTAGGATGTTGTAACCCCAAAAGGGAAGATTTTATTTCTATCTATTGCATGGTTTGCATTTATTATGGGTAGATAGATAGATGATATTTGTCTGATGAACACCAAATCCGTGGAATTGAAGTACCCAGATTGGGGGTGTCTGAGGTTAGTATCAAAACATGAGGTTATGAATCTTAGGTGGGGAACAACCTTAGGTAGTAGCCTTATAGAAATAACATAGTGATGGAAAACTCTTATCGAGTTACGAGAAATGAATTTACGTAATTTATTGAAGATAATAAAAGACTTTATGTCCTTATGTGTTAAATTATGTGCTCACTAATACGACTTAGTAACTAAAACTTGAAATTATGTTGTCGGGGATGTGGGATGTTGGAGGAACTAGTTTATTTGGGGAGGAGGAACCCAGTACCCTACGGTACCCTCTGAGAGGAGGAGCCCAAAGAGACATTCATGTCATTAGGGAAAAGTTAGTGCGAGAGAGGGTCATCTCCATTGATCCTTTGTTGTTGGTCGGGAGCATGAACTTGAGGCTGATCTGAGGAGGATCCGGAGGAGGAAGATGAAGAAGAAGAAGAGGAGTTTCCCACGCACTCCATTGATCTTTGAGATATCTGACGTGTTATCTGAAAAGTAACGTAGAGATTCTGGGACAATGTCTAGGATCGGTGAGCGAGGCGATCATTCATTGATTACTCTCGGCGAAGGAGGAAATTGAGACTCTTCACTCATAACTAGGAAATGTAGAATCGATTTGGTCCACGAGAAGGGTTAAAGCGAGGATAAAAATGAGGAGATAGAAGTTGATGAAGGCGAAGGAAAGATCTGAAAAAGGTGATCATAGCGAGGAGGAGAAATTTGGGTAAGAGAGTCACGTCGTCTTGACCTTGCGGAAGAGGATGGTCGTGCAAAGAAGGCTAAGCTTGGGGAGACGTACTCTACACTTAATAAGGCAATGGATGAGGCCCATGCTCGAGTTTTGAGGTACCCAATCCAGTTCGAAGGGCTACCATCGTACATGCTAGACCGCAGGACGATGTCTCGCATTATGGAAGAGGACCGTAGCAAGGCTATTCAGCGCCTTGATAGACAGTGATATAATTTGTTTAATTATGTGATAAACTTATCTAGTATTCAGATGTAAATTCCGATGTGGTTTTGAACAAAGAGATATTTTTAATATTTTAAATCCTGTGGATTCTTTATCTGAGGATAATGGATGTAAATAGCAGTAATGCTATCGTTTGATGTAAAAACTTTTGATTTGAATGAATTTATATCAAGTTATTTGAGATAATGTGTTAAATAATTATATTAAATTGTTGAGTTAAGTCTTAACTATTTAGAGAATTTAATAGAGATTTAATAAGCATATATTTTAATAGAAATATGCCTCAAGAAAGAAGACAACAACGTTAACCCATTTCAAGAAGGATCTACAAATAACAACAATAACGCCAATGCTAATCATGTTCAGCAATGGGTTAACTTACTAGCTGGAGCAATGAATATTCAACCTCAAGCACCACCAAATACTACGTTTAAGGATTTCAAGGAAGTGGGACAGCCAGAGTTTAAAGGTTCCATGAACCCGATCGCGGCTCAAACGTGGGTTATGGAAATGGAAAAGGTTTTCGACGTCGCTAGGTTAGAGAAGACCAGAAGACCGCTTTTGCAACGTTTATGCTGAAGTCTGAAGCTAGCTATTGGTGGAAAGCAAACAAAGTGCGAGGAGGTGAAGGTGTAAATACTTGGGAGAGATTCAAAGAGATGTTTTTCGAGATGTATTTCCGAGCCATTTCATGAGAACCAAATGGAGTTCGATTTACGGAGTTGAAGCGAGGAGAATATGTAAAAGTACTGATTATGCGGCTAGATTCAACGAGTTGGCGAGGTTTACCGTATCAAGTACACGGATGAGAGAAAAGCAAGAAGATTTGAACAAGGGTTGAAGCCTTGGGTGTATAGCAAAATATCGATGTTTATTAAACACTTTTCTTTGGAGATCTTTGGAAAAGGCCATCCTCGCTAAAGGTGGTAGCGATGCGGTGACCAAGTACAATAAAGATCAGAAAAAGAAGAAGACTAAAAGTGAAGGAAATAATAAGACTAGTGGAAGTTGCACAGGAGGTGGTAATTTTAATCAGAAGAAGAGGTGGAATGACAACTCATCATCGGGGAGTCAGCAAGGAGGTCAGAAAAAGAGGATTAAAGAATGCCAGACCTGCGGGAAAGCTCATCTGGGGATTTGTATGAAAGGAAAGCGGGTGTGCTACAATTGCGGGCAGGAGGGCAACATAGCACCTAACTATCCTAACCCAAAGAAGGGTGCCTGCTTCACTTGTGGTTCAAAGGATCATTTGGCAAGAGACTGTCCTAAAAGGGATCTGGAGGGGCAGGATCAGGAGGAAACAAGGGAAATAGCAGTGGAAATGCCTTGACTATCCTTTGGACCAACAACCAACCAACCAAACCGCTAGTACTTTCAATATGACGATGCGAGGATGCGATTCGGTCTAAATGAAGTGGTGTCGGTATCATTAGATCAATAAAATTAATGCTTATGTATTATTTGATTTGGGTGCTACTTGTTCCTTTATATCAGATGACTTTGCTAAAATTTAGATTTGCCTAAGGATGAGTTGGATCACCCCATGAACATAGAAATTGCGAATATATAAATAATCCACATTGAAATACGTACATAAGAAGCTGTAGAGTGGATATTAAGGGTAATATCATGAATGTAGATCTTATCCCTATTTGACTTGGGGAATTTGGCGTTATCTTGGGAATGGGTGGTTATTCAATTATAGAAATTTGTAATTGATTGCCAAAAGAAGTGTATTAACCTTATAACTCCGTCAAAGGTTGTGTTTTATGGTAGCAAGTCGCCTAGACAAGCGAGTTATCTGACGATGTTGCAGGACAGGAAGTTGTTAAGGCAAGGTTGTGTAGGATATTTAGCTTACATAGTCGATAGTCGTAAAGAGAACCCGAAAGTAGAGGAGATACCGGTAGTGAGAGACTTCATCGATATCTTTCCAAACGATTTTCCAGGCCTTCCACCAAATATAGAAGTTGATTTCGTGATCTATTTGGCGCTAGGAACCGCTCCAATATCGAAGGTACCATACCGAATGGCACCAGTAGAGATGAAAGAATTAATGGTACAACTACAAGAATTACTGGACAAGAAGTACATTCAACCGAGCGTATCGCCGTGGGGAGCACCGGTGTTGTTTGTGAAGAAGAAGGATGAAGCGATGCGGCTCTGCATTGATTATAAAGAACTGAATAAGGTCACGATTAAGAATAGATATCCATTACCGAGGATCGATAATCTGTTTGATCAATTGAAGGGAGCGAAATACTTTTCCAAGATTGATTTGAGAAGTGGTTACTATCAATTGAAGGTGAGGCCAGAGGATGTACCGAAGACAGCGTTCAGAACACGATATGGTCACTACGAATTTTTGGTTATGTCGTTTGGTCAAACGAATTCTCCCGCAACATTTATGGGATTAATGAATGGTGTGTTCAAACCATTTTTGGACAAGTTCGTAGTGGTATTTATAGATGATATTTTAGTATACTCGAAAACCAAGGAAGAACATGAAGAGCATTTGAGATTAACGTTGGAAGTATTGAGGAGGGAGAAGTTGTATGCCAAGTTTTCGAAATGCGAATTTTGGATCGAGCGGGTGCAATTTCTTGGGCATGTGATCGATAAAAACGGAATTTCGGTAGATCCATCCAAAGTCGAAGCCGTGATTAACTGGGATCAGCCGAGGACGCCGTCGGAAGTACGAAGTTTTCTTAGATTGGTAGGATATTAAAGAAGGTTCATTCAAGACTTTTCCAAGATCGCAACTCCGTTAACGAATTTAACTCGAAAATCTGTGAAATTTGTTTGGACGGAGAAGTGTGAGGAAAGCTTTCAAGAATTGAAGAAGAGGTTGAGTACAACACCTGTGTTGTCTCTTCCGGACGATACAGGAAATTTTGTTGTTTATAGTGATGCATCGCATAAAGGACTTGGCTGCGTTGTGACGCTCCCAAAATTAGGTATACATCACCCATCTTGGGTCGCCAGATACATGGTACAGAATTCAAATACAACTTACTAATACAACTGTCGTGTACAATACGACAAAACATAAACTGTAAGTTTGAATACAAATATTGTCTACTAGAGAGTATACAAACTCAAAAGGAGTCCTCATTACAATTATTATCACACTATTTCACAGAATAGTGAGGACTACTAATGTTATCCTCTGGACCATCACTCAGTTCCCAGGCTCGTCCCGGCTATATTCTCATTTCACGAGAGAGCACGGTGAAAGAAAGGGTAAGCTCAACTAGCCCGATAAGAAATATCATGACTAAGATAATGCGAGAATAAATTATCATTAGTCTCCAACAATATTAAAGCGATAAAATATAATAGACATCAAGTTTAAGCTGTGGCGGAATAAGCAATCCATTAAAAAGTCAAGTAGAAAATAAAATCTACTATCTTTTATGATTTAAAGGTTTTTCATCTTTATTATTTGAGACTCGACTTAATAAATATTCCACATCATTGAATCACCCCTCCACTACTGACGAGGATATTCTTTAGTATCAACGACCATAATTATCCATGCACTACGGGCCAAGAATATTTGTGTATTCATTAATGGTCATGATCATGCCAACAACTGTCCATCAATGCACTACGGGCCAATGATGACTTTTTCCACATCATTTGTAACATTACGGTCATGATTACACCGAATAATCCTTGGTCATAATCATACCAAGTCCATCTATGCACTACAGGCCACAGATGACTTTCAACATAATATAAACATGAGGATGATGACAATGATATAAGAATTCAATAAAACAAGTTCAAGAATTAATTTATCTAGGAACTAATAACATCCAAATTGTCGGCGTGATCTTGCTTTGTAGAGTAAAATTCAAGAATGCTCGGAAGAATATTTCCATGAAAAGATCTTTGGATGAAAGCGTAAATATCAAGGATATTCCACTAATTTCATGCGGTATAGAAGTCAAAACTTTAACCATTTGAGTATAATAAAGAATGGAATAACAAAGAAATCACCATGCATGCGGCGGTGCCGCGTAGGCGGAGTTATTCAACAGAATACTAAATAACGGAACCGGTTAAAGCGAAATTATGCAGGCATGATGTTCCAACGAGAATAATAAAGAATGGAATAACAGCGAAATCACCATGCATGGGGTACTTAGCGTAGGCAGAGTTATTCCAACGAGAATACTAATAAGGGCGGAATCGAAGTCCGGCGTAAAGCGCATTGAACGAGGATATTCCAGCGGAGAATAATAATGAAGGCGGAACGAGTGCGGCGTAAAATGTCTGAGCGAGGATATTCTAACGAGAATAATAAAGGCGGAATCGGTCGGCATAAAGCGTCTGAACGAGGATATTCCAACGAATAATAATAAAGACGAGAATAATGAAGAATGTCACCAAGTACACGGCGATCAGCGTATCTTTGGTTATTCCGTGAGAATAATAAAGAATAGAATAACTGAAGTTCTCTTCATGAATACAAAAAAAAATAATATCCCTTACCGTAAAAGAAATGAATATAAGAGTAGTTAAGTAGCAAAAAACTTTTCTTATTTCTCTCTATAATTTTCTCTATCTAGAGTTTCAGTGAATTCGTAAGAAATAATGAAGGAATGAGCTTCTATTTATAGGAGAATGGAAAGGCCTTTGTTCAAGTCTGAAATAATTTTTGCGAATTATTTCTTCAATCAACTAACAACTAAGTCAAACAACTAACTTGATAAGATTTCAACAAAAATTAAAATATAATACATATATATAAACACATGTTTTCAATTTATATATATCAATATTATATATACCACTAGATTTTTATCCCCCATATCCAACATCAATCCCCACCCTCCCAAAAATCAATTTCACTACACTCTTACACATCACTATCACACTACCACTTTTCCACCATTTTCCACTCACACACACATCACACACCTATCACTTTCACATATCACTTTCTCCCACCATATACTCAATACATATATATACTTCCATACGTATACTCTTCCATTTCTAAAATTATTTTTCCAACACATATGGGCCCCACATGTGGCCCCCAGTGGGCCCCACCTTTAAATAATTTTCTATCGATTATTTTGAAAAATGGGTAAATAGGAATCCATAAAATAAGCAAACTTCATAAAAATCACCTTAATAATTTTAACAACATTTATCATCTTTATTACAATTCACAATATTAATCGATTGGTCGTTCCGGAAAGAGGGGCTTTCGATAAGGATTTCTCTCCTATTTGGCGCTTGATTAGGTGACCAAACCTCCTCCTTGTGAACTTCAGACATCGTTAATATTGCAAATAATAATATTAATAATTTTGTCGTCTCAATTATTAATTTTAACAATATAATAAATATCGACAATAATTGAATCAAATAACGTGAGATCTTATGCAACAATTACTATAGCAATAATTGAACAAAAGCTGAATGACTTCTCACGTAAGCATCGATAACCAATATGGTATTGTCTACTTATGCAACCACGCGTATTCTTCGTACTTTTCTTGCCGAGTAGTTCAACAGTATCAGCGGTAAAACTTACATCGTTATTTTTATAAAAATATTTTGTCATTTTCTCAATCAAACAATAATTACATTGTGGGGTCCACTAATGATTCTTGTGGTTATGCGAATATTCCCTGCTAAAATGAATATTCCCCGACCAATCGAATATAATATAACAACTTGCATACTATACAAAATTTATAAATATTACCCACAACTATAACATTATATCAATTTCACTCCATAATATTCAAAAATAACATATATAGAAAATTCATCTTTATTCAAAAAGTTAGGGTTTTTTACATGCGTGCTGATGCAAAACGGCGAAGTCATTGCGTATGCATCACGACAATTGAAGGATTACAAGAAGGGATATCCGACCCACGACTTGGAGTTAGCTGCAGTAGTTTTTGCTTTGAAAATTTGGAAGCACTATCTCTACGGGGAGAAATGTGAAATATATAAAGACCACAATAGTCTGAAATATATTTTTACACAGAAGGACTTGAATATGCGTCAAAGAAGGTGGTTGGAATTAATTAAGGACTACATTTGTGAGATTTTATACCATCAAGGGTAAGGCAAATGTCGATTCTTGGCGCCTTAAGTAGAAAGGGTCCGGGAGAAGTTGATGATGTTGACCGCTCAGGAGGAGCTAATTTCAGAAATGGAGAAACTGGAGTTGGAAGTGAAGTATCCTATGGAAATTGATGAGAAGCTATTTCAGATGCAATCTGGTACAACCCTACTTGATAAAGTTAAGGAGGCTCAACTTCAGGACGATGAATGCAAAAAGGTGATAAGGAAGATATCTGAAGGAACCGAACCAAGATTTAAGATGGATAAGGAAGGAATACTGAGATTTGAGAGCAGAATTTGGTTACCTTGATTGCACGGAGAGATTAAGGAAGGAATTTTGAGTGAGGCTCATGGCTCACGATATTCGATTCACCCTGGTAGTACCAAGATGTATCAAGATCTTCGACAACACTTCTGGTGGCCGAATTTGAAACGCGATGTTATAGAATGTGTTGCCAAGTGTCTGACCTGTCAGAAAGTGAAAGCAGAACATCAGAGACCGAGTGGATTGCTACAACCGTTGGAGATCCCAGAATGGAAATGGGAACATATTACGATGGACTTCGTGGTTGGCCTTCCAACTACTCAGAAAGGCTACGACGCAGTATTGGTGATCGTTGACCGACAGACAAAATCCGCACACTTCCTTCCGATAAAAATCAGATTCAACTTAGATCAGTTAGCAAGGTTATATGTAAAAGAGATTGCTTTGAGGCACGTAGTGCCAATTTCAATTGTTTTCGATAGGGATCCGCGCTTTACATTGAACTTCTGGAAATGTCTACAGGAATGCATGGGTATGCAATTGCGGATGAGTACGACATATCACCCTCAAACAGATGGACAGAGTGAAAGAACGATTCAGACCTTAGAAGATATGCTAAGAGCCTGTGTGATGGACTTTAAGGGAAATTGGGATAATCACCTACCGCTTGTAGAGTTTGGCTACAATAACAGTTACCACGTTAGTATTGGCATTCCACCTTATGAAGCATTATACGGTAGGAAATGCAGAACTCTGCTTTACTAGGATGCAGATGGCGAAAGACAATTGCTAGGCCCAGAATTGGTACAGCAGACAGCAGAAATAGTCAAAGTGATCTTAGTAGCAGCTCAAGATAGACAGAAGAAATACGCTGATCCACATCGTAAAAACGTTGAGTTTGAATCGGGTAGTTATGTGTTCTTAAAGGTCTCTCCATGGAAGGGAAAGATCAGGTTCGGGAAGAAAGGAAAATTAAGCCTAAGATTTATTGGACCATTTGAAGTACTTCGAAGAATAGGAGAAGTTGCGTATGAGGTAGCCCTACCTCCAACACTCGAGAATGTCCACAACGTCTTCCATGTTTCTGTTCTACTACCCTACAAAGCCGATTACAAGCATGTAATTGAATAAGAACCCCTACATTTTGAAAAAGACTTATCTTACGAAGAAATTCCTGTTCAAATTGTCGACCGAAAAGAACAAGTTCTCAGAAATAAAGTAATACCTTACATTAAGGTAATTTGGAGGAACCACAATATTTGAAGAAGCTACGTGGGAACTCAAAGAGAATATGATGAAGAATTACCCTCATTTATTTACTTAATTTATGTGTAAGCGATTCTGGGGACAGAATCTTTGTAAGGGGGGGGGGAGAATGTAACGGGTCGAATTTATTGAGTCGTAATTCTGGGGACAGAATCCTTTTAAGAGGGGAAAGATGTGACAAACGAGATTTTTGTAATTTAATTTTAATATTTATTGAATTAAATAAATATTTTTGATGATTTAATTATTAGATTAAATAATTAATTGATGAAGTTATGGTAGATTAATTTAATTATATGTGTTATATTTATAAAATTAATGTAGAGAATTTTGTTATTCAAAGTATGTAATTATGTGAGTTTATTAAATTAAAAGAAATATTTAATAAGCCTAATATTAATTTATAATTAATGAGAAAATTAATTATATGATTATGTGAATTAATGAGAAATTATTATATTTTATTCAAATTAAATTAAATAATATATTTGAGTTATTGTATAATTGGGTGTGACACGATTTAAACTATAGTATAAGAGAATCATTAAAATAAATAGTTGTGAAACCTATTCTTGCCAGCCAAACAAGGCCCTAAGGGGAGTTGATAGCAGTTACCCATGATTGGGTAACTGACCATAATGCGCGTCAGTTTGCTTGTTTAATATACGTATTCTAATTTCTAAGTCTAGCAAAGAAAAAGAGTTTGAGAAATTCACAGAGAGAATTTAGAATTTTTCAGAGTAAAAGAGAAGGTTTGTGAGAGATTGTAAGTTGTGATCAACCTTGTGTAATCCAAACAGAGTAATCAAGGTAATCTCTTCTTCCCAAATTTTAAATTACGTCATTTAAGTTTTCATAAAATGGCTTCACGTTTTGTTAAAAACTCTGTGAATGGGGAAACAGTATGATTATAGGTTTGCGTAGTGTTAAGATGTATCATATCGTATTTGATTATATATATGTTATACAAACCATATCATCAGTTTCATAATTACAACGTATGTTATGGCCTCAAAATTTACAGAGTATGGAATATGGCCATATGGCCCTTATACGTGATTTTAATATGTCAAACATAAATTGCTTTGTAAAATTTTCTCTTGTATATAATTATGCATGTTAAAACGAAGTGAACAAAACTTGAATGGTTGGATTTGGTGTTATAACAAATCTGTGGCATTTAAATTTTATGATTTATGTTCAAAACCTTCAAGAACATCAAGAACAGTGAAATTTACATATTTTAACTCTATAATAATGTGTTTTAATGGGTTAAAATCATTTTATAAATGTTGGGTAATGATTATGGATGAATTCTAGCATGTGGGTATGTTAAATTTGTGAAATTAATGATCATGTAGTGTTTATTTCGCTGAACTCTATGTTCTTCGCGAACTAAAATTTCAAAATCTGGAGTTTAATGTCATGCAATTGCCAATTTCAGGCGAAGTCTAGCACCATGCATGCTTAAAATCCCATGATGCGCAAAGCCTCCTCCATGTATACATACCACAAATATAACGCCTTCTTGTGCATGCCGCCACTTAGCAGAATGGCCCAGAAATGAGTTTTAAAAATGTTTAAGTTTAGCAATGTGTTATTAACTTAATCTAATGAACATAAAAATATGTTAAAAGTATAGTGAAATGTTAAAACAGATTATTAACATGTCAATAACATAGTTGCATGTGGATTGAATTATTGAGTTCATAATGAGCTTATTATTCGTGAAATGTTATTACGTGACAATAAGTGTGATAATTTGACTAAGTATAGTCATAACCAAAGTTTAGACAAGAGAATGAACTTGTGATGACTAGTTACATTATAATTAACTATAGTTGTGAATGTAAATGATATGTAGGATTAAATTCGAGGAACGTGTTTAATTAACGTGTAATCTACGCACGAGGCAAGTTTCCTAACCCTACTTGTTATCATTATTCAAGTCATTCTCATTATTATTAATCAAGTTCAATTGTTATATTAAAGATTAATTATATTTTCAAAGTATGATTCTGTTATACAATAATTGTTCTATTGTATACATATTGAGATTATTATTCTATTTAATTACCATTTATTGTTGAACCTGGTTAGACTAGTGAACCCTCATTTGATTCAACTAGTCCATAGTTGATGGAAGTTCTAAATTTCAGAACCCTTATTGATTTATCCAAACCAAACTTCCTTTGGTGCGGAGTCTAATGTCAAACTGAGATGAACAACTCTGTATAGGGATTACTTATGCGTTATCGTTAAGATATTGTGCACAGTATGGTACTAAGGGCTGATCCCCCTAAGTACGAGTAGAAGAGTCCATAGTCTTATGAATGTTAAAGGTTTCAAGTATAACCCTTGATAACCTAGGACATAGTTTAAGGTCTTATGACCCTCGGAAATCTTTTGAATTCTTGTTATTCATTCTTGATTCAAAAGTCGAGCTTTTATTTCAGAAGTCTTTGATTCACTCGCATGTTATTATATATTGTTATTTCATTTTTATACTTGTGAGTAATTATGTTCACTCTTGCGTAATAATAACATTGCAGTTAAGAACGAAAGGTACGATGAGCCTTCTACTAGCAAAGGCAAAGGCAAAGCTAATAAGTGATGAAGACTTATTATTAAATTTTTAGAATGTTATTGTAAAGACTTGATGTTGTTTAAGACTTATTTGTTTATATTCCGCACAGATGTTTAAGGTTAGTTTGACCTAGGATTGTATTTATTATTCAGATGTTGTAACTCCATAAGGGGAGGATTTTATTTCTATCTAGTGCATGGTTTGGATTTATTATGGGTAGATAGATAGATGATATTTGTATAGTGAACACCAAATCCCATGGAATTTAAGTACCCGGATTTGGGGGTGTCACAATACCTTCATCTACACCTCCATTTTTAATTTAGTCATGCAAGTATTATCAATCTTTTACCACCTCCGCTAATAGTACATGAATGTGAATCAATAGTACACACATGTGAACAAATAGTTATAAACATGTGAAATAATAGCAATTAATTGCTCATTTATCCGATTAATTATCCGATTAGTCAATATAACCTCCAAACATCAATTATTATCGAAATAAATGTCATTTTCCACTAACACTAATAATCCCAACACAATGGAACTATCAATTTCATCTTTAATCAACACGGACTTATTCATCATTAATATTATAACTTATAATATTTAACAACCAGGTCGTTCCCAGGAAAGAGGGGGCTTTTCGATAAGGATTTCTCCTTATTGGCGCGCAATTAAGTGACCAAACCTCTCCTTGACAGAACTTCTAGACATTTTCAATATTGCAAATAATAATATGAATAACTTTGCCGTCTCAATTATTAATTTAATAATAATAAATATTATGCAGATGATATTGTGACAATAATTGAATCAATAATATGAGAGATATGATGCGACAATTACTATAGCAATAATTGAGTATAACAGAGTGACTTCTCACGTAAGCATCAATAATCAATACCGTGTGCTACTATACAACCGCGCCATTCATCGCGTATTTTTTACCACCAGGTAGTTCAACGGTTTAACGGTAAAACTTTCGCCGTTATTTTTATAAAAAGATAATTTTGTCGTTTTCTAACTACGACAATACTTCCGTTGTGGGGTCCATCAATGATTGTGTCATCGTATGAATATTCCCTGTTAAAACTAATATTCCCCGACCAATCGAATATTATATAACCACTTGCTTACTTTGCAAAATTTGTAAATAATACCCACAACTATAACATTATATCAAGTCCACACCATAATATTCAAAAATATATTTTGAGAAAAATTAATCTTTATTCATAAAAGTTGGGGTCTTTCAACCTCCCCTTATTATGAATATTTGTCCTCGAAATTAGGGTGCATACATGTTATGTCGAAGAGGTGAGGATACCTTGACTTTATTTCAGATTCTAACTCCCAGGTCATTTCCTCAACATCGTGGTTTATCCACAAAACTTTGACTTGAGGTATAACCTTGGAGCGTAGAATATGATCCTTCTTATCCAAGATTTTAACAGGTACCTCTTCATACGTTAAATCTTTCTCTATCTCATCTGGTTCTAATTCAATAATGTGGTTCGGGTCTTTCACATATTTACGTAACATAGATATGTGAGAAACGTTATGAACATGAGACATACTTGGCGGTAAGGCTAGTCTATAGGCCACAGTCCCTACTCGATTGAGGATTAAAAATGGGCCAATGAATCGAGGATTGAGCTTCCCTCTCTTTCCAAATCTCGTAACTCCTTTCCATGGAGCAACACGTAACAACACATGATCTCCAATATTGAATTCCACGTCTTTTCGATGAAGATCAACATAACTCTTTTGTCGATCTTGTGAGGTTTTTATACGTTGTCGGATCATTTGAATCTTTTCCGTTGTCATACATACCAACTCTAGTCCCAACAATGTTGCTTTACCCACCTCATCCCAGCATACTGGAGAACGACACTTTCTTCCATACAACGCCTCAAATGGAGTCATGCCAATACTTGATTGATAATTGTTGTTGTAGGAAAACTCCACCAATGGTAAGAATTTGTCCCAACTTCCTTTGAAGTCAAGGACACAAAGTCTTAATAAATCTTCAAGAGTTTGAATAGTCCTCTCCAACTGCCCATCCATTTGAGGATGATATGCCGAACTAAATCGTAAATCCGTGCCCATAGCTTTTTGCAAACTAACCCAAAATCTTGAAGTGAATATTGGGTCTCGATCAGAAACTATGGATACTGGAATACCATACAATCTTAGAATCTCGTTTATGTACATACTAGCAAGACGTTCAAGTGTATAAGTTTCTCGTATTGGTAAGAAATGAGCAGACTTGGTCAATCTATCAAAAATGACCCAAATCGCATCTATGCCTTGAGAAACCTTAGGAAGACCGGTAACGAAATCCATGGTAATGTGCTTCCACTTCCACTCTGGAATTTCAAGTGTTTGTAGTGGACCTTTTGTCACTTGATGCTCTGCCTTGACTCGTTGACAAGTTAGACACCTTGAGATAAACCCCGCTATCTCTCTCTTCATATTGTTCCACCAACATGTATGTCGAAGATCACGATACATTTTGGTACTCCCATGATGGATTGCAAACGGTGTGTTGTGCGCCTCCATCATGATTTTATACTTTAAGTCAGAATCATTAGGAACACAAAGTCTAGAGTTGACTCAAAGTATTCCCTTCTTCATCGATTCTTGCTTCCGAGATAGCACCTTCTTGCACTTTCTTCTTCATACGCGTCAGCTCCAGGTCTGTAGCTTGAGGAGCTTTAACTTTATCGATTAAAGTCGGTTCTACTCGTATATTCGCCATCATCACATCGGTCCCTGGAGTCTTTAACTCTATCTCCATCCTTTGTAAGTCATATAAAATGGGCCTTTACATTGACAATAATGCACTCATACCCGCATATGATCTTCTACTCAATGCATCAGCTACTACGTTCACTTTTCCAGGATGGTATTGAATGGTATGATCGTAATCTTTCAATAGCTCAAGCCATCGTCGTTGCCTCATGTTGAGTTCCTTTTGAGTGAAGAAATATTAGAGGCTTTTATGATCTGTATAGATCTCCACCTTCTCTCAATACAGGTAATGCCTCCAAATCTTAAGCGCAAAAACGACAGCTGCAAACTCTAGATCATGAGTAGGATAATTCCTCTCATATTCTTTGAGTTGTCGTAAGGCATAGGCTATGACTTTCCCATGTTGCATGAGAACACATCCTAACCCTTTGCCTGAAGCATCACTGTAGATGAGAAATCCCTCCGAGCCAGATGGTATTGTCAGAATAGGTGCTGAAATAAGCCTCCTCTTGAGTTCTTGAAAACTCTTCTCACATTCCTCGCTCCAACCGAACTTTGTATCTTTCCGAGTCAGCTGAGTTAATGGAGTATCGATTCGAGAAAACCCTTCTACGAATCTCCGATAATAACCAGCTAAGCCGAGAAAGCTACGTACTTCGGTCACTGATTTAGGTTGCTCCCAGCTTTGAATAGCTTCAATCTTTGACGGGTCAACAGATATTCCATGATTTGATACTACGTGCTCAAGGAATGCTACTTCCTCAAGCCAGAACTCGCATTTCTTCAACTTGGCATAAAGTTTGTTTTCACGAAGCTTTTGGAGTATCAGCTTCAAGTGTTGCTCATGATCTTCACGGCTTTTGGAATATATAAGGATGTCATCAATAAAGACGACCACAAAGTGATCCAAATATTCCTTGAATACTCGGTTCATCATATCCATGAAGGCAGCAGGAGCATTAGTCAATCCAAAAGACATGACTAGGAATTCGTAATGCCCGTACCGAGTTCTAAAAGTCATCTTTGAAATGTCATCGGTTCTAATCTTTAACTGATGATATCCGGAATGAAGATCGATCTTTGAAAAGAATTTGGCTCCTTGTAACTGGTCAAATAGGTCATCAATGCGAGTTAACGGGTACCTATTTTTGATGTCGACATGCTTCAACTCCCGATAATCAATACAAAGTCACATACTTCCATCTTTCTTCTTCACGAATAGAACAGGAGCACCCCAAGGAGACGTACTAGGACGAATGAAACCGATGTCTAACAATTCATGTAGTTGGGTTTTTAACTCCTGAAGTTTAATAGGAGCCATTCGATATGGGGCTTTGGAAATTGGTTTTGTACCAGATTCAAGGTCAATACCAAACTCAATTTCATGCTCTGGGGGTAGGCCAGGAAGTTCTTTAGGGAATACATCAGGAAATTTATTAACAATAGAAATATCATTCAACTCTGACGTATTTTTGTTTAAATCTGTGACATGAGCTAAGAAAGGTTGACATCCGTTTTTCAATAAACGAATAGCTTTATGGCTTGAGATGACCGTGATTGATTTTAATGGTTTGGTCGCTTGAATTCGCATAATAGGTTGATTAGGAATATGAAAGCTAACAACCTTACAAAAACAATCAATTTTAGCATGATGAGTAGTTAACCAATCAATCCCTAGAATCACGTCAAATAGTAGTATTTTTAAGGAGATAAGATCGACAGGTAACGTGAGGTTACCGATTTGAATCAAATAAGACTTATAAACAGTGGGTTTAATGAAGGTTTGTCCCAACGAAGTTTCAACAGATAAGTTAAAGTCAAATTTCTTTGGAGTCAAATTTAAACGTTGAGCGTAAGTAGGAGAAATAAAAGAATGGGTAGAACCGGTATCAAATAAGTTGCAATGGTTGTTAAAAGGGAGCTTTTAGGCCTAATTTGGCGTTCTGCTGTGTTCATTCGCGAACTACAGAAACTGTTACTAGGTACCCTTAACCCGGCGGGAGTTACCAATGTAATAATGATGCCCTGGCAGGGGTAGTGGAGTTGGGACAGTTTGGTTTTAGTTGTGTGCAGTTTATTATATGTGAGTCTAACCTAATCTAAAGAACATAATAACATGTTGAACATGTAATAAGATGTTATAAGAGGTTGTTAAGGTGTATATGTTGACATGGTATGATAATTTAATAAGTTGTAACTGTGACATCCCCAAAATAGGTATACATCACCCATCTTGAGTCGCCAAATACATGGTACAAAATTCAAATACAACTTAATTATACAACAGTCGTGTAAAATACGACAAAACATAATCTAAGAGTTTTAATAAGAATATTGTCATCTAGACAATATCCACACTCAATGGAGTCCTCATTACATTTATTATCACACTATTTTATAGAATAGTGAGGACTACTAAAACAACCATCTGGACCATCAATCCATTCCCCGACTCGTCTCAACTATATTATCATTTCCTGAAGAGAACAGCGAAAGAAAGGGTGAGCTCAACTAGCCCAATAAGAAATATTATGACTAAGATAATTCAGAATAATTTATCATTAGCCTTCAACAGTGTTAAACTGATAAAATATAACAAACATCAAGTTTAACTACAGCGGAACAAGCAATCCATTAGAAGTGTCAAGTAGAGAATAAAATCTACTATCTTCTATGATTTAAAAGGTTTTTCATCACTTTTATATTTGAGACTCAACAATAAATAAACCACATCATCCCCTTTTCTGACGAGGATATTCATTAGTATCACGACCATAATTATCCATGCCCTACGGGCCAAGGATATTCGTGTATTCATCAATGGTCATGATCATGCCAACAACTGTCCATCAATGCACTACGGCCAATGAGGACTTTTACCACATCATTTGTAACATTACGATCATGATTATACCAAATAACCCCTGGTCATAATCATACCAAGTCCATCTATGCACTACAAGCCACAGATGACTTTCAACATATTATAAACATGAAGATGATGACAATGATATAAGAATTCAATAAAACAAGTTCAAGGATAAATTTTTAAAGATTTATAATTTAATTTATCTAGAAATCAATAACGTCCAAACTGTCAACATGATACTGTTTTGTAGAGTAAAATTCAAGAATGCTTAGAAGAATATTTCCATGAAAAGGTACTGGATGAAGCGCAAATATCGAGGATATTCTACTAATTTCATGGAGTATAGAAGCCATAACTTTAACCAACTGAGTATAATAGAATATATGAAACTTTAAATGGATTTTTGCACGCCATGCGGTAATCCACGTAGACAGATCATTTCCACAATTTAATAAGGAATGAATACAAAGGATCATTCATCATGCATGCGGTAGTCCACACAGACAGATTATTCCAACTGAATAATAAAAAATAGAATAACAGAAGAATTCACCATACACGCGATAGACCGCACAGACATGTTATTCCAACAGAATAATAAAGAATGGAATAACAAAAGAATTCACCAGGCATGCGATAGACCGCACAGATAGGTTATTCCAACAAAATAATAAAGAATGGAATAACAAAAGAATTCACCAGGAATGCGATAGACCGCACAGACAAGTTATTCCAATAGAATAATAAAGAATGGAATAACAACCCTTACGAGTATTGAAAGTAAATAACTCTCTTCATGAATACGAAAGAAATAATACCTCTTACCTTAGAAGAAACTGGATACTGGAAGAGTGAGGTAATAGACTTCTCTTCTTCTTTCTCTCTATAATTTCTCTCTATAATATTTTCTTTTGTGAGACTTAGTGAGTTGATGAGAATGAAAGAAGAATGAGCTTCTATTTATAGGAAAATATAGTTTCGATAATTGCACATTTTGGGGCTCAAAATATTATAGTATAATACCTTCCTCTTTTTCTTCATTTTTAATTTAGTCCAACAAGTATTATCAAACTTGCACCACCTCCCCTAATAGTAAATAATGTGAATTAATAGTTCATTCATGTGACTTAATAGTATAATCATGTGAAAAAACTAATTACATAGTACATGTGACTACCCCAAATCCAGGTACTTGAAACCCGAACTCGATGCTTCACGATACCATTTCTATAAGCTGAATAATGCAATAATAATATTACATTCAAACTTAATTTACATACATCAAAGTTTACTTCCCAGGTACGAGACCTTCAAATACATTCCATACCATACCTGAACAGATACCAATAATAACTATAACCATTAACTCATAATATAAATCATTTGAAACGACTTCCCTTTTTCCCTTGTTCGTGTACTCGAGCCTTCTTGTTGCTCATGCATAATCGAAAATATTTAATTTAAGCAAGGGTGAACATTTGAGTGCCCGACAAGTAATAGCAATTATATATATATAATTTGAAAGAATATAAGTATTCTTCTTACATAACACTTCTACACAATGAATTGAAAGTTGTGAAGTAATCATCTTGATAAAAATTCACATAACAACTCTCTTTTAATTTCTTTAAATTTGGCTCGCTCTACCCTTGAATAGGGTTTAAGAAACATACTATGAACATTCTTTTCATTTTGAAAAGGTTTAGCGAAATCCATTCGCAAACCATCGGAACTTATGGGCACGAGGGTGATCGACCAGATTGTACCTTGTATTGATCAATACTACATAACTTGAGCGAAATTCATCGCTCACTCTATCCGCTTGGCGCAAAAATTTCCCATATAGGGATGTTCATACATATACGGTTCCAAATCAGAAGGTTTTAATCTTGCTTTCAACAATAATATGTAATTCGACATATATATACGGGTAATTGACAAAGGTGTATCAACATGTGAATAAATGCCATGATTATCCAAGTGGGGACACTTGTATAACCATTTATAGAAATCAATGAATGAATATATATACGAGCTAACATGTCGATAATCAAAGAGTACATAAATGCATGCGAGGATAGAATAATTCAAACTTCTTACTCATGTCCATTGCATAAAGGAAGTGCAAAGGTAGGATACTTGCACGATTAACGATTACAAATCTCAACTTAGGTTTTATCTCTTTATCACAACCTATCAATAATCGGATCATTCGTTCGATTAGAACAATATATCTTAACACATACCTATCATCTATTACATTAAATACATAGTCTAATCACATAATCACGGTGATCATACTTTTAGTTCCTATTCTATACTTGAAATATTTTTATACATTTTCAAATATCTCATCCATGCTCTTCTGAGTAGCCTTTTCTTTCTTTTTTTATAAGATTCGACATTTGTTGCGCGTCTTCAAGCTGACTTTATTGGGTAAATCTTGAGTCTAAGACTCTTATTCTATACCTCAACATCGTAAATATCGGACATCTTATTTTTAATCATTTTGAAATTTCCGAAATTGAAAAGTTTAAAATAATTCAAATCATCACTAAAGAGCCTATAGTGATATAAGCACATTACTATAGGTGGTCTTCTTCAAATTCGAACTTCATAATCGGTTCTCAAGTCAGCTAGTTTGGTCGACTATAACTTTCAAATATCAGAATCATAATTAAATGATTTAAACATTAAACAATTCCATTATCATTAATAGTTTAATTAATAATAAACTATTAATGAAACCATTGCCAAAATATAAAAGTTATTTATAATAACTCAAACTATTTTTAAAACATTTATATTACCCTTAAATGATTTTTAAAACAATAAAAATTATTTTAAATAATTACCATTAATATTTAAATATTAATGTACTATTTATCCAAATATTAAAAGTCATTAATTATAACTTAAAATATTTTTAAATCCTTAAGTCTTTAAATGGTTTTAAATAAATAAAATCATTTTAAACTATTTATTTAATAATAATTATTAAATAAACTAAATATCATTAACATTATCTTAATATCATTAATATTTAATTATTAATGAAATTATCATTTAAATATTAAAAGTTATATTTTATAACTTAAAATATTTTTAAATACCTTATTTTCATTTAAAATAATTTTATAATATTAAAATTATTTTTAAACTAAATTATTTAATATAATCATTAAATAACTTTAATATCATTAATAATAATTAATTAATGAAATTCATCATAAAATATTAAAAGTCATCACAAATAACTTATTTACATAATCAATTCCAAGCCAAAATAAACATAGTAAACTAACTAGTTTATTAACAACACTAACTAAACTTCAAAAAATTCAAACTTAACTAACAATTAAAAACAATAACATTACAAAAATTAAATAAAAATATTAGAAAATACGAATTCCACAAACTGAATACGTACTTCCACGCCAAAATTTAACTAAGGAGATCTTTATAAAATGTCCTCCCACAACAAAGCCTTTCTCAAAAATTGGAGGTCTTATTGTTGGTAAATGAAACTATGGTCAAGCCCTTCTATTTATAGGTTTAGAAAATGGTGAAGTTCTCAATTTAGTCGATGTGGGACTTGGTTTAAACTAATCTTTCAATAGCTCACTTTGCGATTTTCTCACGCCTTGCTCATCTATCAGAAAATTTCCAACTTTGGATATGTTATACATGGTATACCAGAGTATTTTTAAAAAATATAACCCAATAATTTCTGACCTCTTAGGAAGCCTAAAACAGACCTCAAAAATGTCCACTCATAACTGCTTTTTATCTATTTTCAGATTTACCCTCTTTCGCTAAAACAGTCATAACTCTTTCGTTTTAAAACATTTTTAGACGATTCTTGAGCCCACGTGAAGCTATCTTCCGAGACTACAACTCTTTCCTACTGACTTATTTCCAAATTCCGAACACATCAGCCCAGAAATTTCGTTCAAGTGGACTTCACCGCACTTGTTGGACAGTTTTGACACTACTACTTTGAAATGTCATAACTCTCTCCTCCGATATCGGATTTAGTCCGTTTCGGAGTCTATGGAAAGCTTATTCAGTGTAATACAACATATCAAAAGGCAAGACCTTTTAAAGCACAAAAAGTGGACGAGAATGCCCCCATTACAGACTGCTCAAAAACAGTTTATCATGATCGGTCAACCATGTTTGACCATCTATAACTTCTAATCTATACATGATATGGACTTGATTCTTTTTGCAGATTAAAGACCACATATCAGGCTACACATAACAACTTTTAAAGAACAAAACTCATGATCGAGCAAAAGAGTTATGGCCTCGACATTTGGTGAAAAATAATGTAAATTGCTTTTTCCAACTTGCTTAAATCTTCAAATTCGTGCACTTTGATGTTATGGGTCTTTGATTTATCACCCCATATCATCAATTAACATCATATTACACAACTTTAAACAATCAATTGCATCAAATAACATCGAATCAAAGAATTTCTAGGTTTAGTGTTCTTATACCCTTTTTGCCAAAAATTCTTGATTCTTGCTTCTGATTTGTTATGGGAGATGGTTGGGCTTTGTTTAAGAGTGTATGGGCAATCTTGTACAAGGCAATTAAATGTAATATTTAATCACTAAATTTAATTCTTATAATTTACCAATTAACTTCTATCCTTTGGTAAATTAAAACACTTATACAATAACATCGAAATTAAACCCGGTAATTAAAATTAGGTTTTCTATAGAAAATTTAAGATTCTATAATTAGGGTTTCTCAACATCATCAATTAGGGTTTCTAATTGACCATTAGTGGTTCTTTAATTATCTGTGTATGTTACTAACACAGTTGTTACGATTTCTAATTTCAACCGGTTAGGGTTATAATAATTGGGTTTGTCCTAATTATCGACGCATAACAATGATAATTAGGGTTTCTTCTAATTACCGATATTCTAATACACAGTAACTTCATATACACAGTCACTACTCAGAAATATCTCATAACTGAGTTTAATAATTAGGGTTTCACAGACGGTAATATCTTTATGACCTAATTGACGGTCGTTCTTTCAATATTATCATCACACATACCCAGTACATAATTATGGTAATGTAAAATCATTATATAAATAATATAATATTATTATTCTCATCTCTTGATCACAATCCCAATCCAGGTTTGGATCTCATGTATCGACTTATTCTTCGTATATGATGATCAATAATCAAGTTAAAATAATTAACTTAAATATTACGAACAATTCATATAATAAAATATTTATTATATAAATCTAATTATCACTTCATATATTATTTCCAATCATGTTTTCATGGAAAATAATTAATAAAAACATTTAAACTTACGTAAATTTATTACCATATAATTTGTGGTAATTAATAATTCCAAAATTCTTTCTAATTTTTCAAGCAATAAATGTATTCGCATTTATCGTTCACTTTACTTGACACTTAGTCTCGTCATTAAATAAATAAAAAAAATTTATATGCAAAATTTCTTATTTATTTTATCTAAAAAATCTCGGGTCACTACATTCACCCTCCCTTATAAGGATTCCGTCCCCAGAATCACCGCTTTAAAAACTCATATGCAGAAGGGTACATAGCATATAATCATTGTACGTAGATCTCGATCATACTTGATCGAACTGATCTTTAATTATTCTTCATAACACTTGTCTATCTGATTAAACAGAAATTTGATTCTAATAGAACTCAAATTCCTCCTTCAAAATTTCTTTTCCTTTTCTCACCTCTATTTCCACTATTACCTTCTACCTTTATAGATCCTTCTGCCTTGCTTCTGTTCCTCTTCTCCTTGTTGTAGAGACTCAAGGTCTCACTTCCTTGTTCAGCTATAATAGCTTTCTCCATAAGTGCTGCAAAAGTATTGAGTTGCAATACTGCCACTTTATTGTAGAGCCAGTGATTTAAGTCCAGCTCAAATCTCCTAGCCTCTGTATCCACTTGATGTGGAGCAAACCTAGCCAACTCATTAAATTTTGCGGCATACTCCGCAATAGTCATGTTATCCTGCTTTAACTCCAGGAATTTCACCTCCATTCTAGACTGCATACTAACAGAGAGATAGTTTTCAAAAAAAAATAAATCCTTAAACCTATCCCAAGTAATTTCTTCTTCTCCTGCCCGAGTCTTATTTGCCTACCACCAAAAGTTAGCTTCCCTTTTCATCATATAAGTGGCAAAAGCGGTCTTTTGCCCCTCATCTACTCTAGCGATTACGAATGCCTTTTCTATCTCGTTCACCCAAGTCTGGGCTTCTATAGGTCGGTGATCACGAACTCGTGGTCCTACTGACTTTGAAGTCTTTGAATTTTGCCAAGCGATTATGCTGGTTTGGTTTCTATGAATCGGTGTTCCTCACGCATAGCTTTGAGCTACCATGTTTGCAAAGTTTTGCATCAGTTCTCGCTGTCGTTTCCCAGCATTAGTAGATTCTTCTATCCTTTGGTTTCGAGTTTGACGTTTTTGGCGGCATTATCTGGTTAAATAAAACCATAAATTATACCCTTACATTTTAAACCTTATTGCATAAGATTAATGTATTAAACTCGTTTCATTTCTCAAACTTAGATTCATATTCATTTATCGAATATTTACATAGCACATCCTGCTTTAATCAACAGCTATCCCTTTGTGACTATGAAAGTCGGGATTTAAAATATTAACCAACATAAAAGTTGAAAATAGTTCATTACTTATCACACATATTACATACATAACCCATACTACTTATTTACCAAGCCTTTTTCTAGGACATTCATTCGCTCGATGTCCTTCCATCCCACAATTAAAACATCCACCTTTCTTATAGTCGGGGCAACGAGGAGAGGTATGTCCTTCACGGCAGCAAATATAACATATCTTCTTCCCTTTTTTCTTATCAGGTTTTCCTAAGTCGGGATCTTCTATCTATCTATCTTTTTCTTTTTTTTTTTTTTTTTTACCTCTTGAATGCATACGATGTGTGGCTTGAGGCTCCATCCGTTAATTTGGATTTTGAGCTTATCCCGCTTCTTCCATTGTTTCCATTAACGCTGACGCAACAACTTTTCTATCTCCCACACCCTTTCCAATGAAGAAACCTTGTTCTCTCGGATCTCGCACCTCCGTTGATGCTTGGCGGCTTCAACTTTAGTGTCGAATCACTATCTCGTCAAATCCAACATTTCGGATTTGATGCTACGTTTTCCACGATAGCCACCTCGTCCGATTTGGGTTCTGGTGAGCTTTATTTCAAATTTGTTGGCCTCGATATTAACTCGGGGTATGGATCCGATCCTTCTTATTCCACATATCTTTCTCACCGGACATCTACATACATAAGTTACCACGATTAACATATAGTATATATACACAAAGAATCAAGAGTTTATATCGTTGTCTCTTATTTTGATTGACGATAAATTTATTCAATTCTCATCAACGCCTATCTCTCTGCCGAAAGGCGCTCCATCCACTCTGCATCGAATCGCATGAAGGTGATGACTAAAGCACAGTCCAAGGTATATATCCGGTGTCTTTGGCTTCTATTTCAACCTTCAATTGTCTTATCTGAATATCTCCCTCCGCTCCAACCTCCCTCATAACTCTGGCTTAACTCTATTTGTGCTTACAACATTCACACATATCATCACATGCTACCCAATACGCCTCTCACAAGAGTAAAAGTTTTCAAATTGTGCTGAGGGGTCATATAGACCATGAACACATAGTTTTAACGGTATTCATACCGCAAAACAAAACATTACCTAGTATGTTTACAATCACAAAGAAGGTAAACTACTATTAATAGTACTTTAGGTGATTAGCCTATTGTACCCCTACGTCATGCATAACGTATTAATCATGCCTAGCGAATATTTACGCTATTAGATTGGATTATTTTATCCAAACAACATTGTTCACCTCAGTCTTATCATAGGATTCCGCACCAAAACAATTTGGTTCGGGAAATTTCTTTCAATGAACACTTAGAGTTTTCATAAACATTAGTCTAGCTGATTCAAATAGCATAGACTCATATCAATAATTCAATTCAATCGAATTATTTAGATGTAGCCAAACCCCGTTGGCAAATTAAACTTTTTGAAAACATTTTCGAGAATGACGTCATGATGTCGTACTGTATTAACAATCCGTTGAGGATGCCGTCATTGTATGACTTTGTCATAACACATCATACAATAGTGGAACAGCGACTTCAGGTCAAATTCACACTAAGTATTCCTGTATTTACAACTCCATCACATTTTTATCATCTCTGCACCAGGTTACATGGTACATGAGTGATAATTAAAAACAAATTTTGATATTTCAAATCATTTGCGTCTAGCCGAAATAAGTAGCATAGACCGTACTTTAAACCGTTTCAAAAATGGTTACGAGTCTACATTTTTAAAAAAAAACACATAGTGCATATTTAGCTTGATGTAAAAATTTTGAAGTTTAGCATAGCGCTAGGAGTTTAGGAAAACCTAACACCTTCACTAAAAATCATTTACTTAACAATCTATCTGTTCCTGTAATCCATAACACTTCATTCACACAAAACTATACCCAGTTCATCAAACCACACTTATTAGTTCATAAATTGCCACAATCATATGAGTTTAAGAACTTATCCTAGTCAGACCTTTGGCGTCCATTCGCTGAGGGGTTCATAAACATTTCATATAATTATGAGTCAAGAATGTCTCATAAGTATGAGTTTTAAGAACTCGTACTTAATCTTATATTATCTATCTATGACCTATCTACCTGTTATACACCTGAGAATGGAGTCATCCTCTTAATGTGCATATAACAAATAGCGCGACACAGACATTTCAATGATTATCAGTGCTAGAAACTAAATGGTTTTTACACCAAGTACAATTCAGCTCCCATACGAAGAATCATACAACTCAGCTGCCGACATGAGTCCTCAATTGAATCCCCATCTAACACTAACCCCATTCTCCATACGAATTTAATTCGTATTTATAATCTTTACGGATCTGTACCAATTCATAGCATAAATCATACTACGGCAATCTTGTTGTAAACTTTCCAATCATCGATTGATTCTTTTTTTCATGTCATAGCCTTATCGGATCGGAATGATCTCATCATTATATATTACGATTGGTTCTATATCTTGATCATTTTATTTTACGATCTCTCATAACTGCACTTTCAGTCTTTTAGACTTAATCTATTCCCCACTACTGTTTAACTTTATTATCAGAGTTAGGGAACTCTGTGTCTTTACACTCGCCGAGATTCATCTTTGAATCTTATCGACCAACTAACTCAATATGAGTTAGAACTTATCCTAATCATTGCGGTTATTAGTCTTAGGTATTCCTACCTAAGCTTCATAACCAACAGCTTTGATACCAACTTGTGACTACCCCAAATCCAGGTACTTGAAACCCGAACTCGGTGCTTCACGATACCATTTCTATAAGCTGAATAATGCAATAATAATATTACATTCAAACTTAATTTACATACATCAAAGTTTACTTCCAGTGCTGAGACCTTCAAATACATTCCATACCATATACGAGCAGATACCAATACTAACTATAACCATTAACTCATAATATAACTCATTCGAACGACTTCCCTTTTCCCTTGTTCGTGCCTGAGCCTTCTTGTTGCTCATGCATAACAGAAAACATTTAATTTAAGCAAGGGTGAGCATTTGAGTGCCCAACAAGTAATCTCAATTATATATATAAGCTGAAAGAATATAAGTATTCTTCTTACATAACACTTCTACAATGAATTGAAAGTTGTGAAGTAATCATCTTGATAAAAATTCACATAACAACTCTCTTTTAATTTCTTTAAATTTGGCTCTGGCTCTACCCTTGAATAGGGTTTAAGAAACATACTATGAACATTCTTTTCATTTTGAAAAGGTTTAGCGAAATCCATTCGCAAACCGTCACAACTTCTGGACACCGGAGGGTGATCGGCCCATTGTACCTTGTATTGATCAATACTACATAACTGAACGAAATTCATCACTCACTCTATCCGCCTTGGCGCAAAAATTTCCCATATAGGGATGTTCATACATATCCGGTTCCAAATCAGAAGGTTTTAATCTTGCTCAACAATAATATGTAATCGACATATATATACGGGTAATTGACAAAGGTGTATCAATATGTGAATAAATGCCATGATTATCCAAGTGGGGACACTTGTATAACCATTTATAGAAATCAATGAACAGAATATATATCTGAGCTAACATGTCGATAATCAAAGAGTACATAATGCATGCGAGGATAGAATAATTCAAACTTCTTACTCATGTCCATTGTATAAAGGAAGTGCAAAGGTAGGATACTTGCACGATTATTGATTACAAATCTCAACTTAGGTTTTATCTCTTTATCACAACCTATCAATAATCAGATCATTCGTTCGATTAGAACAATATATCTTAACACATACTACTGTCTATTACAGTCAGCACATAGTCTAGTCACATAATCACAGTGATCATACTTTTAGTTCCTATTCTATACTTGAAATATTTTTATACATTTTTCAAATATCTCATCCATGCTCTTACAGTATGTAACACCCCCTTCCCAAAATAGAAAGAGAGGTTACTCAAAACACAACAAAACTGAATGAAAGCTTATGTCATAAAAGGATGGGTTCATAATAATTAAATATCACAAGACAAACCATAGTAAATATCCCACTAGCTCAAACCATAGCCGAAAGTAATTGTTACAATTTCAAATAAACTGACATATCAATTCTAAACATAATAACTCTAATCCATTGGAATGAATGGAGCTCTCATCACACTTGCCCATGATTCCCCTGATTACCTGCCGGAAGAAAAACACAACATAAGCCAAATGCCCAAAGACGGATATAGAATAAAAAAGAATAATGAAACGAAATAACTAACATAATTAATTGAATCTGAATCAGAATAACAAACAAAACCAACACAATGAAATGATAGGTGAATCAAATGGTTGGGTGTTATTTCATCACCGAGCTCGAATAAATAGTAATATACCTTGCCACTGTAGCAAGTCAAATAATGCCACTGAGCAATCACACATCTGATCGCAATTGCAATCCGGATGCATGTAAAAATCGGAAGGTGTGTTTGGCACAAACATCACCAATCCGCAGAGCGTAGAGAACAGAAAAACTAGGGTCGACCCATACGCCTCCCACAACAAAACACCAAATGGCCAACTCCCCACCGGAGAACAAAGCTGAGACGCCTGTGGTGGGATCAGACCTGCCCGCCACGGAAGGTGTCATGCCTCGGTGCCAAGAGGACATGCATGTGGTACCCCCACAGGTGGTTATAGCTCAGGTATACCCTACGATATTCTAATAAGGATACCATGTCACAACACATGCGACATAATATCAACAAAAGGGTTTCTAATATATACATGTTAAACTGAAATGAATCATCAACTCAAGTCTCCAAAAAATATTAACATATACTTTCTACGAGAATCAAAATAAATACAAAAGATGATACACTAGATCAAGAGTACAAACACGAGTTCTAAGTATCAATACCAAGATGGAACTATCAAAATAAATTTAAACCTGTTGTACTAGTCTAAAGAGTACAAATATGAGTTCCAACTATGAACACCAAAACGAATTATCAAAATAAATTGACAAGGAATAATTATGAGATGCAATACTAAATTTGAAACGAATAACAAACGAACAATTTAAAATAAAAAGAATCTTCTTTGAAAAAAATGCGGAATCCGTACTGGATTAAGCAATGTAATACCCAAAGTATATTCAAAAACTCGTTTAGAGACTCTCTAAGATTCAATCTAAATAATTTAATAAAATTTGATTACAATTCAATCATTAATAACATAATATTATTAAATTTTATTATTAAGAACTTTTATACTTATGTCGGTAAAATTAACTAATAAATTCAAATTAATTACATAACTTAATTTAATTTACAATTTCCGTTTATTCAATTCATGGCTAAAACTTATTAAAATATAATATCTATATAACTTAAAAGTCATGCTCTGCAGGTTGGTTGATATAAACAATTCTAATATATCTATGTATATAATAACAATTCTAGTATAGGTATATAATATCTATACATGTTCCGTTTTTTTTCTTAGTGCATTAATGTTCTTTGGATTCATGCATATATTATTTTAATATTCATTATTAATCAATTAATATCCACCTTATCCGATTCATATGATACTCAAACAATAAGCCAATTACTATCAACTGTGTACAAGCCTTATACAAATACTGACAGACTTTTTTACATGATGATTTCACAATGATTATTGTACTTACACTATTAATTCAATAACCAAAGTAGAGACTCACATGGATTCAATTGCTCCTTTTGATTCTTGTATCATGCATTTGCTTCGTCTTCTTCTTTTTTTCTCGCTTCTGACCTCCTTTCTTTTTCCCTAGTTACGTATTAGGTATAATGCTCAAGTAATTTAGGTCTAGCTATTTATTTATTAATTAATAAATCTTATTAATTCTCCTAATTATAATTAGATTTATTATTACCCACATTTAATTAAATTAAACCCAAATAACTTTTAAGGCCCAACTTATACTAAATTAATTTACCCATTTCTTATGAATATTTATTAGCCCACACAAATTAAATAACTAGTTTGACCCAAAATAAATGACAAAGTCCAATTAATATGTTTTAAAACAATTTTATTTTATTTTTATTTTTTTCCGGGTATTACATCACCTACCCCTTAAAAATGATTCCGTCCCCGGAATCAAAAGAATGAACGTACCTAAATATCAAAAAGATGCGGATACTCCGCTCGAATAGACTCTTCCATCTCTCAGGTAGCTTCCCGCTCCGAATGATTCCTCCACAAAACCTTAACAAACGGAATAGTTTTCCTCCTCATAATCCTTTCTTGACGATCCACAATCGCCTCGGCTTGCTCCTCACAAGTAAGATCCTCCCGAATCTTATCGAATGGATATTGCACCACGTGCAACAGATGATACTTGTAACTTCTCAACACTGACACATGGAACACATTGTGCACGTGAGCTAGCTGCGGAGGCAAAGCTAACCGATACGCAACTTCACCAACCCTCTCCAAAATATCAAATGGGCCAATGTAACGCGGACTAAGTTTCCCTTTCAACCCAAATCGCCGAATGCCCTTCCAAGGAGAAACTTTTAGAAACACATGCTCACCAGGTTCAAACTCTAGAGTCCTCCTATGCTTATCAGCATAACACTTCTGTCGTGATCGAGCCGACTTCAATTTCTCCTTAGCCACCGCTACCTTCTCCGTAGTGATTTGAACTAACTCAGGCCCTTCTATGGCCTTTTCGCCAACCTCATCCCAACAAGTCGGTGCCCGACACTTTCTACCATACAATGCCTCAAATGGGGCCATTCCAATACTTGCATGCCAACTGTTGTTATAAGCAAACTTAACTAGGCTCAAGTAATCATCCCAGTTACCCGACCACTCAAGTGCACAAGACCTCAACATGTCTTCTAATGTCTGAATAGTTCGCTCGGATTGCCCATCGGTTTCATGGATGGAAAGAAATAATTGAAGTTGGCCGAGTGCCCCAAGCTCGTTGAAACCCTTTCCGAACCAAGTGAAGTGAACCCATGATCCCGATCTGAAACAATAGACACCGAGTACCATGAAGTCTAACAATCTCCTGCTGAAAGATATGTGCCAACCTATCCACCGAGTAACCCTCATGGATAGCCAAAAAGTGTGCCAATTTGGTCAATCGGTCCACCACTACCCATATGGCATCATTCTTCCTAAAAGTCTTAACAACCCAAAGATCTTCAAAGCAGGTATACCGAGTATTTTTAAAAAATATAACCCAATAATTTTCGACCTCTTAGGAAGCCTAAAGCAGACCTCAAAATGTCCACTGCAACTGCTTTTTATCTATTTCTCAGATTTACCCTCTTTCGCTAAAACAGTCATAACTCTTTCGTTTTAAAACATTTTTAGACGATTCTTGAGCCCACGCGAAGCTATCTTCCGAGACTACAACTCTTCCCTACTGACTTATTTCCAAATTCCGAACACATCAGCCCAGAAATTTCGTTCAAGTGGACTACACCGCACTTGTTGGACAGTTTCGACACTACTACTTTGAAATGTCATAACTCTCTCCTCCGATATCGGATTTAGTCTGTTTCGGAGTCTATGGAAAGCTTATTTAGTGTAATACAACATATCAAAAGCCCAGACCTTTTAAAGCACAAAAAGTGGACGAGAATGCCCCCATTACAGACTGCCCAAAAACAGTTTATCATGATCGGTCAACCATGTTTGACCATCTATAACTTCTAATCTATACATGATATGGACTTGATTCTTTTTGCAGATTAAAGACCACATATCATGCTACACATAACAACTTTTAAAGAACAAAACTCATGATCGAGCCAAGAGTTATGGCCTCTGACATTTGGTGAAAAATAACAGAATTCAGTTTTTCCAACTTGCTTAAATCTTCAAATTCGTGCACTTTGATGTTATGGGTCTTTTATTTATCAACCCATATCATCAATTAACATCATATTACACAACTTTAAACAATCAATTGTATCAAATAACATCGAATCAAAGGATTTCTAGGTTTAGTGTTCTTATACCTTTTTTGCCAAAAATTCTTGATTCTTGCTTCTGATTTGTTATGGGTGATTGTTGGGCTTTGTTTAAGAGTGTATGGGCAATCTTGTACAAGGCAATTAAATGTAATATTTAATCACTAGATTTAATTCTTATAATTTACCAATTAACTTCTATCCTTTGGTAAATTAAAACACTTATACAATAACATCGAAATTAAACCCGGTAATTAAAATTAGGGTTTTCTATAGAAAATTTAAGATTCTATAATTAGGGTTTCTCAACGTCATCAATTAGGGTTTCTAATTGACCATTAGTGGTTCTTTAATTATCTGTGTATGTTACTAACACAGTCGTTACGATTTCTAATTTCAACCGGTTAGGGTTATAATAATTAGGGTTTGTCCTAATTATCGACGTCACAATGATAATTAGGGTTTCTTCTAATTACCGATATTCTAATACATAGTAACTTCATATATAAATACTACTCGTGAAATATCTCATAAGCGAGTTTAATAATTAGGGTTTCACATTGCGGTAATATCTTTATGACCTAATTGTGATTATTACTTTCAATATTATCTGTCGCACATACCCATTACATAATTATGGTAATTGTAAAATCATTATATAAATAATATAATATTATTATTCTCATCTCTTGATCACAATCCCAATCCGAGGTTTGGATCTCATGTCCGACTTATTCTTCGTACACAACATCAATAATCAAGTTAAAATAATTAACTTAAATATTACGAACAATTCATATAATAAAATATTTATTATATAAATCTAATTATCACTTCATATATTATTTCCAATCATGTTTTCATGGAAAATAATTAATAAAAACATTTTAAACTACTGAAATTTATTACCATATAATTTGTGGTAATTAATAATTCCAAAATTATTTCTAATTTTTCAAGTAATAAATGTATTTGCATTTATCGTTCACTTTACTTGACACTTAGTCTCGTCATTAAATAAAAAAAATTATATGCAAAATTTCTTATTTATTTTATCTAGAAAATCTCGGGTTACTACAGTACATTCATCTATACCTCCATTTTTAATTTAGTCATGCAAGTATTATCAATCTTGCACCACCTCTCCTAATAGTACATGAATGTGAATCAATAGTACACCCATGTGAACAAATTGTTATAAGCATGTGAAATAATAGCAATTAATTTCTCATTTATCCGATTAATTACCCGATTGGTCAATATAACCTCCAGACATCAATTATTATCGAAATAAATGTCGATTTCCACTAACACTAATAATCTCAACACAATAGAACTATCAATTTCATCTTTAATCAATACGAACTTATTCATAATTAATATTATAACTCACAATATTTAACAACCAGGTCGTTCCCAAGAAAGAGGGGGCTTTTCGATAAGGATTTCTCCTTATTGGCGTGCAATTAGGTGACCAAACCTCTCATTGACAGAACTTCTAGACATTGTCAATATTGCAAATAATAATATGAATAATTTTTTTGTCTCAATTATTGATTTAATAATAATAAATATTATGCAGATGATACTGTGACAATAATTGAATCAATAATATGAGACATATGATGCAGCAATTATTGTAGCAATAATTGAGTATAATTGAGTGACTTATCACGTAAGCATCAATAATCAATTATGTGTGCTACTATGCAACCACGCGTATTACTGTACTTTTACCACCGGGTAGTTCAATAGTTTAACTGTAAAACTTTCGCCGTTATTTTTATAAAAAGATAATTCTGTCATTTTCTAACTACAACAATACTTTCGTTGTGGGGTCCACCAATGATTGTGCCGTCGTATGAATATTCCCTGTTAAAACGAATATTCTCCGACCACTCGAATATTATATAACCACTTGCTTACTTTGCAAAATTTGTAAATAATACCCACAACTATAACATTATATCAAGTCCACACCATAATATTCAAAAATATATTTTGAGAAAAATTAATCTTTATTCATAAAAGTTGGGGTCTTACAGTAATAGAGCTAAAATGTGATGCTCATGAAAAGATGTGATGTTGACTAAGTTAACGAGCCATACTAAAAGTGGGAACTAAACCCATGAAGTTAATATTAGTATAACTAATGAGTGTTGTCAATATATATGGTATGTGTAGGATTTGTGGTGAACGTGAGTGGTGATCGTTTAACCTACGCACGAGGCAAATTACCGAACCTTAATCTCTATTTGAGTTTATCCTATTTTACTTACTTTATGCAAGTTCTCTATCTCTAATCTCTTATTAAGCAGTTAAGTTATTACTATTGCGCAAGTTCTCAAACTCAAACTCAAGTTATATTTTTCAAGCATGTCAGTGGATAATTATCGTTGACTATTCCACATCTATGATTATAATTGAATATTCACATTTATTGCAAGTTTCTACACTTATTTAAACAAGTTCTCTAACCCTAATCTTTATTTGAGCTTATCCTACCTTACTTATTTCATGCAAGTTTGTTGTCTTATCTTGTTTATGAATTACACAAGTTCTTGAATTATATCCAGTAAAGTTCTTAATTTAGTTTCCTTATTGGAAAATGTAACATTAGCTTATCATTGTTGTTCAAATAAGGTTCATTATATATCTTTAATGCTCTGAAAGTTATTCTTAAAGCATGACTTTGATGTATCATATTATTCATTTATGGTTCATAATTACTCTATAGCATGTCGTTGTTAAACCCTCGCATTGTCATTAAACTTTTGATTCAACTAATCCTTAGTTGATGTTCGTTGAACTCTAAATTACCCTTAAAACTTATCTAAACCAAACTTACTTTGGTGCAAACTTGTATTTTAAAACTGAGATGAACAACCCTATTATAAGGGATTATTTACACGGAAGTGTTTAGATATTTATGCACAATACATGGTACAAAGGGCTGATCACCCTAAGTACAGGGAGTCCCGATAGTCTTATGACTGTTTAGGTTTAAGTTGAAAGAAATACTTATAACCTTGGACATAGTTCATGATCTTGTGACCCTCAACTAATTTCTAGTATCAATTATTGATTATCGATGTTAAGATATGTTATTCAATTCAAATGAGTTTATTCATCGCCAGTCATTGTACTCTTTTAAGTGAGTATTTGTTTTGCTCACTCTTGTATATATATAACCATTGCAGCTAAAGTTGAGAAAGTTGATGAACCAACCACTAGCAAATGGAAAGGAAAGATGAACAAGTGTTGAAGACTTGTAAATCTATTGATATTTATGTTTTCAGACTTGGTTTAATTATGTGATTTAATTATTTATTTATTTTCCGTATTTGATGAATGTTTTTTTTAATGGTTAGATAACCTGGGGTTTATCGGTTTAAGTTATGTACTCCATTTAACGGGAAGATTTATTATTTAAGTTTAATTATATTTGGGTAGTTAGAAATAAATGTTTAGAAAATGAACACCAAATCCTGTGGGAATTAAGTACCCAGATTTGGGGAATTCACAAGTTGGTATCAAAGCTTTAGGTTATGAACCTTAGGTGGGGGAAAAAACCTTAGGTAGTAACCTTATAGGAGATTGAAAAGATATTGGTGATAAACTATTATTGAGTTTTAAGGAAGAAATAATAAAACACTCTATGTGCTTATGTGGTTTCAACCTATGTGCTCGTGAGTGTCAAGTAGTGATGGTTAGTAATTAAAAACTTAAAATTTTTGTTGTCAAGATGGCTAGTGTGGGAGAATCCAGTCAGGCTAGGGAGGAGGGACCTCAGATGCCTAGAGAGGAGGAGTCTCGAGATGTTCAGGTAGTCTGGGAATAATTGGTGCCAAGGGAGTCATCTCCATTGGTCACAATGGTTGGTTATGCCCTGAAGTTAGAGCATGAGGGGATACCTGATGATGAGGTTGTGGTAGAGACAGATGAGGAAGACCCCATGGAGCTGCCACAGACGGATGAGGATGAGGATGAGGATGAGGAAGTGTTTCCATCAAACTCTATCGCAGCGCAAATGTATGATGAAGTATACGATCGTAACATTGAGCTTTAGGATAGAGTCGAGGAGTTGGAGGAGCTAGTAGTTGAACATCAAACTTTGATGGCACAGAAAGACGAAGAGATCCGGGATCTTGATGAATGTCTCATCAATGTGGAATGGAAGCTGATTCACGCAGAGGGGGAGAATGAGCAGCTAATGGAGGAGGTTGTGAAACTAAAGGATAACTTAAAAGAAGAATTCGCCAAGAGAGCAAGAGTTGAAGATGCGAATGGGAAAGATTCTTAGCGTGTAGAGGGAGAGGTACAAGCAAAGAAGATCAAGATGGAATACATTGAGATGAACCGAGCTCAAGACCGAGTCATTTACTATCCGACTCAGTTCGAAGAATTGTCATGGTATATGTTAGATCGTAGAACGATGTTCCGTATCATGGAAGAAGAGTGTCGTAAGGCTGCGCAACGTCTTAGTAGGCCATAATAGGAAGTGTAATTATTGAATGAATTATTATATAATAAATAAGATGTAAATCCCAAATGTTATGTAACTAATGGGATATGATGATGTTATCTTGAAACTTTATCAGTTCAGGAAAGTGATGTAGATAGTAGGGATGATATCATTCCTATGTTTTCTTTAAAGATGATGAATGAATAAAATGTTAGTATTTATTCAAGATGTTATGTGTTATGTGATGATCTATTATGATGTGCAAGTTAGGTACAAAATACTTAAAAAATTGAGTAATAATCTAATAAGTGTATTTTAATAGAAAATGCCTCCAAGACGTCAACCAAGACAAAGAACCCGTGAGGGGTCTACCAATAACAACGACGCCAATGCTAACCCAGTTCAGCAATTTGTGACATTATTAATGGGAGCACTGCAGACTCAGCCGCAGAACCAAGCTGTAACTTTTAAGGATTTCAAGGCGTTTAGACCACCAGAATTCATGGGTCCATGAATCCGGTTGAGGCATAGACCTGGATCATGGAAATAAGAAAAAAAAATTCAATGTTGCTAGAGTCGGTGAGGACCAGAAGGCTGCTTTTGCGACATTCATGTTGAAAGCAGAAGCCAGTTATTGGTGGCAGACAAACAAAACCCGAGGGGGACATGGAGTGATGGCATGGGATAGGTTTAAAGAAATATTTTTGGAGACTTATTTTCCAGAAACCTCAAAGAATCAGATTGTGGTCCAATTTTGAGAGTTGAAGTAGGGTGCGATGACGGTGTCGGAATATGCGGCGAAATTTAATGAGTTGGCAAGGTTTGCGCCGTATCAAGTTAACACAGATGAACGCAAGGCAAGATGGTTAGAACAGAGACTGATGTAATAACCCGATATTTTCTATATAAATAAATAATAAATTTTGCATATAATTTTTTATTTATTTTAAAGGTGGGAATATGTATAAGATAAAGCGTATGTATTTGTGTGATAAATAAAAAATATACTTATTACATGAATAACTACAAATAATTTTATTTTAGAATTATTGATTATTATAAAGTATATTCTTATAATAATTATATTTATAGTAGAAATGTTTTTATTATTTCTTTTCCATAAAAATATGATTATATATTATTTAAATTAAATATATAAAATGATTATTAGAATTATTATAATAAATATTTTATTATATGAATTTATTCAGATTAGTTAAGTTAATTGTTTTAACTTAATTAATAATGTTATATATGTAAGATAAATCGGATATGGAATCCAAACCCTAATTTTGGATTTTTAACAAGGAATGAGAATAATAATATATTATTAATTATATTTCAGTGCTATAAATATGTACTGTATGTGTGGACCGATAATAGTTGGTCAATTATGATGTAACAGTAAAAAACCTAGTATTACGGTGTCGACGTCGGGATTTTTAGATGTCCATTTCCGTTACTTGTTCTTTGGTGTTCTCATTTTAGGTGAGATTTGTTTGAAAAAACAAGTGAAAAAGGTCCGACACGATAATGTAAATCGATGGATTGTTAAGAGTCGCCGTTGGTTTATTAAATGGTTGTACCAACACAACCGAGAAAAGGTTTGCACATTGACCCAGTGATGTGACACTGCTAAACGGGTCGGTGAAACCGAGATTCATTAGGGTCTGGGACTTGGTTATGCGGGGGTTAGGTGTTAGGCACCCCTCGACATCCGTGTTACCACGGTGACCGCCTCTTTTCAAGAAACTATTATCTGAATGTGTGTGTGTGTGGGTCAATGTGCTGTTATTTGGAAGTAGTGCGAGGCCTCGTTCGCACCTATATACACAGGTTTGAATTTATGTAAAAATTCAAATTTAAGCAAGATATGGCAATGATGTTTTATAAAAGAGGTTTTTCAAACCCTGATGCTCAATAGTAATTGAGACCTTTTACACTCTAATTTTATTAAGTGTTCGGCTTGAATGATTTTATTTTACAGATGCGAGGCATCCGTACGAAAATAATGTACAAAATAATGCCGACTTCCTCATGGGTATGAGAACCATCTGAGGAAGTTCAGACATCGCAGAATAATTTACAAGCTGTTTACAGCTGAAAATGTCCATCACGAGAACCGAATCTAGATCCAATAGGCTGAATCTGTGATCACATGATTCCTAGGCGCACATGATACTACAATTTGTATGAAAGCAGTAAGCATGTATATATATAAAAGCTGTAAATATATATATACAGACAGGATCACCAACCACGAAGCACCTCCATGGTGGATCAGAAATGTAAATAAAGCTGTAAAAGCTATCAACCGCCACGAAGGAAACTCCAGGCGGGACGAAATGTAAATAAAGTTGTAAATACGGTAAACCACCACGAAGGAAACTCCAGGCGGAATGAAATATAAATAAAGCTATAAAAGAGATCAACTGCCACGAAGGAAACTCCAGAAATATAAATAAAGCTATAAAAGAGATCAACTGCCACGAAGGAAACTCCAGCAAGATGAAAATATATATATATATATATATATATATATATAAAAGCAATAAATGCAGGATGTAAAATCTGTGCTCATCGAACAGAGAGTTCGACAATGCTTATATATATAAGTATATATATATATAAAAAGAGAGTAAACGCACCCGGATGTAAAATCTGTGCTCATCGTAAGCGAGTTCGACAACAGTTCATATATATAAGTATATATATATATATAAGCGAGTAAACGTCATGGGATGTAAAATCCGAGGCTCATCAAACAGTATCGACACACAGTTAATATATATATAATATATATATATATATATATATATATATTAAAGCAATAAACACCTGCATCAAGTCTAGGCTCATCAAACAAAGTTGACACATTCATATATATATATATATATATATATATATATATATATATATATATATATATACAAGTGAAACAAAACCACGGACCAAAGTCCCGCAATCTGTGTACAACACGACTCTCAACGTGAAGAAGGGTGTATGAAAAGATGAAGAGAAAGACTCTAAAGTGTGTGAGAAGGCTTACAGTTGACTGCCAAATAAGACTTCTATATCTTTAGAGTGGGTAAACACTGGCTTTTGTAGGTACAAAAGAGGCTATATATGAGCTCACATGTGTTTAAAATGAGAAAGTACACTGCATGGGGTGAGTGCAGAGCAAATTGGGCAGGGCTTCCTCACCGTTTTCTCTTGCAAAATGGGCAGCCCAAGCCCTCTATTTATAGACGATTTATCCGCAGGTGTACCTGCGGCTGAGCCACAGGTGTACCAGAGGCAACCCGGGTGGGCTCAGGTTTTTCGGGTCGGGTCGTCTCGAAGTATGTGCACTCGGGCACTATAATGTCCACTCGAACTTTCAGAAGTGCAATCTGGGCATCCGTTTGAGGTATACAGTACCTATTTCGGATCGTCGTTGTCGAGAGTTGTACGATGGCATGGGATTAGAGTTTGTACGAAGTCATTGAAGATGGGACGATGCTCTCTGGTCTTTAAGCTTTAACTTTCATCCGTTACCCCGCACAATAGTCACTCGGGATTGGTTAGTCTTGTGGGACATCGTTGTGTATAGATGTTGAGACGACATGGCGTGCCATCGCGTTAGCGAGATGACGATGTTGCCCTTCACCGGTGTTATCGCCAGATTGGGCTGATAAAGCAGATATTGCTCAGGCTTCGCTGAGATTGGACTGCTGCAATTGTTGAAGGTCATCATTGTCATCTTTGAGGTGTACATGTCTTCCCGATGTTATTTCCGAGCTGGTACAGAGTATCTCGTTGTGAGCGCCGAGATTGAAGCTGGTTGCATTTGAAACAATCATTTCTGAGGTTATCGCTGAAATTGCATTCCTTAGGGTTATCACCAAGGTTGGTGGCTATTCCCATGGTTGGGACTGAGACTGGATACCTCGGGGTTATCTCTGAGATTAATCAGTCTTCTCTGGTGTGTGTTCCGATATTGGATTTGCATGCCTCGGGGTTATATCCGAGGTTGGATTTGTTATTCCCAGAGTGATCTGGGGTTGATGCTGAACTTTCGGTAGTATCCGGTATGGATATGGATTGCCTTTCAGGGTTCCCTCTTAAAAGACAAATTTGTCCTCCTACAATGTTAGTGACAGGTGTACAGAAAATTTCAAGTGTCTACAGATGCCCCTCTTTATCATACTCATGCATGGCGATGCATGGGTAGGATAAAGAATCCTAGACACTTGAAATGCAACAAGACAAACATGGTAATATGGGTAGCAACATGATACAAATGTATGATGCATGTGTACGGGGTTGTAGCCCAACATGCTGGGAGGATGATTGATGGCTCCCTGTTGCTTCAACTGGGGATTGGCAATGATGACGAGATTTGATGTGTAATCTGGATCTGTCAGGATGTTGATGTTGGAGTTATCACCAAATCCCTGTGTCTTCGATTATGACTTGATTCTGAAGATGTACCTCTTATGTGTAAGAGATATACGGGGATAAAGCTTGGTCTGTTTGAGGATGTGTATAACATATTCCATCATCTATCCTCTTTGATGATGTTGACCTTTCCTGGTTGGTATCGCCAGAATATGTCAAGATTCTGTTGGATTTACTGCCAACAACAAATGCTGTCAAGGATGCCTGACTTTCTTTGATGTGTACTTTACCGACAAGTGCATCAACGGCTGAAAAATCCTGTGTGATATACTATCAAGGCTGCTTGACCTTCGCTGATGTGTGAATCAACGACTGAAAAATCCTGTGGGATATAATGTCAAGGCTGCTTGACCTTCGCTGACATATGAATCAACGGAACACTGCGTTGTGACCCCCGCCGGGGATCTGCTGGGGAATATGAGTAATCGAGCATGAAATCCTCGAATAACTCGAGAGCTCTGATAGGTTTAATCGTTATCGGCTGAGATAACGTCAAGGCTGCTTAACCTTCATTGATATGTGTGTCAACGGCTTAGATGTACGTTGTAATCCCCTATCGGGGCTTCACGTTGTAACCCTTGTCGGGGACTCACATTGTAACCCCCATCGGGGACATTTAGGGCAATGACCCAGAGTTGGCGACATCGGACCTGTACAAGGTATTGTCGGATGTGGTTTGTAACAAATGAGATCATTGGCAGAGTATACCTCGTGTTCGGACGACTACCAATGAGCGATGTACAGACTCAAAGTTTCATCTGAGAAGACCAGGATTGTATGCTATTTTGCTCAATCGCGTGGCATTTTTATTCCCGATTTGACCTTTCTAGTCCGTAAAAACTCCTGTGCAACTTGAACTGGACTGAGCCAGAGGGGTGGGAGCCACATAGGGGTGCCGCAAGTGCACCTGCTGTAGCCGCAGGTGAGCCTGTGGCCAATCGTGGATGATAAATTCCAGCAGGTTGGCAACACAAGTCATTTTCAGCTTGTCGCGCGAAGAGAAATCCGTGAGCCTCCTTCAGATCTACTGAGTTTGGGCTATTTTCTGCAAATTCTGTCACCGTACAAGTGTTCTACACTATCCTGGTAACGTATGCATGTATTTTTTCCAGTTTTTATCCGTTGGATTTTGAGTTATAGCATGAAATGCACCTAAACACATAGTAGTGATTATGTATGCACAAATGACTTGATAAAAAAAATATTCAACATAGTAAATATTAGTATTAAACCATGCTAAACATAATGATGTGAAAAAATTTGACTTTTGAGACAGTCAAATTGGCACCTTTTTCTGCTATTTTTTGTCCTATTTGAGGTCCAATGAGCAAAAGGTAGAAAGGCAAAGTACTCCTAGTATTGAGGTTGACCTTATGCATGATTATTTTAATTTTTAATGCATATATTATGTATATGACTTTGGGGCAGGTGTGCTACTAAATGGCCACCTAGACATGCCTATGTGCATATGGATAGTCCTATTTTCAAAGGGGACTATGGCAAAAATTTTCTAAATATAGGCATTGGGTAGTCATGCATTTTAACTCTATTGTATATTAAAGTAAATGCATGCATGCATATAGTCATAAATGTATTTTAGAAAGCTCCAGGTAAGGAAATACCACACCCTTTCTGAGGTGATTTGGAGACTTGTTGTCCAGATATCATGGATCCGGATCAGCCGAGCAGTTCCCATAGGACCACTTCTGGTATACGGCGGAGGGCTTCTGAAGTGCCTCGTCCCCATTCTATTAGACAGCCTCGTCGGTTAGTGGAGGCCATGATTCGTCCAGTCCATGCAGGCGTGCCAGGCGTTAAGGACGAGGAGGCGGATATTCCGATTGAAGATCCCGCTCCTGCTGCACATGTCCCTCATAGGGAGCTACCTTGTATTCAGGTGGCAAACCCAGAGCTGCTGGATGATTTGAGCAGACATCCATCGATGTATTTGCATGCTAACGAGGTATGGCGTTAGACTTTGATCTTCCTTCTTTCCTATTGATGAGGAGCAAAGGGTTTTGATGTTGATCTGCATTTCATGCAGGTTCCCGGCTTCACACAGCCTCGAGGGAACTAGTTCAGCATTCACTCCATGTACCAGGCGCTTCATCCTGACTATAGAGCGGTAGTGCTTGAGTGGGGATTCGGGGCATTCTTCTCCATCCTTCCCCGTCGTTGTCCCTGGGGTTACCTCAGGGCATTGTCTAAGCGATGGTTTCATCAGACTCAGTCACTCCATCTACTGGATTGTGAGGTGATGACGACGCCGATGGATTGGCGATTTATCACAGGTATTGAGTTTGGAGGGGAGCCAGTGCCTTGCATGGCGAATATTACCCCCACTGCCGTCAGATCCTTGTTAGGAGTTCCGGCGGAGGCGCTCAAAGGCAGGATTGTCCGTTCAGGTCCTTTGAGCGTAGATGCTATGAGCGGGCTTTTGAGTGAGCCCATGCCTGATGATGTTTAAATCAGGGATCGCGTTCTGCGGTGATTATTCCTGATGATCATTAGAGGCTGCTTCATAGCAGATAACTCTTCCACGGTGTCTTTCGCCTTGATCAATGCCATGCGTGATGTGGACCGTATTAAAGAGTATGATTGGGGCTCCTATACCTTTGCTTATTTCCTCTGGGGCATGCGTATGCGCTCACAGGATTTGACTGAGGCTTGGCTAGGATATTACCCATTTCTGCTGGTGAGTATTTCTCTTATCTTTTCCCATTTATAGGTTAAGAGTGTTTACTGATAGCAGATATTTTGCCATTGTGTTGGCAGTTTTGGGCCTATGAGAGGCTCCCATGCTTGCGTCCTGTAAGTGTGTTAGGTTTAGATACCTATCCACGAGGACAACGATGGAATCATTCCATTTTTCTTGGGAGGTCCCCTGTGAGTGGAGGGTTTCACTCCTTTCGTCAGATGCAATTTGGAGTTCTTGACGGTGACACCATCACATGGATTCCCAATTCAGAGGAACACTTGACCATCGTCTTTGAGGATGGATACCCGACTAGAGTTCCTCCCTTCACAGATGGAGGCTGGGAGGTCTATTTAGGAGAGCGTTCTATTAGGAGCACCACAGGGGAGATTCGCATGCCGATCTTGCCTCCTGCCAGGCATCATTGGCCTGTATCGCAGTCACCCGTCACTAATATCCCATTGTTAGGGGTTGACGGTTTTGCATTGTCAGAGGGTCCATGTACTCAGGAGACGTTTCAGCGGTGGTGGTCCCCTCGCACTATTGGATCCCAGTCCTGCGCCACACAGTTTATTGGGGATATGGTTCCAGGATCCTTGATGATGATGGATTAGATAGCTTGTGTCCGAGATCCGACTCATATGACCTAGATTGATAGTTTGACCCGACAGTTGGACCAGGCACATATATTTATCCGGCATTGGGCAGAGATCCAGCAGAGGTGGATTCATTTGTTCCTTCCAGCTTAGGCGCTAGCCCCTCAGATGACCCATTCTATTTTATCGGCGCAGATCCTCCTCTATATAGGCCTGACATCCCTGTTGATAGAGATCCAGTGACTCAGGAGGAGTTACATCAAGTGGATAGGATTGATGATGTGGACATCGACACCTTGGTCTTCTTCTGATGTGTATTCACGTTATATCTTTTGATAGGCCTCTGTTAGATATTGGGTGGCTATACCCCATTCTCGCTATATCTTTTGATAGGCCTCTGTTAGTAGTAGGGCATATGTGCCCCATTCCCTGTATTTGTAGTTGTATAGAGATGATGTATTAGATGATGATATACTTAGGAATGTATGCACAGTTTTTTCCATTCCCTATATCATATTTCCATCTATTATCTCCTATGCATGTATCATGTTAAGCATATGTATGTATGTCCAGAGATATTCAGCATTGACCCCTGGATGGTCTTATGACACGGCCCGTACAGATGTCTTCTTCGACAATTAGCCGTATAGATCATACCCCACCATCATTGGTGGCCTTAGGTATGTGATCGTGGTATGATAGCATGTCACCACCGTATTGTGGTGATTTGTAGATCATTTCTTCGCAAAGATACCATGACTTTATTGATGTTTCAGGTTCCCGCAGGGTTTGTGGATGGGATGCTAGAGCATTGGATACCGGATAGGTAGGTTTTCTGATTCTGGACCCATGAGTTGACTTTTACTCTGGAGGAGTATGCACGATTGACGATGCTGCCTTTAGATAGACCTTGCGTGCATCTGGCTTTGGGAGACATGAGTAGAAGATTCATGACTCTCACTGGATTGCGGCGCAGAGTGGTACAGGATGAGCTGACATCTAGCCACGTGATATCCCAGCGTTTTCTGTATGACAAATTTGGCTCAGAGGATAGCTATTCATGATATTCTAGGGATTTCACCGCACCGGAGGATCACTGGCGTTTGTCCAGGGTTGATGTACTGTTGTTGTGCGTACTATCGTATGTCTTTATGCCACGATACATGGACGAGATAGACATCGATGTTATCATGTCTGTGAGAGCTCTTAGAGAGGGTCGTACAATTTTACCTATGATTGTAGCAGAGACCCTGCGGTCAGCATCCTACTATTGCACTTATCCGACAGGAGTGTTCACGGGTACTTCGGTCATGCTATATGTGTGATTTATGTCACACTTGAGACCGATTGGTTCCTTTAGACGACATGGATATTGCTTCACCCATGATATAGCTATGTCATACTCCTTTCAGCCATCAGAGTGTATAGATGCCCTGTCCTGGTCCACATTTTTGGCAGATATCATAGATCTTTTTAGTATATTGCCGTGTTCGGGGCTTAGCTCACCATACAGCTTCATTACTCATGCTCCGGGCATGGACTACCTCCCTCTGGCTGGTTTGAGAGGTGTGACTACTTATCACCCACTGGCCGTGATGTCATAGTTTGACCAGTTCTAGGACTTTCATCCTTTCGAGGGGGCGATAGGTCAGCGTTCAGCTTCCCGATATCTCTCAACAGAGGACAGACCCTGTGTGTACGCTTGTTGGGATCAGTGGGAGATAGATGCCCTTTCTGTGAGCCATCCGGGTTGTTCTGCAGAGTATTCCGCATGGATGGAGACAGAGATTTTATCGACTGCAGCAGTATCTACAGTACCGGATAGTGAGTCAGATGAGGGAGAGCCCATGGAGGACATCGATTCCTACATCGAGGAGGAGCCCGCTGCTGGGTTGCCAGCATTTCTTCCGGATTCTCCTAGTACCAAGATCTTAGGATTCAAAGACTCAAAGACAAGATTTTAGAGCGAGTCTTCATCTGATGACCTTTGAAAGAGATCAGGCTCGATCTATGATGTTGACTGTCCTTAATGGGAGAGACGCAGCTCTATTAAAGAGAGACGAGGCATTAGCTCGCAGAGATATCACTGTTGTTGAGCGAGATGAGGCCATATTAGCCAGAGACGCAGTGATAGTTGAGTGGGATAGTGTCATATCTGTCCGGGATGTAGCCATCATAGATAGTACTGTAGTGAGGTCCCTTACCACTGGCATAATCGCAAAAATGAGCGCATACATTGATGATCATATGGTCACCATGCAGATGGCTGCAGATCTGTTGGGTCGTGTGGATATTCTCATACAGGAGACCACAGCTTCACCTCCATCTTCTGAGAGGGACACCATGTTGGGCTTGTAACCTCGCATATATCCTGACTTGTAGATGAGCTTGTATTTACCTGGACAGACTAGCTTAGCCATTTTGTCATGTACAATTTACATTGTGTATATCAAACAGAATTATATATATGGCAGTGAAATATATTTTTAATCACTTCCCTTTTAGATATGCCTGAATACTTGCTTGATATTTTGTCTGCTGCTTCAGGGCTTGTGATCATAATGTATTCTGAATTCCTCCTAGGTGGATAGACATTGAGTTGTCTCTGGACAGTTCAGAATGGATCATCGATGTGACGAACGAGATTTTGTAAATTAATTTTAATATTTATTGAATTAAATAAATATTTTTCGATGATTTAATTATTGGATTAAATAATTATTTGATGCAATTGTGGTAGATTAATTTAATTTTGTGTTACATTTATTAAATTAATGTAGAGAATAATTATTATTCAAATATGTAATTATGTGAGCTTATTGAATTAAATGAAATATTTAATCAAGCATGATGTTATTTTAATTAATGTAATAATTAAATTGAGATTTAATAATTTGATATAATTTATTAATGAGAAAATTGATTATATGATTATGTGAATTTATGAGAAATTATTATATTTAATTTTAAATAAGATATTGATTTATTTTATGAAGGAGTGTGACATTAATTAAACTATATGATAAAGCTTTATTAAATTAAATGGTTTTGAAATCTATTCTTGCTAGCCAAACAAGGCACTATGGGGAGTTGGAAGCAGTTACCCACTATTGGAGTAACTGACCATTATACGCGTCAGTTGGCTTAATTATTATACGTATTTCTTTATTTCTTTCATTTGTATGCTAAGTCTAGAAAACAAGCCAGAGCAAATAGAAAACTTTCAGAGAGAAAGATTGAGAATTTCACAGAGTTAATTTTGAAGGAGATTGAGAGTGAGGAATTAAAAAGCATTTAGCTTACTAATTTATACTCTACAATGTAATCTCCTCCTTCCCAATTTCTATATTACGTTATTAAGTTTCATGAATATGGGTTTCAAAGTTTTTGGTTTAAATCTCTGTAATTGGGAAAGGATATGATTATAACTTTATATATATGTTAAATGTTATCAAAATGTATTGATTATATATATATATATATATATATATATATATATATATATATATATTATGTGAATTATCATGTTATCAGTTTCATAATACTCTGAATTGCTATTTCAAAAATTTACAGAGTTTGGGTTTGGCCATATGGCCTTATACGTGGTATTTAATGTATTGATCGTATATTATCCCTAAAATTTACACTCGTATGTTATTATACATGTTGATACGAAGAGACCAAAGTTTAAATAAACGGATTCGGTGTTATAACGAATCTGTAGTGATAATTTTCATGTTTTATTTTCAAAACCTTCAAGAACATCGAAGTTAGTGAAATTATAAATTTTTACTCGGTGATTATGTGTTTTAATGGGTTAAAATCACTCTATAAGTTTTGTATATTGATTATATATGAATTATAACACGTGGGTATGATTAATTTCGTGTAGTAGTAATTTAATTGGAGTTTTTGGGTTGTGTTCTGCAATTTTCGTGAATTGCGTAGCGCAGCAGTTTATGGCAGGCGCAAGTCCAAACCTTATGACCTATGTCATAACGCCAGTGTCTCAAGTCAAGAAGACACCATGCAAAGCAAGCACAAGCCTTCATATAAAAAGTGGAAAGCCATGATGGCACTCTCTAGAAAGTTCAGAAATGTAATTTTCAAAATGTTTTAAGTCTAACAATGTGTTAGTAAATTAATTTAATGAACATGTAAACATGTTAGAAGTATAATGAGATGTTAAAAATAGATGTTTAACATGTAAATAACATAATTTCATGTGGATCAAATTATTGAATACATAATTAGCTTGTTATTCATGAAGTATAAATTATGTGACAAAGTGGTAAATTAACTAAGTATAGTTAATAATCAAAGTAGACAAAGAGAATGAGTTTTGATGATTAGTTAAGTTATAATTAACTGGTATTGTGAATGTGAATGGTATGTAGGATTTAAATTCAAAGAACGTGCTTAGTTAAAGTGTAATCTACGCACGAGGCAAGTTTCCTAACCCTACTTGTCATTATTGTTCAAGTTTATTAGTTACCTCGAGTAAATTATCATTATTATTATTCAAGTTCAAATGTTATATTAAAGATTGATTATGTTTTCAAAGCATGATTCAGTTATACAATAATTGTCCTATTGTATACGTCTTGAGATTATTATTCAAATCGAATATCATTATTGTTGAACCTTATTAGATTAGTGAACTTTATTGATTCAACTAGTCCTTAGTTGATGAACGTTCTAAATTTTAGAACCCTTATTGAATTATCCAAACCAAACTTCCTTTGGTGCGGACTCGAATGTCAAACTAAGATGAACAACCCTGCAAAGGGATTTACTTATGCGTTAGCGTTAAGATATTGTGCATGTGATGGTACTAAGGGTCGATCCCCTAAGTACGAGTAGAAAGGTCTATAGTCTTATGACTGTTAAAGGTTTCAAGTATAACCCTTGATAACCTAGGACATAGTTCAAGGTCTTATGACCCTCAGAAATCTTTTGATTCTTGTTATTCATTCTTGATTCAAAAGTTGAGCTTTTATTCAGATGTCTTTGATTTACTCGCATGTTATTATACTGTTATTTCATTGTTATACTTGTGGGCAATAGTGCTCACTCTTGCTTAATAATAACATTGCAGTTAAGAATGAAAGAACCGATGAACCTTCCACTAGTAAAGGCAAGGGCAAAGTTAGCAAGTGATGAAGACTTGTTATTTTATTTGATGATGTATTTATGTTAGACTTGAGTTAATGATGTTGTTTAAGACTTATTTGTTTATGATTCCGCACAGATGTTTAAGGTTAGTTTAACCTGAGATTGTATTATTATTATTCAGATGTTGAAACCCTTAAGGGGAAGATTTTTATTCTATCTATTGCATAGCTTGCATTTATTATGGGTAGATAGATAGATGATATTTGTACAGTGAATACCAAATCCCGTGGAATTGAAGTACCCAGATTTGGGGGTGTCACAAGTTGGTATCAAAGCTGTAGGTTATGAACCTTAGGTGGGGGAACAACCTTAGGTAATAGCCTTATAGAAAGAACATAGTGATGGAAAACTCTTATCGAGTTCTAGGAAATGAATTTTTGTAATTTATTAAAGATAATAAAAGACTTTATATGCTTATGTGTTAAAATTATGTGCTCACTAGTATGACTTAGTAACTAAAACTCGAATTTTTGTTGTCAGGATGTCTGACGTTGGAGGAACTAGTAGAGCAGGGGAGGAGGAACCCCGAGTACCCACAGCACCTACAGAAGAGGAGCCCCGAGACATACATGTCGTTAGGGAATAGTTAGTTCAGAGGGAGTCATCTCCATTGATCACCGTTGTTTGTCAGGAGCATGAACCTGAGACTGATCCTGAGGAGGATCCCGAGGAGGAATTTGACGAGGAAGTTTGAAGAGGAAGAGGAAGAAGAGGAGTTACCACAGACACCGTTGATGCTGAGATGTATGACACATTATACGACCGTAACATAGAGTTACGAGATGAGGGCAGGATTTGACTGAGCGAAGCTATTATTACATATTACTACTCTAGAAGAGTAAGGAGAGGAGATTTCGACTCTTCACTCACGACTGGGAAATGTAGAATGGGATTTGGTCCATGAGAAGGGTCAAACCGAAGATAAGATCGAGGAGATAGAGAAAGCGAAGAAGGAAATCAAGGAAACCTCAGATAGACTAAAAAATATAGAGGAAGGTGGGTAAGAGAATCACGCCGAAATGATCGTGCAAGATGATGGTCGTCGCAAAGAAGGCTAAGATTGGGGAGACATATTCTACACTTAACAAGGCAATGAATGAGACCCAAGATCGAGTTTTGAGGTACCCAATCTAGTTCGAAGGACTACCATTGTATATGATGGATCGCAGGACGATGTATTGCATCTTAGAAGAGGAACATAGCAAGGCTAATCAGTACCTTGACAGACAGTGATATGATTTGCTTAATTATGTGAAAGACTTAGTTAATTTTATATGTAATTCCGATATGTTTATGAATGAAGGAATATTTTAATGTTTTAAATCCTGTGGATTCTTTATTCCAGGATAGTTGAGGTAAATAGCAGTGATGCTATAGTTTGATGTTAAAACTTTGATTTGAATGTAAATATATCAAGTTGTTTGAGATGATGTGTTAAATGAGTATGTTAAATTGTTAGGTAATGCCTTTACTATTATAGAAATAAATAAAGTTCTAATAAGCGTTTATTTAACAGAAAAATGTCGCCAAGGAGAAGATAACAACGTCAACCGGCTCAGGAAGAGTCTACCAATAATAACAATAACGCCAATGCTAATCCAGTTCAACAGTTGGTGAACTTACTGACTGGAGCCATGAATAATCAACCTCAAGCTCAACCAAACACAACATTTAAAGACTTCAAGGCGGTGGGACCGCCAGAGTTCAAAGGTTCCATGAACCCAATCGAGGCCTAAACGTGGGTTATGGAAATGGAGAAGGTTTTCGACATTGCTAGGGTTAGAGAAGACTAGAAGAACACTTTTGCAACATTTATACTGAAGTCTGAGGCTAGCTACTGGTGGCAAGCAAACAAAGCGTGAGGAGGTGAAGGTGTAATTACGTGGGAGAGATTTAAAGAGATGTTTTTCGAAATGTATTTCCCAACTAGTTCGCAGAATCAGATGGAGGTTCAATTTCTGGAACTGAAGCAAGGAAACATGAGTGTACCTGACTACATGGCTAAATTCAACGAGTTGGCATGGTTCGCCCCGTACAAAGTACACACTGATGAGAGAAAGGCCAGAAGATTCGAACAAGGACTAAAGCCTTGGGTGTACAGCAAGGTATCAATGTTTCAGATAAACACATTTGACAGAGTACTGGAAAAGGCCATCCTCGCTGAAGGAGGAAGCGATGCAGTGACCAAGTACAATCAATATCAGAAGAAGAAGAGTGAAGGTGAAATTAATAACAAGGCCAGTGGAAGTGGCACAGGAGGTGGAAAATTTAATCAGAAAAAAAGGTGGAACGACAGCTCATCATCGAGAAATCAGCAAGGTAATCAGAAGAAAAGAATCGAAGCATGCCCGACCTGCGGGAAAGCTCATCTGGGAGTTTATATGAAAGGAAAAATAGTGTGCTACAATTGTGGTCAGGAAGGCCACATAGCACCAAACTGTCCAAACCCAAAGAAGGGTGCTTGTTTTACTTGTGGTTCAAAGGACCATCTGGCAAGAGACTGTCCCAAGAAGGGATCGGGAGGGTCGGGATCAGGAGGAAATTAGGGAAATAATAGTTGAAATACCTTAACCATCACCGGACCAACCGCAACAAACCGACCGACCGCCCGGACTTTCAACATGATGGTGCAAGATGCAGTTCAATCCCGTGATGTGGTGTCAAGTATCATTCCGTTCAATAAAGTTAATGCTTACGTATTATTTGATTCGGGTGCTACTTGTTCCTTTATATCCGATGATTTTGCCAAGAATTTAGATTTGCCTAAGAATGAATTGGATTACCCCATGAACATAAAAATTGCGAATAGAGAAATAATCCTCAAGTAAGTGCGTATATAAGAACTCAGAGAGTGTATATTAAGGGTAATATCATGAACGTAGATCTTATCCCTATTCGACTTAGGTAATTTGACGTTATATTAAGAATGGACTGGTTATTCAATTACGGGGCTATAATTAATTGCCAATAGAAGCGTATTAACCTTATGACCCCGTCAAAGGTTGTGTTTTATAGTAGCAAGTCGCCTAAACAAGCGAGTTTTCTGACAATGATGCAGGCCAGGAAGTTGTTAAGACAAGGCTGTGTAGGATACTTAGCTTACATAGTCAAAAGTCGAAAAGAGAATCCGAAGGTCGAAGAGATACCGATTGTGAGGGACTTCACGACGTATTTCGCACGATTTACCGTGACTTCCACCAGATAGAGAGGTAGATTTTGTGATCGATTTGGCGCCAGGAACTGCACCAATATCGAAGGCACCATACCGAATGGCACCAAAGAGAGATGAAAGAACTAATGGTACAACTACAAGAATTGTTGGACAAGAAGTACATTCAACCGAAGCGACGCCGTGGGGAGCACCGGTGTTGTTTGTGAAAAAGAAGGATGGATCGATGCTTACTCAGCATTGATTACAGAGAACCGAATAAGGTCACGATTAAAAATAGATATCCATTACCGAGGATCGACGACTGTTTGATCAATTAAAGGAGCGTAGATACTTTTCCAAGATAGACTTGAGAAGCGGTTATCATCAATCAAGGTGAGGCGGAGGATGTACCAAGACAAAGTTGCTTAGAACGCGATACGGTCACTACAAATTTTTAGTAATGTCGTTTGGTCTAACGAATGCTCCTATAGCATTTATGGGACTAATGAATGGTGTGTTCAAGCCGTATTTAGACAAATTCGTAGTTGTATTTATAGACGATATTTTGGTATATTCAAAAACCAAAGAAGAACACGAAGAGCATTTGAGATTAACGTTAGAAGTATTGAGAAGGGAAAAGTTGTATGCCAAATTTTTGAAATGCAAATTTTGGATTGAACGAGTGCAATTTCTTGGGCACGTGATCGATAAAAATGGAATTTCGGTAGATCCATCCAAAGTAGAAGCCGTGATTAACTAGGATCAGCCGAGAACGCCGTCAGAAGTAAGAAGTTTTCTTGGATTAACAGGATATTATAGAAGATTCATACAAGACTTTTCCAAGATCGCAACTCCGTTAACGAATTTAACTCGAAAAGCTGTGAAATTTGTTTGGACGGATAAGTGTGAGGAAAGTTTTCAAGAATTGAAGAAGAGGTTGAGTACGTCACATGTGTTATCCCTTCCGAATGATATATAAAATTTTGTTGTTTTTAGCGATGCGTCGCATAAAGGACTTGGTTGTGTGCTTATGCAAAACGGCAGAGTCATTGCGTATGCATCACGACAGTTGATGGATTACGAGAAGGGATACCCGACCCATGACTTGGAGTTAGCTTCAATTGTTTTTGCTTTGAAAATTTGGAGGCATTATCTCTACGGGGAGAAGTGTGAAATATATACGGACCACAAGAGTCTGAAATATATTTTCACGCAGAAGGATTTGAATATGCGTCAAAGAAGATGGTTGGAATTAATTAAGGATTACGACTGTGAGATTTTATACCATCCAGGTAAAGCAAATGTGGTTGCCGACGCCTTAAGTAGAAAGGGTCGTGAGAAATTGATGATGTTGACTGCTCAGGAGGAGCTAATTGCAGAAATAGAGAAATTAGAGTTGGAAGTTAAGTATCCTATGGAGATTGATGAGAAGCTATTTCAGATGCAATCTGGTACAACTCTACTAGATAAAGTAAAGGAGGCTCAGCTTCAGGACAAAGAATGTATAAAGGTGACAAAGAAGATATCTGAAGAAACTGAACCGAGATTTAAGATGGATAAGGAAGGAATATTGAGATTTGAGAGTAGAATTTGGGTACCGCCAGTACAAGATATTAAGGAAGATATTTTGAGCGAGGCTCATAGTTCACGATATTCGATTCACCCTGGTAGTACCAAAATGTACCAAGATCTTCGACAACATTTCTGGTGCTCGAATTTAAAACGTGATGTTGCAGAATGTGTTGCCAAGTGTCTGATCTGTCAGAAAGTGAAGGTAGAACATCAGACACCGAGTGGATTGCTACAACCATTAGAGATCCCAGAATGGAAATGGGAACATATTACAATGGACTTCGTGGTTGGCCTTCCGACGACTCAGAAAGGCTACGACGCAGTATGTGTTATCGTTGACCGGCTGACGAAATCCGCACACTTCCTTCCGATAAAAATCAAATTCAACTTAGATCAGTTGGCAAGGTTATACGTAAAAGAGATTGTTTCGACGTACGAAGTGCCAGTGTCAATTATTTCCGACAGAGATCCGCGCTTCACATCAAACTTCTGGAAACGTCTACAGGAATGCTTGGGTACGTAATTGCGAATGAGTACAGCATACCACCCTCAAATAGACGGACAGAGCGAAAGAACGATTCAAACATTGGAAGATATGTTAAGAGCTTCAGATATGGACTTTAAAGGAAATTGGGATGATCACTCACCGTTAGTAGAGTTCGACCACAACAAAGCATTACCACGCTTAGTATAGGCATGCCACCACGAAGCGTTATCGACAAAAAGTGTAGAACCCCACTTTATTGGGATGAAGTTGGCGAAAGACAATTGCTAGGGCCGTAATTGGTACACAGAGATGCAGAAATAGTCAAAGTTATCCGAAACGATCGGGTAAATACCAAGATCGACAAAAGAAATATACCGATCCACATCGTAAAAATATCGAGTTTAAATCAGGTAGTTATGTTTTCTTGAAGGTCTCTCCTTGGAAGGGAAAGATCAGGTTCGGAAAGAAAGGGAAATTGAGCCCAAGATTCATTGCACCATTTGAAGTACTTCGAGAAGAATCGGAGAAGTCACAGACGAGGTAGCCTTACCTCCAAAGACTCGAGAGAATGTCCACAACGCCTTCCATGTTTTCGCAGTTACGACCCTACAAGGCCGATTACAAGCATGTAATTGAATATGAATCCCTACATTTTGAGAAAGACTTATCTTACGTAAGAAATTCATGTTCAAATTGTTTAATTAAAAAGAACAAGTTCTCATAAATAAAGTAATACCCTCCGTTAAGGTAATTTGGAGGAACCACAACGTCAAGAAGCTACTACGGGGAACTCAAGAGAATATGATGAAGAATTACCTCATTTATTTACTTAATTATGTGTGTTTATTCGGGGACATAATCTTTTTATAAGGGGGGAGAATGTAACGGTCGAATTTATTTAGTCGTGATTCTCGGGGATGTAATCCTTTTAAGGGGGAAAGATGATTTAACGAGATTTTGTAAATTAATTTTAATATTTATTGAATTAAATAAATATTTTTCGATGATTTAATTATTGAATTAAATAATTATTTGATGCAATTGTGGTAGATTAATTTAATTATGTGTTATATTTATTAAATTAATGTAGAGAATAATTATTATTCAAATATGTAATTTTGTGAGCTTATTGAATTAAATCAAATATTTAATCAAGCATGATGTTATTTTAATTAATGTAATAATTAAATTGAGATTTAATAATTTGATATAATTAATTAATGAGAAAAATGATTATATGATTATATGAATTTATGAGAAATTATTATATTTAATTTTAAATAAGATATTGATTTATTTTATGAAGGAGTGTGACATTAATTAAACTATATGATAAAGCTTTATTAAATTAAATGGTTTTGAAATCTATTCTTGCTAGCCAAACAAGGCACTATGGGGAGATGGAAGTAGTTACCCACTATTGGAGTAACTGACCAATATACACGTCAGTTGGCTTAATTATTATACGTTTATTTCTTTCATTTGTATGTTAAGTCTTGAAAACAAGCCAGAGCAAATAGAAAACTTTCAGAGAGAAAGATTAAGAATTTCACAGAGTTAATTTTGAAGGAGATTGAGAGTGAGGAATTAAAAAGCATTTAGCCTACTAATTTATACTCTATAATGTAATCTCCTCCTTCCCAATTTCTATATTACGTTATTAAGTTTCATGAATATAGGTTTCAAAGTTTTTGGTTTAAATCTCTGTAATTGGGAAAGGATATGATTATAACTTTATATATATGTTAAATGTTATCAAATTGTATTGATTATATATATATATATATATATATATTATGTGAATTATCATGTTATCAGTTTCATAATACTCTGAATTGCTATTTCAAAAATTTACAGAGTTTGGGTTTGGTCATATGGCCATATACGTGATATTTAATGTATTGATCGTATATTATCCCTAAAATTTACACTCGTATGTTATTATACATGTTGATACGAAGAGACCAAAGTTTAAATAAACGGATTCGGTGTTATAACGAATCTGTAGTGATAATTTTCATGTTTTATTTTCAAAACCTTCAAGAACATCGAAGTTAGTGAAATTATAAATTTTTACTCGGTGATTATGTGTTTTAATCGGTTAAAATCACTCTATAAGTTTTGTATATTGATTATATATGAATTATAACACGTGGGTATGATTAATTTCGTGTAGTAGTAATTTAATTGGAGTTTTTTAATCGCGTGTCTCGCAATTTTCGCGAATCGCGTAGCACGTTTTTTGGTTCGCCACGCCCCTGCCGCCAGCCCTCAAGCCTTATGTCCCATGCCAAGAATGCCACCGCAGACCGTCAGTTGTTAGTCTCAAGTCAAGTTATTACTGGCCACTGCAAATACGAAAATTTAGTACAAAAGTGGCGTCGCAGCGCCACTCTCTAGAAAGTTCAGAAATGTAATTTTTAAAATGTTTAAGTCTAACAATGTGTTAGTAAATTAATTTAATGAACATGTAAACATGTTAGAAGTATAATGAGATGTTAAAAATAGATGTTTAACATGTAAATAACATAATTTCATGTGGATCGAATTATTGAATACATAATTAGCTTGTTATTCATGAAGTATAAATTATGTGACAAAGTGGTAAATTAACTAAGTATAGTTAATAATCAAAGTAGACAAAGAGAATGAGTTTTGATGATTAGTTAAGTTATAATTAACTAGTATTGTGAATGTGAATGGTATGTAGGATTTAAATTCAAAGAACGTGCTTAGTTAAAGTGTAATCTACGCACGAGGCAAGTTTCCTAACCCTACTTGTCATTATTGTTCAAGTTTATTAGTTACCTCGAGTAAATTATCATTATTATTATTCAAGTTCAAATGTTATATTAAATATTGATTATGTTTTCAAAGCATGATTCAGTTATACAATAATTGTCCTATTATATACGTCTTGAGATTATTATTCAAATCGAATATCATTATTGTTTAACCTTATTAGACTAGTGAACTTTATTTATTCAACTAGTCCTTAGTTGATGAACGTTCTAAATTTCAGAACCCTTATTGAATTATCCAAACCAAACTTCCTTTGGTGCAGACTCGAATGTCAAACTGAGATGAACAACCCTGCAAAGGGATTTACTTATGCGTTAGCGTTAAGATATTGTGCATGTGATGGTACTAAGGGCTTATCCCCCTAAGTACGAGTAGAAAGGTCCATAGTCTTATGACTGTTAAAGGTTTCAAGTATAACCCTTGATAACCTAGGACATAGTTCAAGGGCTTATGACCCTCAGAAATCTTTTGATTCTTGTTATTCATTCTTGATTCAAAAGTTGAGCTTTTATTCAGATGTCTTTGATTTACTCGTATGTTATTATACTGTTATTTCATTGTTATACTTGTGGGCAATAGTACTCACTCTTGCTTAATAATAACATTGCAGTGAAGAACGAAAGAACCGATGAACCTTCCACTAGTAAAGGCAAGGGCAAAGTTAGCAAGTGATGAAGACTTGTTATTTTATTTGATGATATATTTATGTTAGACTTGAGCTAATGATGTTGTTTAAGACTTATTTGTTTATGATTCCGCACAGATGTTTAAGGTTAGTTTAACCTGGGATTGTATTATTATTATTCGGATGTTGTAACCCTTAAGGGGAAGATTTTTATTCTATCTATTGCATGGCTTGCATTTATTATGGGTAGATAGATAGATGATATTTGTACAGTGAACACCAAATCCCGTGGAATTGAAGTACCCAAATTTGGGGGTGTCACAAGTTGGTATCAAAGTTGTAGGTTATGAACCTTAGGTGGGGGAACAACCTTAGGTAATAGCCTTATAGAAAGAACATAGTGATGGAAAACTCTTATCGAGTTCTAGGAAATGAATTTTTGTAATTCATTAAAGCTAATAAAAGACTTTATGTGCTTATGTGTTAAAATTATGTGCTCACTAGTATGACTTAGTAACTAAAACTCAAATTTTTGTTGTCAGGATGTCTGACGTTGGAGGAACTAGTAGAGCAGGGGAGGAGGAACCCCGAGTACCCACAGTACCTACAGAAGAGGAGCCCCGAGACATACATGTCGTTAGGGAACAGTTAGTTCAGAGGGAGTCATCTCCATTGATCACCGTTGTTCATCAGGAGCATGAACCTGAGACTCATCCTGAGGAGGATCCTGAGGAGGAGTTTGACGAGGAAGAGGAAGAAGAGGAGTTACCACGGTACACCGTTGATGCTGAGATGTATAACACATTATACGACCGTAACATAGAGTTACAAGATGAGGGCAAGATTTGACTGAGTGAGCGGTTATTCAGCATATTACTCTAGAGCAGAAAGAGAGGGAGATTTCGACTCTTCACTCACGACTGGGAAATGTAGAATGGGATTTGGTCCATGAGAAGGGTCAAACCGAAGATAAGATCGAGGAGATGGAGAAACTGAAGAAGGAACTGAAGGAAACCTCCGATAGACTAAAAATAGCAGAGGAAGGCTGGGTAAGAGAATCACGTCGAGCTGATCGTGCAGAAGATGATGGTCATGGAAAGAAGGCAAAGATTGGGGAGACATATTCTACACTTAACAAGGCAATGAATGAGACCCAAGATCGAGTTTTGAGGTACCCAATCCAGTTCGAAGGACTACCATTGTATATGATGGATCGCAGGACGATGTATTGCATCTTAGAAGAGAAGCGTAGCAAGGCTAATCAGTACCTTGACAGAGAGTGATATGATTTGCTTAATTATGTGAAAGACTTAGTTAATTTTATATGTAATTTCGATATGTTTATGAATGAAGGAATATTTTAATGTTTTAAATCCTATGGATTCTTTATTCCAGGATAGTTGATGTAAATAGCAGTGATGCTATAGTTTGATGTTAAAACTTTGATTTGAATGTAAATATATCAAGTTGTTTGAGATGATGTGTTAAATGAGTATGTTAAATTGTTAGGTAATGCCTTAATGACATTAGATTGGTGTTGCTCTTCAAGGTATGACCGCAGCTTAGATGGTCGCCGAATCTCCTATTTGGGAGGAGTTCAGGTAATTCCATCCCTTTGGTCTGAAGCCAATGGAATGTAGTGGATTGAAGGATGATCCCAGTACCAACTGATAAGGGTTTGTGTTTTGGTAGGGGGTGAGACCGAATCATGAATGGCTTCCTACGTACTCCTATTGAAGAGGAGATCAGGTCTGCGTAGTCCAAACCTGGTGTAAGAGGTTCAACGCTGTATATGGCAGAAATGGTGTAGGAATGTTTTTGTTGTTTTTTTTTTTGTAAGGAGAGGTAGAAATGTTTTTGTTTTTTTTGTTTTATTGCGACCGGGCCATATGAAATGGTTGCCTACGTACTCCTATTGAAGAGGAGATCAGGTCGACATAGTTCGCCCCTCAGGGCGAGATTAAAAGCGTAATCCCATGTGCAGGTCAGAGTGCGGGGAGGAAAAAGTTTAATCCTAAGTTGAGGATAAACTGCAGGTAAGAGAAGTTTGATCCCATGTATGGGTAGCCAAACTGCGAACGCGGGAGGTTCAATCCGCGGTGGGATGACCTAAGTCGTAGGAATGCAAGAGAGAGAGCCAGGTTGTTGGCTTCGAAAAGTATGTTTCCCTGAGGGGCAAAGTATAGAAGAGTTGTATGTGGTAAAGGGGTTAAAGAACCGGAATGACTGGTGACCTGATGGTTCCACACCAGGGTGTTTGCGAGTTACTTCAGACATAGTACCGTTTCACGGTGTCCAAATTGATGAGTTGTGGAAATTCATCGCCACCCATTTCTTGTAATCTGAGAGCGCCTCCTGTCAATGCTTCCTTGACAATAAAAGGGCCTTCCCAGTTAGGGGCGAATTTTCCCTTAGATTGATCTTGGTTGTCAAGGGTCTTCTTCAGAACCAAGTCATGTTGTTTAAACTGTCGTAGCCAGACTTTTTTGTTATAGGATCTAGCGATCCTTTGTTGATATAACTGACCATAGAAGATAGTCGCGGTTTGCCTTTCGTATATTAGAGACAATTGGTGATACCTGTCTTGTACCCATTGGTCTTCATCTAGCTGAGTATTTATCAGCACCCTGAGGGATTCCATTTCAACTTCTATGGGGAGTACTGCTTCCATCCCATAGGTTAATGCGTAGGGGGTTGCCCCAGTGGAAGTGCGCATTAAGGTTCTGTAGGCTAACAGAGTAAGAGGCAATAGGTCAGGCCAATCTTTGTGGTTGGCGAACATCTTTTGCATAATCTTCTTGATGTTTTTGTTAGCCGCTTCAACAACACCGTTCATCTTCGGACGATAGATGACAGAGTTAAGATGTTTGATGTGGAATTTCTCTCGCATAATTCCTCCATCATTTTGTTGTTGAGGTTCTTGGCATTGTCTGACACAATCACCTCTGGTTGTCCATATCGACAAACGACATTGTTTCTGATAAAAGCAATGATGACTTCTTTAGTAACCCTGGGAAAGGAGGCTGCTTCTACCCACTTAGTGAAGTAGTCGATCATGGTGAAGATAAATCGGTGTCCATTACTGGCTTTAGGCTCAATGGGCCCAATCAAGTCCATTCCCCATATTGCGAAGGGCCAAGGCGAACTCATATTGTGGAGTTCCCGTGGAGGGGCGTGTATAGCATTCCCATGAATCTGGCACTGATAGCATCTCTTGACATTGTTATTGCAATCAACTTTGAGAGATAGCCAATAATGTCCCCTCCTGAGGACTTTCTTGACAAGGAGGGGGCCACTCATGTGGGGGGCCACAAACTCTGCCATGGATTTCATCTATAAGCCTTTGGACTTGATCTTTATCTAAACATCTGAGGAGACCTAGTCCTGCATCCCTTTTGTAGAGCGCATCTCCACTCAGGTAGAATTTCATAGCAAGTCGATGGATTCGCCTTTTCTCAGTCGGGCTCGCTTCCGCGGGTGTAGATCCATCTCGCATATATTCCTTGATATGATTATATAAAGGATGTTGGATGGGAGGTAGCTCATCCGATACTTCTCCGACGTAATTCCCATATGTTGGTGCCTTGTGCAGGGCAATTGTGACGCTTGACTAGTGTTCCTTATCTGATATGCAAATCAAGGAGGCCAAAGTTGCTAACGCGTCCACAAAGTCATTCTTATTATGAGGAACGTGTATAAAGGAGATTTCTTCAAACTCCAAAGCCATCTTCAAGACCTGCCAATGGTAGGGTAGCAAATGTAGCTCCTTGGTTTGATAGATTTCGGTGGATTGTCTGATTACCAACTCTGAAACTCCAAAGACAGTTAACCGCCTGATGCCCATGGAATGGGCAAGTTTTAGCCCCATGAGACAGCCTTCATACTCAACCGTATTATTGGTGCTGACAAACTATAATTTGACAGCAATGGGATACTGCTCCCCCATACCGGATACTAGAACTGCTCCAGCTCCAGAACCTTCTAAATTAACAGCTCCATCAAAATACATCTTCCATGATTGGCGCCAGATCGTGATCGATGGTGTTCTTTGAACTGTCATTACTCCTTCATCGGGAAATATGTTTTCGAGGGTTTGAAATCCCACGAAGGTGCTGGCCATTGATCCACGATTCCTTGACTTTTGATGGACTTCTGAGTCACATATACGATGTCAAATTGTTGTAGGATCAACTGCCATCTGGACAGCGGACAATTTAACATGGGTTTGTTGAACACATACTTGAGAGGATCCACGCGGGATATGAGATGGGTTGTGTGACCATGGAGGTAATGTTGTAATCTCATGGAAGCCCATGCTAAAGCATAACACGTCTTTTCGATCAAAGTATACTTGTGTTCACTACTGCTGAACCTTTTGCTGAGGTAATAGATAGCTCGTTCTTGGCCTCTATCGTCCTTCTGTCCTAGCATGCTGCCCATAGCATTGTCACTTATGGACAGGTACATAAACAGGGGAACATCATCCCGGGTGGTACCAAACACGGAGCTTTGACTAATTTGTTTCTTGATTATGAGGAAGGCCTTTTGACACTCATCATTCCATTTCATGGAGGAGTTCTTCCTTAATAGCTTGAAGATTGGCTCACAAAGTTGTCGTGAGTTGGGAGATAAACCCGCTAATGAAGTTGATTCTTCCCAAAAATCCTCGTATTTCTTTTCGTCTCGAGGAATGGGCATTTCCGTGATGGCTTGGATTTTGGCAGGATCCAGCTCAATCCCTTTGTGGCTGACTAGAAATCCTATCAACTTGCCTGATTTAACACCAAAAGGCGCATTTAGCTGGATTCAACTTCAAGTTGTACTTACGCAACCTGTTGAATAACTTTCTGAGATGGTCTAGATGGCCATCCTCCTTTCGGGACTTGACAATGATGTCATCCATGTAGATTTCGATCTCTTTATGCATTAGGTCGTAAAAAAGAGCCATCATAGCTCGTTGATAGGTGGCTTCAGCATTGATGAAGCCGAATAACAACCGTCTATAGCAAAAGGTTCCCCAAGGCGTGATGAAAATAGTTTTCTCACGATCTTCCTCACTAACCATGATCTGATGATACCCCGCAAAGTAATCAGCAAAGGAGTACATGTCGTATTGCGCAGTATTGTCAATAAGAATGTGGATAAATGGCACGGGAAAGATATCTTTTAAGCAAGCTTTGTTCAAGTCCGTTAATCCACGCAAAACTCGCACCTTCCCTCCTCCGTGTTTAGGCACGGGAACAATATTGGATATCCACTCAGGATATGTAGACACCATGATGATGCCAGCTTGAAATTGTTTCACAATTTCTTCTTTTACCTTTAAACTCCACTCAAGTTTCAATCGCTTGAGCTTTTGCTTGACTGGCTTAAATCCCTCTTTAATGGGAAGGTGATGAAGGACGATGTCAGTGGACAAACCCACCATGTCTTTATGAGACCATGCAAACACATCCTGGAATTGGGTTAATAGCATAACCATGTCATTCCGTTGGTTTGGGGTAAGGTCTGAACCAATCTGGATTAACTTAGGTCTTTCTAAGGTTACGAGATTGAAAGAAGTGGTTTGATCAAGGTTGGGTTTTGGTTTGTCTTTGACCCATTCTTCAATTTCTGGAGGCACCTCAATGTCATCCTGTATTTCCATCAAGGCTGAATTCATCTCTATATCAAAGGTACAATCCTTGTGGAGAAGAGGCACCGTATCAGCAAGTACAAGCACATATAAATTCAGAGTCCTGAAACAAAATATGCTTTCACTTGGTATATATGAAATGTGTTGATCATACACAGTGTTAGCATATACTGGCAAAATAAACCGCTAATATTATACATAAGTAAGTAAGTTATTATATATCTACAGGCGTAAAGAGTTCGCCTGCTTTTTACCTCGACGACCAATGCAAGGAGTGTTGTTCCAATTGGCAAGGGCAAAGTCCGGGTGGACCACAGTGATGGAGGGATTATCATCATCCTCCATGTCCTGAATGATAGCCATTACGTCTGGGCAATCATCGTCTGGGGTGTATCTGTTAGTATGCTCATCATGAATGATGATACGTATGCCTGACATCATTCGGATGATGTGTTGTTTGATTCTTCGTTCCTCTTTTTCCACTGCGGGATTTGGAACAAAGACTTCTTTCTCCTTCACCGGTACCGGCTTGGGAAATATTATAGCCATTACATTGGCTGGCACCTTTACAGGAGGTTGTATGGACTCAAAGCTTAAAGGCGAAGATAAACGCCACATGGTTGAAGCTAAAGGAATCTGTTGATGCTTATGAGAATTCCTGTGACTAGAACTGGCAGAATAGCCTAGCCCAGCTATTCAAGTTTGCTTAGTTAATCGAATTGGGTACTTGATACCCTGGAAATTTTTACCCAACCCATGTCCCAGCTTATGACCCAACGACATCATTTCTTGAGTAGCCAAAATTACCTCGGCAGAAATCTTGGGTTCGGGCAATGGTGTTTCAATAGCATGGTATTGGGTATTGCTTATTTCAAAATCATGAAAACTGACTGGTTCAACGTCTGCATTGGCATTAATGAATGGCATGTCCCCGTGTTGAGGACATTTTGGTTCAGCGTTGATCGTGACCAGGCCATTGTTGATAATGTATTTCAACTGTTGGTGAAGAGTGGAGGGATCGCCCCACCATATATGAATCCATGGTCGTCCCAAGAGCAAAGTTGTATCCTGAATCTATCTTGAGCACATGGAAGGATACACATAATGTATGAGGACCAATTTCGATTGGCAGTTCAATTACTCCGACCGAATTTCGACGGGCTCCATTAAAAGCTTTGATGATAGTTTGGCTACTCTGAATTCGGTTGAGATTGGTATTCATCTTCACCAAGGTAGCGTAGTGACAAATATTTAGAGATGAACCTCCATGTATTAAGACTCCAGCTAGCATGTATCCAGAGGATAAGACCGAATGTGCAACAATTTGCGATAATGACCGGCCCCCAAGCAGTATGTCATCATCAGTGAAGGATATCATATTGTTGTTAAAAATGTGATCAACCAGATGTTGAAATTTTTCCGTGTCAACTGATGTTGGTAGATAGGTTTCTTCTAAAACCTTTAGCAAGATCTTCCGGTGAGCCTTGGAAGTTAGGACCAGGTCCAAAATTGATATTTATTGTGGAGCTTCTTTCAAGCTTAAAACCACCGTGGCTTCGTTATGGCCCATAGTGCGGAGGAATTTTTCAATCTTCTCCATGGGTATTTTCCCTTTTGATTTGATGGTAGGCTTCATCACCCGTTGGGGAAGATACAGTGGTTTTTCCTTCGACATTGTAGCAGTTGTATGTGAGGTGGATCCTTCACCTTCTCCATAATTCCATGGAACTTTGCGCAAGCTAATAATAGGATATTGTGCTCTGCATGGCAAGTTGATTGGCTCGGGAGCGGCCACTTTCAAAGGATTGTTGCTTCCCTTGAGTTGAATTGTTGGCATTGTGAGTAATCTGTTAGCCCCATCAGTTTCAGTGGATATGACTGCTACCACACTCTTCCACTTAGTAGGACCTGTATTCTCACTTGCATGTAACATAATATCGTCGTCTGCTAAGTGCAGGACACCACTGTCAATTAGATTTTGAATAAGGTGGCGGAATGCCCAGCATTCTTTTGTGCTATGACTGCGAGACTGGGAGTGATACTGACATACTCCATCAGAATTTACCATCCTGAACGGGTGTTGATTGGAGGTAAAAAGGAACTGATCCTTCCTTTATTGATTAACATATGAAGGATTTCATCCATAGGTTGGCCTAAATAGGTGAATTCTCTTTTGTTGGCAAAATCCCGACGGGCTTTGGCATTTTCTCTCTTCGTCACTTTGTCTTTCAGCATTTCATTTTCTGAAAGTGATTATGGAATATTCATGACAAGAGGTAGGAGACTAGCATGCTCCTGGCTGATTAATTAACGTGTCACTTGATGTTGATAAGTCACCAACTCTGCCAAATGTTCAATTTATTTGCATAGAGCTTTCATCTTTCGTTCCATTGTGAACTGGAACTTGGCATAATCCCATTTATCATCACCGACTTTGAGGGTTTGGGAGGATTCACAACTGAAATTGGAATTCTGTCCATTACTTCAATTTATCATGTTGACCTCTTCATCTTTGTGCTGAGGAAGAGGGTTGTCTTGAACGTGAGGCTGATTTGGTTTGGTGACCACAATCTCACCATTGTCTATCAGGTCTTGGATTTTATGTTTCAAGGCCCAACAATCCTGAGTATCATGTCCAGGTGCCTCGGCATGATAAGCACATTTCCGAGTAGCATTGAAACCCCGTCCATTAGGGCTGGCTGGTGGAAGAAGATGTGTAATTTTCTTCTATGTTGTCATGAGAATGTTCTCGAGGGTATCTCCTAAGGGTGTAAATACTCGAGGGCGTTTTACTTCTCCACCTTTTGGTATTGGAGGGTTAAGAGATCTGGCTTTGGAAAGGGAGTGTAGTTTCTCCTTTGAATAGTATTTCGATTGCCTTTTGACCTCAGTAGTATCGGGAGACATCTTCCTCTTTCTTTTTATGGACCTTACGGGGGTTGTTTTCATAATTTCTGAACTGGATGTGATCAGCAATAGATTTGAGTGCAGCTAGGTCTTGAATTTTTTTGGACTTCAATCCCATCTCAGCCATCTCCCCATGTTTGACCATTTCAGAAAATGGTTTGCCGATGCCGGCTAAAACTCTTTCATAGAACGGAGCTTCTTGTATATCTATGAAAGTCATGAATATCTCTAATTCTGTCATGGAAGGACTAACTTGGGCAGCTAGGCGTCTCCACCTCTGAGCATTCTCTCTGAAAGACTCATTAGACTGTTTCTTGATCTTGGTAATTTGATATCAATCAGGAGCCATCTGAGACTAAAAGCTGTATTGAGTGAGGAAAACATGTGCTAGCTCTTCCCAGCTATGGATTTTGGAGTTGTCTAATCTTGTGTACCACGAACGAGCTTCTCCAGTTAGACTTTTTTGGAACAATTGCATTCTGAGCTTTTTGTCATCAACACAAGATCCAAGTTCTCCAATAAACACTTTTAAATGTGTGTAAGGATCTCCTAACCAGTCATATTTTTCAAAGTCAGGAGTTTTAAATTTTTCTGGATAATGAACACCAAGGAAAATATGAAGATCAACATATGAAACACTCCCGTGTGTTCCAATTCCTTTGATAGCACGAAGGGTCTCTTCCATTTGGAGGACTTTCTTTTTTATGTCACCAGTGTCTGGATCTCTAGTGGGATGGGCAGCATCATGAGTTTTGTTGATCGTATCCAACTGCAGTTCAGGTATTGTAATGACCTGGTTTCCTCCTTGTGTGGAGGATTCAACATGAACGGGTATTTTTAGACCCTGATTAGACTGGTGTAATTCTTTGAGCAAAACAGCCAAATCTGTAATTTGTTTGCTTAATCCGTCGAATTCTTTGCGAGAAACTGGATTAAGTTCAGTCTGGTCGGATGACGACATGATTGACTGTAGGCCTGTTGCCTTTTTGGACTTTGACCAGGTAGTAGGTCCGATTGGTTCCCTGCGAAAGACTTGCATAGTTTAGTCATTAGGGAATGTGTATAATAACATGTTATGTGATGTGTCCATTTCAGGAATTTTATCCTGCAAAGCGGATGTCAATTGTTTGTAGCATGTTAATTAAAATATGTATGTGTACACAGTTCTTCATATTTCTCATTACATGGAGATATATATGGAATGTAATTACAAGTAATTGTGTTTACAAGTAATTAAAATGAGAGAGCATGAAGAGAATTTCCTCCGTTTTGGGTTCAGAGGCTGGCCTATCTTAGGTTACTCTCGCGGCTTTTTGGCATGAAGGTTCCCAAATCATCGCAATCTACTTGACGGAAAGTTAATCCGGTCTTTCAACTGGAGCGAATTTAGGTGGTGCCTTTCCTGAGCCTCAGAGAATTAGTCTTCTCACGAGTCCAGTAATCAAACACCGACAGGATAGCCTCCTGGTGGAGGGACCACACAACATACATTCACATACATCGCGTCTCACCGTATGAAAATGATGACATGTGCGAAGCACTAATATCACAAGCAGATATGGTGTGAAGCACTAATATCACAAGCAGTTATGGTGTGAAGCACTAAGTGCAATAAGGAAATGCATTTGTACACATTCATAAAATGTAAATTCAACATCCACACATAAGCAGATAACAGTTTTGAAAAGATTGTAATAATGACTTAAGTCCTCTTACTGGAGTCCCCAGCAGAGTCGCCACATGTCGACGTCGGGATTTTTAGATGTCCCTTTCCGTTACTTGTTCTTTGGTGTTCTCATTTTAGGTGAGATTTGTTTGAAAAAACAAGTGAAAAAGGTCCTGACATGTATAATGTCGACGATGGGATGATTAAGAGTCGCCATTGGTTGTTTAAATGGTTGTACCAACACAACCGAGAAAAGGTTTGCACATTGACCCAAATGATATGACATCGCTAAAATGTCGGTGAAACCGAGATTCATTAGGGTCCAGGGACTTGGTTATGCGGGGGAAGGTGTTAGGCACCCCGATATCTCGTGTTACCACGGTGACCGCCTTTTCAAGAAACTATTATCCAATGTGTGTGTGTGTGTGGGTCAATGTGTTGTTATTTGGAAGTAGTGCGAGGCCTCGCTCGCACTCTATTTACATGTGGTTTGAATTTATGTAAAAATTCAATTTTTAGCAAGATATGGCAGTGATGTTTTATAAAAGAGGTTTTTCAAACCCTGATGCTCAATAGTAATTGAGACCTTTTACACTCCCATTTTATTAAGTGTTTGGCTTGATTGATTTTATTTTACAGATGCGGGGCATCTGAACAAAAATAATGTACAAAATAATGTCGACTTCCTCATGGGTATGAGAACCATCGAGGAAGTTCGGACATCGCAGAATAATTTATAAGTCGCCATAAATTGAAAATGTCCATCACGGAACCGAATCTAGATCCAATAGTTGAATCTGTGATCACATGATTCCTAAAGCATATGATACCTTAATTTGTATGAAAGCGAAAGCGGTATATATATAAAAGTTGTAAATATATATATATATATACGGGATCACCAACCACGAAGCACCTCCATGGGGATCGAAATATAAATAAAGTCAGTAAAAGTATCAACCGCCACGGAGGAAACTCCAAAGTGGACTTAAACGTAAATAATGTTGTAATATTGTTAACCGCCACGAAGGAAACTCCAAAGGGACAAAATATAAATAAAGTCAGAAGAGATCAATCGCCATTTAAGGAAACTCAGTGAGATGAATATATATATATATATATATATATATATATAAGCAATAAATGCACCGGATGTAAAATCTGTGCTCATCGTAATGTAGTTCGACAATAGTCATATATATATATATATATATATATATATATATATATATATATATATAAGCGAGTAAACTAATAGGATGTAAAATCGTGCTCATCGTAATGCAGTCAACACACGGTTAATATATATAAGTATACATATATATATATATAAGCAATTAAACACTCCTGCATCAAGTTCAGGCTCAATCGAGGCATAACTCGATAATGTTAGTCAATATATATAAATATATATATATATATATATATATATATATATATATACAAGTGAAACAAAACAACGGACCAAAGTCCGGGCAAATGCGCGCAACACGACTCTCAACGTGAAGAAGGGTGTGTGCAGAGATGAAGAGAAAGAATCTAAAGTGTGTGAGAAGGCTTACAGTTGACTGCCAAAGAAGACTTCTATATCTTTAGAGTGGGTAAAAAACGGCTTTTTCAGAGGTACAAAAGAGGCTATATATGAG